>JAMLFY010000003.1:37005090-37566108 GCA_030441495.1 Dalbergia oliveri | reverse complement strand
CTTTTTTTGTTATATGCAAAAGTCATGAATTTATCACCCACTTGCATTTATTTCAACATATTCTTGAAGAACTAACTATATCCAAATCAAGCAAGCCTCGAGGAAGACTTTAACCGATCAAACTCGTAATTCTTGAGCTGAACTTTCTGGCACAAATAAAGCTTTCTTTCTTCTGTAACTTTACCACTTCTTTCCATTCTTTCTTCTTTTCTCTTTTCCCCTTTTTAAGGATGATGATTGCTTTTCTGCCAAGCTTAATTAAAGCTTCGAATTCTCTTGGTGTGATGCTAGTCATTGATGTATTGCTATAAACATTGTTAGGTTGTATAATTTAAACTTAAATATATCCTATTTGAGACATCATAAATAAACATGCATTCAAAGAGAAAGTGGAAGAATTAACTGAATGGACATATTTATTGCTTGGTGTATTGGATGACAAAATATTTGGAAAGAGACAACCACAAAAATGAAAGATAGGATTGTGAAAGACATGAAAATTTTGCCCCAGTTTGGGTTCTTTGTGGCTCATTCAATTGATTTTTCACAGCAAATTGGATGCTATAACCATTGCTTCCATTGTAAGCCTTCAATCTTTCCTTTTCTTAATTCCCCAAAACTGCCCCCAGCTTCAGTATCACCTGCTTTGCTCAGAGGATGAACTTATCACGAAAATTGCCCCAGTGTAGATTGCTTGAGATGATGCTTTGCTCTAACTTTTGCTTAGGCCGCTCTTTCAAGTTTTCGACCTAACGAGCTCTTTTTTTTGTTTTGCCCTAATTTTTGCTTAGGCCGCTCTTTCGAGTTTTCAACCTAACGGGTTTTTTTTCTTTTTTTTTTTTTAGCATTTTTTCAAGCATAAAACCTTTTGACTTTATCAGTGTTGATTGGTTTAGGCAATTCTTGTCCATCCATGTTTTGCAAAATCAATGCCCCACCTGAGAGCGCTTGTTTGACAATGTAAGGACCCTCATAACTCGGAGCCCATTTTCCCGTGCGTCCTCCTGGTCGGGAGAATTTTCTTCAGAACCAAATCTCCTGGATAAAAATCTCTAGGACGAACTTTCTTGTTAAAAGCTTTGGCCATCCTACTTTGGTACAATTGGCCATGACAAATAGCTGCCAATCTTCTTTCTTCTATCATGTTCAACTGTTCACATCGAGCCTTCACCCATTCAGATTCCTCTAGTTAGCCTCCATTAGAACCCTTAATGACGGGATTTCCACTTCTATGGGAGATACGCTTCTGTTCCATATACCAATGAGAAGGGAGTCATCCCTGTGCTCGATCGTATATTGGTACGATATGCATGTAAAGCATATGGCAGCATCATGCCAATCTTTGTAATTCACCACCATTTTGGCGATGATTTTCTTGATGTTCTTATTTGCGGCCTCCCGCGCCATTCATCTAAGGTCTCTAAGGAGTTGAGTTGTGGTGCTTGATTTTGAAAGTCTTGAAAATTTCTGAACTTCGGCACCATTGAGATTAGGAGCATTGTCTGTGATGATTCTTTCGAATTCCATATCTAGGATATAATGTCCTTCTTGATGAATCTAAGAAACACCTTCTGTGTAATCCTGGCATATGAAGCAGCTTCCACCCACTTAGTGAAATAGTCTATTGCCACCAAAATGAAGCGATGACCATTGGATGCCTTGGGATTAATTGAGCCGATCACATCCATGCCCCACATCGAGAAAGGCCAGGGAGATACCATGTTGTGTAATGAACTGGAGGAGCATTGATTCGGTTTGCATATATTTGGCATTTGTGGCATTTCGAACATGATTGATACAATCATTCTCCATGGTGGACCAGTAATAACCACTTCTTAGGATTTTGCGTGCCATCATGTGTCCATTGGCATGAGTTCCGCAAATTCCTTCATGGACTTCAGTCATGATTATTCGAGCTTCATGAGCATCTACACATCTAAGGAGAGTGGTGTCATGATTCCTCTTGTAAAGGACTTCATTCAGGAAAAAGGACATAGCCATCGTCGGATTGTCTTCTTGCTTATCTCATTTGCCCAAGCTGGGTATTCTCCCTTTGAATATCCTGCTTGATATCATGATACCATGGTTGACCGTTGGTTCAGCCTCTACATTACCAGTATACTTGGTTCATCTTGTACCTCTACATGGATAGGTTGGACATTGGTGTGGACTTCCAATTTAGTCATTACAGCCAAAGTCGCCAATGCATCCGCATATTGGTTCTTGTCTCGAGTTAAGTGAGAAAATGATATATCATCAAAGTGCTCAATTAGTCGAGACAAGTGCTTTGATAAGGTACCAATTTGGGATCCTTTGTACGCCATTGTCCATTAACTTGGTAGATTATGAGTGCCGAATCTCCAAAGACTTTTAGTTCTTTGATTCCCAAGTCAATTGCCACTTGCAAACCATTTGCACATGCCTCATACTCTGATGTTGGTACATTCAAAATCTAATTTGATGGAGACTGGGTACTGTTTCCAGCTGGTGATACTACGAAGCTCCTATTCCACATCCATTCATGTTGACAGCCCCATCAAAGTACATCTTCCATGTATTCTCCTCTTCTACATCTTCTTCCACCACCAATACCTCGTTATCAGGAAACTCGCCGTGGTGGGTTGTCCATCCTCCAAAGGGTTTTCAGCTAGGTGATCAGCAATTGCACCTCCCTTGACAGACTTTTGAGTCACATACTTGATATCAAATTTGACAGTATCACTTGCCACTTTGACATTCTCAATGACACATGGGGACTATCAAATATGTATCTCAATGGATCCATTCGAGAGATTAACCAAGTAGTGTAGTATAACATGTATTGCCTTAGCCTTTTAGAGGCCCATGCTAATGCACAACAGGTCTTCTCAATTGCCAAATAGCGGGATTCACGTCATTAAACTTCTTGCTCAGATAATAAATAGCTTGTTCCTTCTTTCCATACTCATCATATTGTCCCAACATTGCCCCAAGTGACGTGGGCAACACTTGAGGTACAATATTAGAGGACGACCTGGTATAGGTGGGGTCAAACTGGAGGTTTTATTAAATAAGCCTTTATTTTGTCAAAGGCTTCTTGGCACTCTTCATTCCATTCTCCAGGTTGATGTTTTCGTAACAGCTTGAATATCGGCTCACAAGTGCTAGTCAAATTGGCAATGAATCTAGCAATGTAGTTGAGCCTCCAAGAAAACTTCTCACTTCCTTTTCGGTTCGGGGAGCGGCATCTCCTGTATCGCCTTTACTTTGTTATCTACCTTTATCCCTTCTCTCCTGACAATGAATCCGAGTAATTTCCCTGTAGATGCTCCAAAGACACATTTATTCGGGTTAAGCACAGCTTATATTTTCTGAGCCTTTCGAACAACTTTTGTAGAACTGTTACATGACTTTCTCCCTCTTTAGACTTGGCGACCATGTCATCCACATACACTTCAATCTCTTTATGCATCATGTCATGGAATAATGCAACCATGGCACGTTGGTAGGTGGCACAAGCATTTTTCAATCCGAATGGCATGACTGTATAGCAGAATGTTCCCGCGTTATGAAAGTAGTTTTTCCTTTGTCGTGAACGTCCATAGGAATCTCGTTATACCCTAAGTACCCATCCATAAATGAAAAGCGGTGATTTCCAGCTATTATCGACTAGGACATCAATGTGAGGGAGTGGAAAATCGTCTTTTGGGCTAGCTTTGTTTAGATCCGATAATCCACGCACATTCTAACTTTTCCATCCTTTTTAGGCACGGGCACAATGTTAGCCACCCAGTGTTGTCTTGACACCTCCAAAAATCCGGCCTCAGCTCTAGTCACCTCCTCTTTTATTTTCAATGACATTTCAGGCCGCATCCTTCTCAACTTTTGCTTTTTTGTTCAGCTCCGCATATAAAGGAATCTTATGTGAAGCTATTTCTCGATCCAACCCGGCATATCATGGTAGGACCACGCAAAGACATCCAGGTATTCTTTGAACAATGCAATCATTTCTGAGCGTTCTGGATTTCCACTATTTTCAGCTCCTTTTTCTCTTCTTCAGTGCCCATGTTAATCAACTCGATCACCTCATTGTCTAAGTCAAATCCCTTTTCTATGTTCCAATAGTCTGAAAATTGCCCAACAATTTCTTGATCTTCATCAGATTCATGGCTATCACAATCAATTCAGCAAGAGAACCAATTGACGAGTTTTCAAATTCCCTTTCATGAGGCAAAATTTCTATAGCATTTAGATTCCTGGAAAGCAATTGTGGTGGGTTGGAAGGCCAAAACAATAGTGGAAAAATGCAAAATAAAATAAGAAAAATAAAAATTAATGAGCTAAAAATGATGGTAAAGAGAAAGCAAATAGAGGACTGAAACGAGAATGAAAGACACCAAGAAATATAAAAGATGCGGGAATAGGAAAGAAAGATTGCTGAATAAACACACAAGTTTATTTATGATGTCTTCAAGTAGCATAAATAAAAGCATAAATAGTCTTTACTGATACAACACAAATAATTACTTTGCAGCAATAACATCAATCACTGGTTGCTAGGATTAGTATCGCATTTCATCATTGTTGGCAGCATAAATCTTGTTGCTCTCTTCAGTTGTCTCTATGTCCAAGGTGTTGATGGTGAGACGGTAGCAAGGGGAATGAACTTTTCCACCTGTAATCACTTCAGCTTGACTAGGAAATGTTTCCTTAAGTGAGGGATCTTTTATTTTCTTCTCATGTTTCTCCTGTTGGAGGGCCATAGCATCCATTTCCTCTTCTAACGGTGCATTATATCCAAACCAAATCGATTAGGTTTCTTGGAGACGATATAGGTACTCTAATACCTTGCAACTGTGGTCCTAACCCCTTACCATGTAGGTATCCATTCTTAGCCATGATATGAGCCACTATTTGATTAACATTCTGCATTATGGACCCATTCATATTCCTGGGCTTCACCAACTCCAGGCTATGCCACAAGTTATTGTCTATCGACTCCACATTCTCCACATATGGTATGAGACTGGTTTGGATACAATGATGTCCCTTTCTCCATGGATTGTGACAACGATCCATTCTCAATATATTTAACCTTTTGATGCAAGGTTGAAGGGGACATCACGATATCATTAATCCATGGTCTTCCTAGCAACATGTTATAATCTGAGCCAATCTCCATCACCTGGAATAACACTTGATTTGCTTGGCCCAATCTCTAGTGGCAACACCACCTCACCTAGAATGTTTTTCGTAGCTCCATCAAAAGCTTTTACAACCATCACTTGAGGTGATATATCATCCACACTCATTGATAGTTGTTTCAAAGTGGACATTGGTAATACATTTAACCCTGATCCTCCATCAATAAGGACTCTAGGCACTATGTGGCCTTTGCATTTGAGGGTTATATGTAGCGCTTGTGGGTTAGCCCGTGATATCACTTCTTCATCTAAGAATGTGATCATATTGACACGTTTCACTGGATCCACCATATTTATCATGTTCTCCAATGAAGTGTCGGGCTTGACATAGGCTTCCTTCAGGACCTTCAATATTGCCTTTTGATGAGATTCAAAGACAAGATTAGTGACAGAAGAATATCGCAGGAGTCTTCTTTAATTGTTCCAGGATATCATACTCGCTCTGTTTCATGATTTTAAGGAACTTCTTTCCTCCTCTTCTTTTTTTCTTTTCTTCCGACTCAAACTTTTTCAACGTTCCCTTCATCAACAAATTTCCCTTTCCAACTCCTTGGGTCCATACACCCTTCCACTTCTTGTTATTCCTTTTACCTCCATGATCCTGGTCACTTCCTCACCTCCTTGAGCTTTTGAGGTTTCCCCTGTACTTTTCATTTCAACCTTGGTCTCATAATTCCAAGGTACGACATGTGTGTCCTCATACACAAAGGGTGTCGGTTTCTTCACGTGATCACTACCTTTCTGGCTTTGGTGCCTGTAAGCGGAGGCACTCGAAGTACAAAACGCTAATCACATTCACCTCCTCAAGAACATTCGTTTCTTTTTTGCTTGTATAACACCCAAGTTAAGCAATCCCTGTACATGATGTAACACCTCGCTAGTTCTAATTCTTCCACCTTAAGTTTTAATATTATTAGTATTTTAAACAATAATTAGATAACATAATATTATTATCTTGTAATTCTGAAATTTTATGAGAACTTTTTTAAATTGCTATGATTATTTCTCATTTATAGTTCTATTTGAATAATGTATACCAACTGTAAATCATGCACTGATAAATTCCAGGAAAGAGAGGTGGGTCACAATGGACACGCTTAAATACCAAGTCTTCCTAGCCAGAACCTTTCCAAAATAGCTTTAGGTAATACACTTTCTTCCGCCAATCCAAGGGTAATTTTTAAATGACAAAAAATATTCTTTCTAACATGTACTATCTATTTGTAATCAATATTCCCACAGGTTAACAACCATCATCTATAAATCTTGTTTACATTTCTAACATCAATCCATAGGATACAATACATATTACACATTTAAGGATACATTAAGGAAAACTTTAATATAACAATATAACATAACCAAAGTCTAGTAACGATAGAAAGATTCTATCTAGCACACATAATAGAATCTGATTATTTAGAAACTAAGTCCAAGGCTACATCCATTTCACGTTGATGACGATCCATGTTATTTGGAAACATCAAAGAAAAAGGGGTGAGAGAAGTCTCCAGATTAGGTGATGTTTCAGGGGAGTCCCATTTCATCCCAAAAATACTAAGAATAACACGGGAGTGCAATAAGATGCAATCTTTTATATTAACTCAAATTATATTTTACTAATGTCAAGTAAGATAGAAGTGCACAATATCGATCATAATAAAAGTTAGAATAAAATATAAGTAAATAATCATGAGTATAGTTTAGCTCCACTTTTTATAGTATCATGTTCTTTTCAAATGATTATAGTTACGGTTTACTTCATATTGAATTCTATGAGAGCTCATTATTTGGGCGTAGGCATAGATAATGAATACGGTCATCCTCGCTAGCATGGCGGGGCCCAAGGTATCACTAAAACGTACACCAGTCTTCATCCGCTGCAAGGCGGGGCACGAAGGTGTCGTTTCAGATTTGCAAGACTAAGTGTACACCAAGTCCTTATTCAGTATAAGGCGAGACAGAAGTGTCACTTATTTATGTATTCATTTTACATAATGCATACAATATACATAAAGAATGAAAATTACATAAAGTTTACATGATTTCTTTCATATTTACATATAAACCACAAAATTTTTCATATTTACACATAAAGTCCAAACAACATAAGATTCCTAAAATACTCATAAAACTCATTTTTCTCACAATTATTATTGAAGCACCAAATCATACTATTTTTATAAATTCATTTCCTTTATAATAAAATATACTTAACTTAGTTTTTCATCATATAATAATTTATTTTTCAAGTAACAATATGTTAATTTTAGGTAAGCAAATAGCCAAAATTATACAATCTATATTTAGAAAATATGTAGGTAAATTACCTTTACATGTTCAATATAAGTAAAAAATATTTTATAGATATAAAGATATAATTATAGGGTAAATAAAATAGCAATAAAATCTAAGAAATATTTAAAAATAAATAATTGAAATTATACCCAAACTTTAAGAATCACTTCAAGCATGAATCTAGTTATTTATATCATATTCCTAATGGAACCTTAACTTAAATCTTTGTAAATAATATTTCTTAATGTTAATAAATTTATATTCAAGTCAAATATTTATAATTAAGGTCCATAGTCCAAGATAAACATAACACATAAACCAAGCTAAATATTACATGCTCAAAGGTTTAAAATCCATTCATTATAATGAATTAAATCCAACACTTTTATAACCAAAAATGTTTTATGATCAAATACATAATGAGGTCAAAATCCAAGCTATATTACCTTAAAATTTCACAACTTGTGCACAAAACTTTATTAAATGAAATACATAGTTCAACAAATTTAGACAACATTGAAATATTTGAAGAAAGCATAATCAAAATTTAAATGATCTTAAATCATACTTTCAACCATATAAGTAAACAAATAAATATACATCATATACACATAGATTAAGTATTTTATGTCACAATCTTTAAATCATTCAAACATATTAAAACCATAAACACAAACTTTGAGTATCATAACAACATCATATATGAAATTCATGTGAAGCTTATTTAGTGAAAGAAAAACCCCTACTTGTTCTTGGAGCTTTAGAACTTAGCAATACCCACGCTAGATCAGCAACTTCTTCAACTTTTATAAACCTTCTCTAAGGGTTCTAATTCATGTATAAAGGCTGGGAAGTGTTGAAGTTAGATGGTGATAAGAAGAGGTGATAATTTGGAGGTGATTTGCTAAATATTTGTAAAATCTTTTTGTGTGAAAATAAAGAAAATGAAGAGAGAAAATGATGGCTATGAGTGTTGATAGATTTGGGCAAGAAGAATGAAGTGTGGAGTGATGTAAGAGGGGTGCTATTTATAGAAAAAGTTTAGGATTAAAATATCCTTACTAATTTCATAATTTATTTATCATATTTGATTAGTTAAATATTAAAACTAACACTAAATAATTTAATAAATTCTCAATTATCATTTAAAGACATACTAAAATGTTAATGAAATGATTTAAATTCATTATTAAATTTTAATATATTTAAATATAATTTAATAATTAATTATTCAAAATAAGGTAAATTTGCTTATACTAGTTCATCTTAATTAGTTAATTAATTAGTAAATGACTTATTTTTATTCAAACATCATAATAAGATTATTAGAGATATAATACAAGTATTCACGAAATTTATATAATTTTCTATAATTATTTATATTTTTTTGATATTTTACACTATTGCTAGTTTTATTAAGAATTAATTATTAATTAACTAATAATTTATTTAACTATTATTTTTTTTCTTCTTTGGCAGCTATAGGTTTGAAAAACATGTCTCATAGAGTTATAGAGGGTGGAAAGTTGTCTTGAATGATTAATATATGAAAATGACAAATTTTGCATATTTATCTTAAAGTTATATATACTAAATAATTCATAAAATCATCATAAAAATTAATTTTCCTTAATCTATTGTTAATAACATGTTTTTACCTTATTTATAGTTATCTATAATTTTCGTGAATTTTTTCTATAATTTTTTAGTATTTTTAATATATATTTACCTTAATTAGGTCTAATTTGAGCTAATTAAAAATAATCTAATTATCTATAAATAAAATATATAAATTTATATCACAGCCCCATATGAATTTTGAGCTTCCTAACATGATAAGGAGACAAGCTCATCTTTGTTGAAATTTTTAGTCAAAGTTTGGTTGGTTGTTGAATAATTATAATATGAAAGTTTGACCATTTAATTTTATTTTTCAAATATATTTTTTCTTCTTCCATGTGGCTGATCTAGGTGTTAATTAATTGGTTAAGTATATCAGCAAGATAAATCAAGGTTTAGGAAAATTTATCTTAAATTTTAAGTGATTATTTAGGTAATTTAAGCTTTAATTAAGTCAAAATTAATTAATTAAAGATTAATATGATTTTAACACTATCCATAGCCTAATGGAGAGACCTATTTCATGGTCCTCATTATTTAATATCATAACTTAGTAAAAAAAATTTTACAAGACTTAGAGTTATTTTTTAGGACTTTTTCAGAGTTTATTTTATACTCACAATAGGTTATTTTGTCCAAATTATGCTAATATTATACAAAATTACTTAATATTTATATTTTATGATCAAATTTATGTTTAAGGTATATTTATAATTTTTTATCATTTTTAATAACTTAATGACATTCTCTAAGCTTTTCTAATATTTCTATTAGCTTTTTCTAAAGCTAATTATGTTATAGTTTATTTTCTATCCTCTAATGGCATCTTTTGTAATTTTAATAAAATCCAATGGAATAATTAAAATTTTACATTTTGGTGTTAAGTTCCAAGATTGTACAACTATTAAGTTTTGTAATATTTTAATTATACATTTTTTCAATAATTATCCTTAAATATTTCTTGCCTAAACAAAATAGAATACTATTCAAAATAAAATGTTATAACAAAGTCGCTCTATAAGAAAAATTTAAGATGTTACACATGAACCTTGAAATCCAACAGTCCTCAATATCATGCCAGACTTCCACAATGGTATGCACAACTTGATCGCATCATATTTCTTCATCTATTGTTGAAGTATCTCTCTTGTAACAAGCCTATTCAAGATAAAAATTTTCTGCATAGGGGTTTGAAGATTCAAAACCTTCTTGATCAGTGGTTCTTCTACCTCCAAAGCATTTACTCGACCTCCTCCTTCATGATTTGGAATTGGATTATGGACAATATCTGGTTTTGACTTCTATTTAAAAATTCACCTCACAGCAATTAGCTTCTTCATTCCGTCTTGAAACCTTCACAATCCTCGATGGAATGTCCTGCTATGTCCATATGATATTTGCAAGTTAAGTTCGGGTTATACCAAGCTGGGTATGGTGGTTCTAATGGACGCACAGGATATCCAAGAATGAAATGAGCATCAACTAGTCGTTGAAAAAGAGTAGAGCATTTGAAATGGATAGTTTCGGGAAAGGTGGTAAGTTTGGGAATCGAGAACGACTTTGTTTTGGGATTTAAGGTGGTGTTGTGGTATTTGGGTGATTTAAGGATGTATGGTTGGGTTGTAGGTGTATGTTGGGCGAGCTTTTGGTATGGGCGTATATGGATGTTATTGACTTGAGGTTGGGGGTATGGAATTGTATTTGCATTTGGAGTGACTTGGTATAGTGGGTAAGGAGAGATGGATGGTATTTGGGGTCTTTGGAATCTAGAGGTATATCTTGGAATGAAAGATCCTGACCTTGCACATAACTTACTTTCGCCTCTTTTTTCCTAGGCGGGAATTACTTTCTAAATGTCCTAATTGCTCATAGGAAGTTTCCAAGCTTTGGCCAAACTCTCAATTCTTTCACCTACGGTCACTAGCTTCAGAAAAATCTTTGTATGTTGCTCCTGTAATTGCACAATATAAGAATCCTAAGTCCAAAAAGTACGAACACATTTCAGAAGGGATAAGTGGCGATTGCACCTGAGCAGCTAAAATTCTCCATCTTTGAGCATATTGTTTAAATGACTCCTCCTTTTCCTTTGCATTGTGCTTAATTGCTCACGTGTGGGTGCTATTTCCATGTTGAACTTGTCCTTGACTCATGAATTGATCAACCAATTCTCTCCAACAGGAAATTTTAGAATGGTCTAACTAGATATACCATTCTAAAGCAAGGACAAATTAAGCTTTCATGGAAAAAACTAATGAGAAACTTCTCATCTTTGGACCATATTGCCATTTTATCCAAGTAACTCTTCAAATGGAACAAAGGATCCGGGTCCTGAATGGCCTTAATTTGATCTTGAATCTTCTTCATAAGTTGCTTCTCTAAACTTGTCTTTATTCACCTCTAGGTTATTCTTCTAATAAAAATGGCTGTTTTGAATGACAACATGAGGTGGCTCCCGACGGGGTAGCACCATGCAGGTGCCCATCAATATGAATGTTCTCTAATGGACGATAGCCTTCCCCAATTGGGATCACCAATGGCATTGTGGGTGGTGGTTGTCCATGAAGGTTATTCAGAATTTCATCCCTTTCGATTCACCAGTTGAGTGACATTTAGGCCACATTGATGTTCAGGGTATGGCTACCATTGCAGTGCTTGGTTGTACCCAACTGGCAAGTCCTATGTCTGGTTTGGATTAGTTCCTAATAAATCAGTAACTCCTCATGGCTCTCATCATTTCTTCCATCTTTGCTTGGTTATTTGACATTTCATTCAATTTCCCTCTTCCTCATCAACTTTCATGCTCAAACTTTTTACTTGGTCAGAAGCATTTTCTAATTCATGATTACCACAAGCCATCTTATCAAAGCTCTGGTATTGTGAATACGAGTTAGATCGGTATCTTCTTCCTTGGCGCCCAATTGTGACACAGTTTTACCTCTTGTAAGAAGAAGAGAAAAAAAGAATTAGTGAAAAGATAAAAATATTGCAATTTGTTAGAGAGCGGCAAATATATCTGGTCTTGACGTGAGTATCTTTGATGATAAATTTTTCCAGAACGTCTCGTTCAAAGGTACTAAGTTATAGCTATTGCCATGAGACCAACACAATGCAAAGAAGCAACCATTCTTTTATTTATCATTTGTCACAATCATCATTTTTCATACAACCATTCAAAAGGAAATACATCATAAATATCGCAACATGCTTACCCAACAGAAAGCCCTTATGTGTCTTCAACGTCTTCTCGCGATTATTTGCTTCATTCTCCCAATCAAGTCCTTACAATAGCCAACAAAGTTGCTAATTTCAGTTGGGGTTTCAAAAGGGATGATTTCCTGCTCAAGCCAGCTTTAAGTGTCTTGGAACGTTATTGCGGCATTAGCCAACCCTGCTAAGTTCAAAAAGCGAATCTTCAACTCATGAATGACATGATCTTGGTGTTGCACCTCAAGATCCAAATTTGCAACTTTTTCCTTTTCTTCTCCTAGGGCAGCTTGATACTTAGGATCTCATTTTTCATGTGTTGATTTAATTCCTCAGTTCCCTACTGATATTCCTTGTTCATTTCTTCTATTTGTTGCTTCATTTGTTCCTCTGCTAGCGTGGCTTTCTTAGCAATTTTGGCCTTTCGAAGTAGCTCCTTTAGTTGATTTTTAGTTATTGCCATATCACGTTCTTGCCTTCGAAGCCTTAGTTCTTTATTGGGCTTTCAAAACATTCTTTGGTCTTTACCATGTGCTCCTTCCATTTCCTTTTTGGTGTCCTTCTAAATTGTTCATCTTTCAGCAATTTTCGCTTTAAAGTTGCATAATCATGGTGAGCGTTTTTCAACTCGAACTCCACTTGTACCTTTTCTTGTTTAGCCTTGTCCAACCTTTCTTTCATTTCTTTGATTTCTCATTTTCATTAGAATGCAAGGCCGATGTCTTGTCAAGGAATAATTGTTGTCAAGATTCTAAATGGCAACTTGACCTCTTGAGCCCTACTTTTCACCCATTGGCGGTAATTTTCTTTACCGACAACTCCTAACTCCAATTCTTTTCCTTTTCGGATGACATTGTTCCAAGCAAATCGGACCTTCCGTAGTAGGCCAATGTCATGGGAATCTAGGTAATAAAGGACAAATGGAGTAACGAGCTTGGAAGGCGGTCCCATCATGGGGTAACCAGCTGGCAAACACCATGTTGGATTGTAATTTATACACCTCGAGTACCCATAAGGGGTACATTTGGAAAGTCTCCGGCATGGTAAATCAAGGTCTCCATCTTCCCACCAAGGGTACCATCGGATCACCTTTTCATTCAATTTAACCAGGTCTCGCCCATTCTCGCCCATTTTTCTTCTTGATACGATGCATTTTTAGATCATCAGGGGACAAGATGCCTTGTAATTTCTTTGGAAGATATGCGCGGTAACCCACACATATAGTATTGGTAAACAACACAAAATTCTCTTACCATTCCTCTCATGACAAAAATCAAGGAACGGTGGACATCTTAGGAGGGCCGGAGGGGATTGTGACCATGAAACTTTCTAGCAAGGAATACATCAATTGCTGCAAGATTATGAAAACGTCAATATTGGGAAACAAGACGGTGCCATAAATGGTGAGGGTCAACACATCTAAAAATGTCCCAATCTTCGTTAACTTGCAGCTGTGCAAGTGCTTCTCCAAATAATCTCTTGTGAATCCCTTTGTCCCATTTCTACATTTCTTGGCTTCATGCAAATTTCTTACATTTACCTTTAGGACATTTGCTATAGTGTGCAAAGAAGCATAATGTCCTTGGTAATTGTAAGGTTTTTCTCCTTCTAGCGGTAACCCCAGGATTCGTTCAAATTCTTCAAGGGTTGGTGCCAACTTGAAAATCTTGAAAGGTGAAGCATCGGAGTAGAGGATCATAATCCTGGGCCAATGTTGTGATTGCCTCTACTCTGTTTTCCACTTCTAATAGGCTCAAGATTTTTCCATATTTCTTGGTGAGAGAAAGACGTTGCGGTGCTTTCAAAGCTGACTCAAGGATCTTGGCTTTCTGTTAAGGTTTCTTGGTTTTGAGTTGCAAAGTCTTTTTCAATTTTCTTCATGATTGTTTGGTCTCATGTTTGCTTCCATTTTAGATACTCACAACAAGACTTTGATATGGTTCTCTAACAAACCATGTTGTAGCAACGAAGAAAAAGTGAGTTTTTTTTTATTATATATAAAAAAAAGGCAATAAACACTTGCATGTTAAAGAATTTATGTACATAAAATAAATAAATTAATTAAAGAAAAGGTATGCTCCCTTTGTGTCCTATTTGAGGTAAAATATGGGTGTTAGAACTGGTCCTATGGTTGTTCTATTTTGTGAGCACTTTCACCAGGTAGGTCTATGATCTTAGGATTCTCCAACTAAGTTAAAGGCTCATTTCAAATGTTATCCCCAACGCAAGGTAAAGGATAAATGTAGGACATTCACGAGAGTACATTAGACGAGATTTCGCAATAACCAAACAGGATGTACATCCAAAATGGCTACCACTACACTCTTCCATCTCAAGTTGCACTTAGACCCGGGTAGGGCCCCTCGTGTGTGATAAATGTGTGAGTGTTGTGTGTGAAGGGAGCATACAAACCTGGAATCCTATAACTACCCATGGTAAAATACCTGCAAAATAAATACAAACAACAAATATACAAAACCAACAATAGTCGCCTACCCTAAAGTTTTCACAAAAAAAAAACAAACAAAAGTCGTCTACCTTATGGTTGTCACAAAGAAATAAAATAATGACAAAATTCTAGCATAAAAAGAAAATAACAAGATAAAAATATAAAATAAATAAATATAAAAAAATAAAATAAAATAAACTAAAAAGAAGTTATAATAATGTGCACAATCAATTATTTAGGCTTGACTCTCAGAAATCCCCAGTGGAGTCGCCATATATAATAGAATCGCAACGAGGTAGGCGAAAATTATTTGTTAAAATTGGAGTGCCACCAAGTTTATTTAAATTGGGAAAAACATGGAAAAATTCATTTTAAAAAATGGTCTTTAAAACCAGATTTTGAGTTCGGAGTCGGTTATGCATAGGAAGGTAAAATTTTAGTCCTACGCACCCCTAATACACCGTCCTTAGACGGTACCTTAATTGATTTGTGCAAATTATTAATAACCTTTCAAAATATTCATTTTTATATTTTTATTTACAACAAAATTTAAAAAAAAAAAATTGAGGAACACCAGCTGTCACAACTTTAAGTGTCAAAATATGTAACAAACGTCACGGTTAAATTAACATTTTTATTCAAAATACAATATTTCACAAATAAGTAACAAATTTAAACTAAATATATGAAAATGAAAATCTTTATGAATTATAAATATTTACAAATAAGATAAAAATTTATTTTAATATTTTTTACAAAAGTAAAATAAAATATAAAAGAGAACATACTTTTAAAGAAATTTGGAACATCGCTGTACAACTAGAATGTCAGAATATAGAGTTAACAATCGGCTAAATTAACCCTTTTTATTTGAAATAAAATATTTCCTAAAAAAATTATTAAATTAAATAAAATATCTCATAAAAAGAATTTACAAATAAGACAAAAATACAAAATTTATTAACTTGACAGGATCGGACACTACTAACGTATCCTGGGTGCAATGGGGAATTCAAATTCACGTAGTTTGAAAATAATTGTTTTTTTAATTAGCTTTAATTTTTTGAAATCAAGTTTTAGGATATCAAGCTATCACAGCTAAAATATCAGAAATATGTAATTAACAAGCCATCACGGCTCAACTAATTTTATTAAAAAAAAATTATTCAGTTAATTGACTTAAATCCTTTTTTAGTAAAGTAAACCATTTGAATATTTATTTTATACAATTTCTTGGTCCCAAATTAAAGCTCATTAAACAAGTAAATCCAAAAATAAAATAATATTAACCCAACAATAAAACCAAATAAATAAATAACTCATAAACTTATTCCAATAAAATAACACTAAACATAAATCTAACACATTATTTTCCAAATCCTTAATCTTACTAAACATAAACAATTTCAACCAATTTATTTAAACTAATCCCCTAAACTAACTCACTTCCCACATGCATACTTACACTCACTCACACGCTCACATGCTCATCCACACACACACACTCAAACCCCCACACACACTAACACAACACGAATATCACCAAACGAAGAAAAGGAATTTGAGAGAAAGAAAGAAGCTAAGAGAGAGAAGGGGATAATGACGGAATTGCTTGAAAGAGTGAGAAGAGGAGATCAAGGGGGAAGAGGCCGCGGCTGGCACGCGCACGGGGGAGTTCACGATGGGGACAAGGGAGCGCGTGCATGAGGGGAAAGGACAAGGATACGGTCGCGCAGGAACGATGGTGGTGCAGGAGGAAGGCGTACAAGGCGGAGCGGGCGCCTGACGGGAGAGGGAGACATCCGGCGGCGCTTCCGAGGAAGGTCGAAGTGCGGTGCGGTGGCTGGGCTCTCCACGTTTCGGAAGGTCGAGGTTGAAGCTTACGGGCTCGGAGGTGCGCGGGAGGGCGTGGGGGTACAGGTGGATGGAACGGCGCGAAGTTGGCGCTTTGGTTCGCATGGCCCTCACGATCCGATTCGCGGAGCCTGGAGCGTCTGGCCATCAGATCTCGCGGCGGCTTGTAGAGGCTGGGCACACCGAGAGCGTGAGCATGATGGAAAGGGGCGGAGGGCGGAGCTGATGGGGCAGCTTGCGGTGGCTGTTGGTGTTAGAGGGTGGTGGAAGGTTGAAGATGATGATGATGTGTGGCGGAGGCGTGGTTGGGCCTGGGGATGAGGAATGCGGAGGTGTTTGCGCGGATGGGTGGGGTACGATGTCACGGTGGCGTCGGGCTTGGTGGTTCATAGCCGGATGGGATGGCGGTGATCGAGTGGTGCCGCGGATGATGGCAGAGAGGGGAGGAAAGGGATTATGGGACATGAGGATGATGATGACGCGGAGGCGGCTGGGAGGAGGCCAGGCGGCTCTTCCTTTCCCCTCTTTATTTATATTTTTTTTTTAATTTTTGATGATGATGATATTGTTGTTGTGGATTTACCTTGCTCTTCTTTTCTTGTTGTGATTGTTTGCTCTTTTTTTACTTGTGGATTGTCTTTATGATATATCTATGTATACTCTTGTGTTTTAAATTTCCTTGTTGATGGTTCCTTGTGATAATGGTAACGGTGGTTATGGATTTTTTTTGAAAATGGTAAAATCTCATGCTTCAAATGTCCATGAAAGCTCACTGTCCTTCGGTCATTTGAAGTGGTCAACTCCCCTTTGTTCATGCCTTGAACCTCCCATGACCCCGCTCCCTGTCTCCTTTTGTTGAATATTGTAGAGAACCAGTTAATTCATGAAAGTAGGAGGGGAACATCATCATTTTGCAAACAAATGAGAGGAATATCATCATTGTGTTTGCCATCCCCATTTTAATGTTGACTCACGTGTATTGGGGAGATGTATAGGAATTAGAACCGTGACTCCAGCCCTCTTTTTTTATTATTTATTTTTTATCGTTATTTTATTTTATTATTTTTTCAGAATTCAAAAAAAAAGCATGGGCTTGAAACAATAATTTGGGAAGCAACATAAGCTGGGCTTGTTACAAAAAAAAAAAAAAAAGTGATTGGATTGGGTTGAAACGGAATGGACAAAACATAAACAAGCTGCAAAAGAAATTTTGGGAATCAATGAATTTTTTTGCTTTTGTTTTAATTTTTGGAGATAATAAAAAAATCAACACAAAACTTCTTTTTTCACATTTGTTTTCAAGAGAAATTAGATATAATAAACTATGCAAATTTTGGATTTTTGTTAGAGGGACAAAAGTGAGATTTCGCAAGTACTATCTATACTAACAAGATGCATCTCTCTTAGGTCACTAAAAGACTTCACGATTAAGCGTGCTTGACTTAGAAATTTGGAATGGGTAACCTCTTGGGAAGTTTTCCTAGATAGTGTGTGAGTGAGGGGAAATATGCTTAGAAGAGACTGTGTGAGTTTGTGAGGATAGTTGTCAATCCATAAAGCAACATGAGATGTTACAAAATGACTCACTTGGTTATTGAAATTTACAAAATCAATCATTTAAATTTCTATTATAAATCATAAAATGACTCATTTTGTACAATTTTAGATATTAAAATGCTTGCAATATGTTCCAAAATGGCGTCATTTTATCTATATCTATCATTTTAATAGCACATCATCATTATCCTATGTCACATGCATAAGTTCAATAACGAAGAAATAATAGAGAAACTAATGTGTCTATCATTTTCAATCTTGAAGGATTACGAGATTAATTTCTTTTCTTGGAGACAAAATAGTTTGGCACAAAAATCTTGAAAGACGAAAGTGGGTGTTGACTTTAAAAGATAATGCCACTAAAAGAACATGGCAATAGACATGAAGGTATGATAATAGCCACTCCAATAAACTTAAATGAGGGACACAAAATCGCAAAATATTTGTGTCTATCATCCAATTTAAAACTATATTAAAAAATTAAAATAAATTGATATTCACACACATTTCACGCCATTTTTGTCTTTTTTGGGTTACAAAAGAAACTTAAAAACTAAGAAGTTGGGATGTTTAGAAGTGTTTTGATGTTTTTATTTTTAAACTGTTTTAAGAAACAAGTTTAAATTCAATTTTTAAAAAACAAAATTGTTTAGTAACTTATTTCAAAACAGTTTTGATAAAAAAACAAAAAATTGTTTGGACAATTGTGCTTAAAAACAAACTTTAAAAGCAATAAAACAAAATACTTGTTTGACAAACTCTTCAAGTTTTAACCCAAACCCAAAACAATAAAGATAAAAAAAAAAGAGCAATCGTCTAGCCTACTTGTCAATTGGAGCTTCACCCCACTCACCACCTCACATTAGATACTTCTCCTTTCCCTCTACCTCTTTTCTCCTTCATTATGAAAAATGACTCCAGAATGGTGCAACGAAAACAAATCTATATGGCTTGTCCTTTGCTTTTTTATTATTTTGTTTCTATGATGTGTTTGTTGTGGTATATTTTCTTTGCTTTGAATCTTGGACTAGCCACTAGGTCACATGGGCGGAGGGGAGCGGCTCACGGGACTTGGTTCGCATGTGCCTGGAGAAGGGGAGCAACTCGTGGTTCGCATGCGGCGAAAGGAGGTCAGTCTACCAATGAGGTTGTGTTTCTTTTGTGGGTGTGGTGGTGATGATTTTTGGACTGGTAGTTGATTTGTGTTAGTGGCTTTAATGAATGGAGATGGTGATCGGTGGTTTATGATTGGAAAGAGGAAGATGATGGTTGTGAAGGGTAATGTCACCTTGTTGTCTTTGTATGAAGGAGATGGAGTAATCTGGGAGGGTCACATTTTCTGTGTTGAAGGGAGAAGGCATGGTTAATAAATAAAGGTATAGAAAAGAAGTCTAACAAATAAAACACATATCCAATAAGATTCGAAGAATAGAAAAACAGAGTAATCACCTTATTTACAATTAAGCCACGTATTTTCAATGTGTTTTAAAACAGAAACTAAAAAAACATATGTAATCTGTTTTTGGTTTTCAATTTTTAAAACTCAAAAAATATTTCACAATTTTTAAAACTACCTTTTATGAAATAAGTTTTCAAACAACTTTTTTTAGTTCTTTTATTTTTTAAACTCAAAACTTTTCTAAAATAGTTATCAAACAAGCTCATCCCCTGATTTGGAAAACTCAAAAAACTCCCCCAAGCGAAAATATATCCGCACTTCACTACTTCACTTCATAGACGCATGACATGACTAACATTTCACGCCATATGCCAACTTTTCATTAAAATTAAAATAAAAAGTATATTCTCTCTAAATTTGATACACTCGATTATATATATATATATATATATATATATATATATATATATATATATATATATAACTAGTGTTGACCCAATGCGATGCACAGGGTGATAAGAAAAAAGTTTAAAATTAAATACATAACAAATTATTTGAATGCATTTTTTTGTAAATTAATAAACAATAAAAGTAGATAATTAACAATAATATAACGATTAAAAGTAAATACTCTATATGATCATTGGAGAAAAAAAGGAAATCAATACAAAGTATTAATTACCTAGGAATTTTTAAATTTTTTGATCTTCATATGCCACACTACATAATATAATAAAAAAATTTATTATTAAAATAATATATAAAGACTTCATCACAAATGCATTGAATATTTTGTTTAATAAAATAAATAAATAATATAAAATACAAATCCAAACCTAAAATTCAAATTTGGATAAACAACATTTTTGGTTATGTTGCAAGGTTCTCCATTATCATCCAATATTAATATTTTCAAACCACTCCCATTTTACCTAGAGATAGCCATGTAAAATTGCTCATGAGTGAAGATAGGTTTGGATAAAAAAAACCCAACAAATGATAAAGATTGACCTTGACTTTTATTAATGGTCATAACAAAGCAAAGAGTAACCGGAATTGTCTTCTTTGAAACTTGAGAGGTGTGCCTAGATCAGAAGGTATTAAATTCATCGAGGTATGTAAACCTTTTCTCCAATTTTATTGCCAGTCACAACAATTGCTCCAATGACATTGTTTCGCAATTCTTCAACAATAAACCTTGTTCCATTACATAATTGAAAGATTGATCAATGTTCCTTAGCAGCATAATTGGGACTCCTTTTCAAAACTAATTTATGATTTGAAATGCCAAAACACTTTATTTCATTTAAAAACTAGTAGTTATCCAATCACCTTCAATGCCGACATCTTTCTCAGCTATGCAATATGAATCAGAGCTTGAATACTCCTTTTTTTCACAGGAATTTGAGAAAGCACAAATCATTAACCATTTCAACTACTTCAAGAGTAGGCACTAGCAATGCTCTATCCTCAAAAAAGGCATAGTTTTTCAAATTATCCAATAAATTTGGATAAGTGAAATCTACAATACTCCTTAGAGGTGAAGGTGATTTTAAAATTAAGAATTCCATTGGAATTTCAACTTCTGCTATTCCATCATAGTCAATTCCTAGCTTTCCGTCTCCAATTTGAACAATCCAGTCAACAAACAATCTTAATTCTGGATCTATAGAGGAAGAACTTATTGCTAGTAACCTCATATTTTTTGTCAAATTAAGAACCTTGCAATGCGGCCACAAATTGGATAAGTTTATGGTGGCTTTACTATTTCTTTCTGAAGCTCTTGGAATAACTAGAAGTATCTGAGAAGTCCCAAAGACAATGGTTTTTCCACCAAATAGTTCATCTTTAGACTTGTTATTTGTAAACCTCAATGTATCTCTCATTGTACGATTCAATGCTTCAAAAGCAAATCTATTTACCATGCATGCTTCATCCCATATAATAAGACTTGCTTGTTGAAGTAGTTCTCTTTGGACTTCCTTGCTTGATAGTACACATTGACAACTCAGTAAATGTTAATAGAATTAAAAATCTAGAATGAGCTGTCCTTCAACTAAGTAAAAGCAATGAAGCAATCTCTGGACGCAACATTCAAAACAATTTTGCCATTGGATTTAACACCGATAATGTTTTCCAAATGAATGTTTTCCGTTGCTCCATAACCATATACAAAATAAAAACCTCCTTTCTCAGTGATTATCGAGTCCATTATACTATCATAAATTATTATTTGATCTTCGTTCATTGAAGATAAGTAGCCTTCAAGATCAACAGATAATTACTCTCTATCATAATTTAGCTCTTCAACTAAGAGATGATTTTGGAATTGATTGAGTGGAGAATCATCTGGTATAGCATGGACAGAAGTCTTTCAAAACCTTCCATTTGCATTAAGTAACTTTTCAATTTCAATCAAATATAAATTCTTCAACTCCAAACTTGGGATAGAAAGATCTATGAAAAGCAAAAGGTTTTTTTTTTAATGACAATATGAAACTCTCAACTTATTATTAAAAAATATAATATTTGTCCAATGATTACAATAGCTACATGTCATTATGTATTGAAAGTGAATAATTATAAAATACAAGTCAAAATAATCATTCCAACTGCAATTTTAAGTAGATTATGTACATCTACTAACCTGTTTTGAATGCGCTAACCTCTTGCATATCTAGTTAACAGGAGCCTAGTACATGCATAACATTCTGTAAAATGATTTTTCCTATGGAAAAAAGCAAAGGCATTAAGGAACGTTAAAGAAGGTAATAAAATGGTCGAATAAAAATTTTGTAAAAATCACTAAGGGAGAATAAGTAGGTTTAAGGATTAAACCCTGGAATGTCACTCTAGCAAATTGTATTACTACCACACCTGTTCAACGCTCTATTTGCCATGAAGTCTGTAATCATGCATGCAAATTCCCAAAAAGAATAACCTTTAATTTCACACTAACAAAAAAAAATTAAAATTCTATTAGAAAGTACATACTTAACAATAGGATTTTCTGAATAAAGGATGAAAATTAATAAAGAATTAAAATAGAATACTCTTCAACTTCCAGCTGGATTACAATCATTTTTGTTTTCTTTCCACCCTTATCCAACTCCCTCACATTGCCCAGCGGTTAACATTCCCATAGTATCTAAAGCATTCAAGAGGAGAACAACAAAGATTATATGGATGTAGCAAGTCCAGAATCATTCAGTATTAGAACTCAAATAAAAAAAGTTAAATTTAGTATTAGAACTCAATACAAAACAAAATCAAAATTTAGAAATTACCTACTAAATTAAGGCTCAAATCTGATTTTAATATGTCATCAAAGCTTACAAATTTGCAACCATACTGAGGAATGGTATCACTTGATTCAGTAATAGTAGTTCTCGGTTGGAAGTTCAAACGAAACTCATGACGGGTAGTGCAAAAATAACAGGTATTTTCACCAACTCCAAAATATGCAAAAATGTAAATATGTCCTTCTTTCAGTTGAGATTTAAACATATTAATCAAATTCTTCCCAGAAGCATGGATAGTACATCCTTATAGCTAACACAATCAAAAGAAGTCAGTATCCACACATCAAAACTAAAGAAAGAATGATAAAAAAAAATGAAACAAAAATTAGAGTTTCTGTGAGACTTACAAAATGAAAACCATTTCGATTTAGTTTATGGTTAATGGATCGCTAAAGTCGGGAGAGTCCATAGCCATATAACTCGAACTTTGACTCTCCAACACTCATGCGGAGGAGCAATTTTTGCCAAAGGATGGATAAATTTTGCCATAACAATCAAAGTAAAGGTCAAGCAAAAGTGCGAATTAGACAACTAATGTCAAGGGAGAATAGGGAAAAAGCGGATAAAGGTAGGGAACAATTAAGAAAAATGACTAAAATTTATAGGAAAGATTGAAAGCCGCCATACATATCTCGGTTTCTAGGGATTCAATCAAAAATCAAATCCGCAATTTCGATTGTAATCAATTTGGGATTCAATCAAAATAACAATATGAAATTAGGTTAGAAATTTAGGGATTTATGGTAAAAAAAAATGACGATCTAATGATCGAAATCCAAAATAGTTTAGGGATTTAGAATTCATCATGATGAGAACAAAATAAAAAGTCGAAAGCTGAAAGAAAGAAAGATAGTAATCTGATCAAAATCTAAAATAGTTTAGGGATTTAGAATTCATGGTGAGCACAAAATAAAAAGTCATGATCAGATGAAAATCTAAAATCTTAATCAAATCAAATATTAATTGAAAAGAATATCTAACATTCTTTTTGGGAGATTGTAAGCGCTTCTGCGGTTATTGAAAGGAAAGCATAAGTTTCTGAAGGTTTTGAGGGTTATTGAAAAGAAAGCATAGCTTGGTCATCCCCTTTACGTTCACTGTATAAGTGTATTGAGGCAATTGAAAAAAGAGATTTTTTTCTTGTTTTCCTTTCCTTTTTGTTTTTTGGTTGTCGCAAGCTAGTTTCGTTTGTGGTTGGCTTTCAATTTTTTTCATATCACATTATTTTTTATTGTAATAGGCACCATTAATATTTTTACCATCTCAATATATTTATATCTGATCCATTCTTAATTCTACATTTTTTCCATTCTTAATGATTCTTAATTTTAATTCTAGGTCATAATTTTAATGATTCTTAATCCGGTGAATATATCTTAATGATTCTAATTGTATATATTCATGTAATCTTTTTTAATGATTATAATATTTGATTTTATTATAACATTTGATTGTTGTATTAATAATTAAATTTAAATTTCGTTAAAAAATCTCTAGACATAAATGTTGAGAAAAATGGGTCCTAAATCACTATATGAATGACACGTTTATCTTAAAGCTTGTATGAAGACACATGTAATAGTTTTCCTGAAATGACTTAAATATTATAATAATAGATTATTCCCTCAAATTTGGTTATCTCTTTCCTTCTCTCCCTCCATCTCTCTCTAATCTTAAAAATGCTTTGGAACAGTGATAGTTATAAATTTATAACAGGTATTTTATTTAAAATAATAAAAATTCAGGTAAAAAATAGTTTAAATAAATCCGTACAATTACCGACATAAATACTGGTGGAATAATAACTGCATTTCACTTGATTTTTGATGCATGCTATTTTGATAATTTATAAAATTCACCATTGTAAAATGGCAATTATTTGGTCAGCATAAAGAATATCAAATTACGAGTAAAACTAGAGCAAATAGCCATAAAGAACATGAAATAAATTTTCATTTACATTATCATGGGTGTCATAGACACGTTGCATTGGATTAGTTGTTTTGAAGTTCTTATAAATACATAATAAAAAATAATTTAATTTATTAGCTACCTCAGTTAACTAATTAATTAATTTTGATTGAAGATCACTCAGTTTATAGTACTACTGCATTTATTTGACGCCACCGCGAATCCATGTTCGGCTTTTAATTTTAAAGAGTATTCCTCTTATACCCGTAATAATTGGGAGTGTATCTTCAGATTTCTCCCCATTGTTGGAATATTCAACTGCACATGTGTATAAGAGCAGTTTTTTGGGAAATTCTTGACTGGCTTCGCTTTTTCGTCCAGTTTCTAACTAGCAGTCCATGACAACTAGCAAATGTACTTTTTTGTTTTCATGACCGACACGCTTAGCAATGACTCTGACTCTAGTTGCCATTAAAATTGAGGCCGTTGCTCACATGTCTAGCATAGTGAATGCCTGCGATGATCGTATGGATTTTATCCAATAAAAAAATATCATGTGATATAAAATGGATCACAATAGGCTTGAGTAAGTATGAATAAAGTAATTAAGTGGATAAATTAATAATTGTGTTACTATATCAGGTTTAGGATCATGGACTAAAAAAAAGTTAATTTCTATTATTAAGTACTTTTTCCTTTTGTTCAAATTTTTTTATCATTTTTATTGTTTTTATTATTTTTTTTCAAAATTTGGATGACTCGAATTCATTGCAATACAAGGTATTTTTTTCATTTTTCCTATTTTTTAATTTTTCTTTTTTTTTTTACATTTTAATTTTATTTTTTTTATTTATTTTTCATAATTTGGTATGTCTAGAATTTAATTTACTCAACAGTATTTTTTCCTTTTTCAATTTTTATTTTATTTATTTATTTTGTTTTATTTATTTTTCAGTCCAAATTCAATTTTTTTTTCATTTTCCAAATGTTTATCATTCTTTTTATCTTTGTCTTCCATTGAAAAACAAAGGCTCATTTTAGTATTTTTAATAAGAAAAATTAAAAAATGAAAAGTACTGTTTATTATACTTAACTCAGACCAACCAAATTTTGAAAACAAATAAATCAAAAATAAAAATAAAAATGATAAAACATTTGGAAAAAGAAAAAAATAACTGAATTAGACTAAAAAATAAATAAAATAAAAATTAAAAAAGGAAAAACGAATGTTCATTGCACTAAATTCAAACATATCGAATTCTAAAATATAAATAAACAAAAATAAAAATTAAAACATAAAAAAAATAGAAAAATTAAAAATAGAAAAAATTATTAATGTATTAGTTAACTTCTACATGTAACCTAATCCATGTCACACCACTTAACAACATGGCTATGGACACATATCACACCCTCACATAGTTGCATCACTTTGGGCACCGAAGGTTTTGACCAAGCACCTAGAGCACGACCCTAAAATTGATACTCATCCTGTCATGAAGTACATGAATACAGGTCATTTTTGGATTTTGCATAAAAATTAAAATAATGAGTAAGTGATTAAAATAAAAGACATTGGATAAAATTATTATAAAATGTAAAGTTTAAAAGTTATTGGTGGATATTATATTTTGAAAATAAAAAAATACATGTTTCCCATATAAAACTTTCTATTTCTCCATTTATATGCTTCAATAAACTCAACTCAACTCATTTTTTCTCCAATTAAATAGAGGGATATGAAATAATTAATGAGTTATTGAAATATGAAAACAACCTATATTTTAGACCAAAAATAATAATAAATGACTTATATTGAAAAGTAATTAATTAGAAATTAATTTAGACTAATTTAATCTAATATGATTTTAAAAACATTTATCGTGTTTAGATTATTGTATAATATTATTTGAAATTGACTTGTTACAAATTACACAGAAAATTGAATTGAATTAAATTAATTTTAGTAGTAAACTTCCCTTATGTCATAAAACGGTCAGTTCAGATAATCTATCATTTACTTATCTTCTAAACTTCTCTTTCAGTCTAATTATAATCATATTTTTTTAATTAAATTATAATGATCAAATCTCTCTCTCTCTCTCTCTCTCTCTCTCTCTCTCTCGTTCGTTTTGAACATCTCTCTTTTAGTCTATTCTTGATTGTAATCTATATTTTGTTTATATTACAGCTAAGGACTCATTTGGCATACCGTAGAAAATATGATTATATTGAATAAGCTAATATAATATGCAATAGCTTATATATTATTTGATATAAATAATGTATTGTATAAGCTTATACATCAATCATTCCTTATACATTTAAACGATGGACAACTTAATCAAATCTAGAGAAATAAGATAAGGTCTAATTAGTTTTTAATGTATAACGTTTTGTTTTTCCTATTTAATTAAATAATAATAAATAATATTTAATGTAAAATAAATTATAAATTATATACTAGTAAAATATATAAATAAATAAGTAATAATATGTGATGTATAAAACTAATAATTAATAATAAAAATATTTAAATTTTATTTTTATTATTAAATTGAAATTTAAATAATTATGACAAAACACTAGAAAAATAATAAATTATATAAAATAAAGGAATTATTTTACATTTTTTATAATTTATTGAAATAATAAATAATTATAAAATATTAAAATAAATAATAAATAACATTAAATATAAATTAAATTTTCAATAATAATAATACATTTTTAAAATTGAGTTTAATTTTCATGCAATAATTCTGTAAAATTTCTTTGCATTATCATCCAATTATATTTTATTACATCAGCAAAGGTGGTTGAGATCACACCTACTATTTGAAAAGTTATACAAATAAGAAAATTTGATTAGATGATAGTGAAAATTTATCATATTTGAACCCTTTAAAGTTATATTTAAATGATTAATAAAAATTATTATTTCATTTTTATTTAATATTTAGAATTATTTGTCAACAAATGATAATATTATATATTTTAAAATTATATTTAAATAATTAATAGAAATATTTATTTTATTTTATTTAATATTTATGTATGGTTATAATTATTTGTAAACAAATGATAGTATTATATAATATAAGATATAGTATTTTATATAATGACACACCATGTATAATATTAAAAGTTAATAAGTGTAACACCTCAAAACTAGATACCCTTGGGAAGGTTAAATCAAAGTCAGGATAGAACTAGATAATGTCTAGGTGACATTCGAAGGCCCTTACAATGGTTTCAGGGACAACTGGGCGTGCTACCATACACCATTGCTTGCATGAGGCCACGCTACAATGTGCCAAACCATGCTATAGTGTGGGTGTCAGTGTTGGATCAAACACTTATCACTAGGCCAAAAGTTATAGTGTTAGTTAGGCGTAACTTTTTTTATTTAAGCCCATTACTAGGCGCCATGGTCCAATCCCTCCAGCACCTATCAACAATTCATGACTTTTTGGGAATCGAATCCATGACCTTGGCTCTGATACCACTTGTTAGATCGAACGCTTGAGACTAGGCCAAAAGCATTAGCTATTAGTTAGGGTGTAACACTTTTTTATTTAAGCCCATTACCAAGCACAATAGTTCGATTCGACTTCGACGCCATATGGGCCTAGACAAGGTAGGATGTTAGCCTACAACCAACAATCCCCTTCCCAACACTTGCCATTTGTACTGTGCTTTTCAGGAATCGGACCTCTAATTTAATTCTGAATGTGACCCACCTGACCTTACCAAGGCAAAATGTTGGCCTCTAACCAACATCCCCCTCCTAGCACCTACCGCAGTCCATGCCTTTCTAGGAATTGAACCATAACCTAGCACTGATACCACTTGTTGGATTGAGTGTTTACCACTAGGCCAAATGCTATAACTGTTACCACCATGGTCCAATTTGATTTCAACCCCACAAGGGCCTTGCTAAGGTAGAATGATAGCCCATAACCATTAGTCATTAGGAAAAAAAAAATGTAAGCATGCATCCTACAACGATCAAAGAGCAGCAATGCGCAGACTGGCATTACCCTCCATCATAAATATGACACATTAAAAACTTCAAACATTCTCACCAAGAACCCTGCTGCACCATCAGTTTCTCTATGGTCAATCTCTTTTCTTTCTCCTTCTGGTTAGTGAGGAAGCTTTGCCTCTCGACATAGGAACCTCAGGTACGATGAGGATTCCTTCTTGTTTTTCCTTATGAGTTCTGGGATTATTAAGCAAAGAGATCTTTTTTTCGTTCTATTCCATGTCATGCCTAATATCGTTTTTTCTTATTCCATGTCATTGAGAGCGTCGTTCCAGTTCCTTAGGATTTTGTGGGCGGTGACAATGTACTCCTAAGGCAACAATGAGTGTGTAGTTGCTTATGACTATATTTTAGCTATTAAAAATATTTTAGAAGTTATTATAATATGTGTATATGTTATTTAAAGCTTAGAAAATTCAAGAATAGATTGCAAAACATATTTTTCTCATGAAAATCTTATTTTCTAAAATAAGGGGACTATTGTTTTTCATATGATTCATGTTATATTATTTTCTAAAATGTGTTTAATTTTTATTTGACATTATATAAATTAGTTTGATTAGAAAATAAGTCAATTGTTATCATGATTTACATTCAATTATATGTATTATTACTAATGATTTAATCTCAATTTAAAATTCAAAATTTTTAAGATGTTCAAATCTAAAAAATAACATATTATATTCTCTAAAAAAATGATTCAATAAAAATTATTGTACATGATTAATAGTATAAATATAATTAACTATACTTATTACAATAATTATAATTGATATTTTCTCTAAACAAATGACTGAAAAAACATTGGTTTAATTTTTGCAAGCCCTATATCAAATATTATACTTTAAAATAAATATCTAGTTTAAAGGAAAATTAGTATATATGATTTCATGAAAAATTAGGAATGATGTATCAAGTATAATCAATCAACTATATTTATTATTATTAATGATTTCATCTTAATTCAATTAAAAAATTTAAAAATAACCAAATCTAAAAAAAAATGTCATATAATGTTTTCAAAAAAATTTATTTAATAAAAAATTATGAATACTATTTATATTTATTATGATTATTTTAAATGATAAATTTTACAAAAAATAATCCAAAAAAATTGTTTTAATTTTTCCAAGTCTCATATAAAATATCATTCTTTAAAAAAATCTAATTTAAAAGTAAATTAGTATATTTTAGTTAATCAAAAATTAAGAATCTCAATTAATAATAAAATTGGAATGAAATCTAATCAATTCATTATATATGTGATTATTAATGATTTAATCTCAATGTCAAATTCAAAATTTGAAAAATATTCAAAATTTAAAAAGTAGAATATTATATTCTCCAAAAAATATGATTTGATCGATAATTAACTATACTAATTGCAATAATTATGATTGATATATTCTCTAAATAAATAACTTGGGCAAAAGAATCTGATTAAATTTTTTCCAATTACATGTCAAATATTATTACATAAAAAAAATCATTTTATGTATGTAATCAATCCATGAAATATAAGGCTTGAATATGGATAACAATAATCAATCCTGTGAAATAGAAATTAAACAATCTATAGCACTGAACAAAAGAAAAAATCTTATTCATCAAAATATTGCATCAAAATTAAGACTTGTCTATTAACAACTAACAATAGACTAAATTCATCAGTTCAAAAAAAATAAATAGCTTCCTAAACAAAATAATAAACTAAAAATGAAAAAATAAAAATAAAAAGCTTCAACATCATAGATGCAACAACAAATCAAAAGTCAATAATAATAATAACATCATATGGACGCAAAGAAAAATATCATACTAACCAATACTTGAGTCAATTAAAGATCATGAGTTCATTTGCTAGCTATTACCAGCGATATATACAACACTTGTAACTCACTCGATGAGTTTTGCAATCTTTCCATTCCGCCTTCTTTTGATTTCAATCCAAATTCATTTACTATCATCCAATTATATAAAGAGAGGAACAAAGCAAACATGGCACGTGATATTAAAAAGTATGAATCCTATTTCTATATATAAAAAAAGATATGATTTATTTGAAAATCAAATTTATATTAAATTAAATATTTAGTACATGATATTTTTAGTAAAAAAATATCCAAATATAATTCCAATATAAAAGAATTTGATTTATTTGAAAATATAATTCCTATTAAATTAAATTAAATGTATCAATTATTAAAACCAAATATTGGTCTTTTTATTGGCACATCAGTGTTGATATCAAAACCAAATATTGGCCTTATTGTTTATCATTCACGTTGAATGATCTTATGACAATAATGAATCTAAATCGGAATATCTTTAGAAAGCTAAATTAGAATGTTTGATAATAAATCTAATATAATAAATTATAAAATAAAATTAGATTAATTCAAAATATTTGATTGGTAATTATTATTGAATAAAAGACTTGATATAATTGATTTAATCATTGACCTTTTATGGGGCAGGAAATCAAATATATAGTTGAATGACATGTCATCTATTTCCTTTTTTGCAAAACCTAATTTTAGAAGTTTATATATACTAGTTGTTTGACCCATGTAATGAACGGGTGATAATAAAAAATAGTTTGTTAACCATTCCTGAACATAAATGATAATTTATTTAAATATATCTTATATGAAATTGAGTATATAAATTTATTTTGAAAATAAGTTAATAGTTAAATAATTAAATAAATAAAAAAATATATATGTGTCATTCTATTTTATATTTTATTTTGAATATCATGTTTATAAGATTGAAAAAATTTCGGTAAATGACCTATAAATAATAATAAAGAGCCTATTTTATGAAAATTTTAGCGTTTCAAAAATTGAAACTATTAGATAATAAAAGAGAATAACTGAATAATTTTAATATATCATAAGCCATTTATAGCAATGATAATGGATATCTATAAGAGAGGGGACTTGTCCCCTTGTCTCATTTAGAATTGTGCCTTCTATCCCCATCCACATCCCATCATGGGTCCCCATTTCATTTCATCAGGGATTGAAATCCTTATAGGTATTCACAAGTTTATTTAAAAAATTCCAAAAAGAAAAAAATTTTAAAAATATTTTGAAATTTGAAACGAAATATAAAAAATAACAAATAATACAAATGCTACATAATCTAAATTTAAAATAAAAATGCATGCGTAGTGTCAATCTAAAAAAGATAATTAAAAAAATGAAGGTGTGCTCTTTTCATCCTGGCCCGTTTAACAAGTACCAGCTTCTGTAAATCGTCCTCATGAAGACACAAATTTTTCCAATTCCCATCTCCATTGCAGATAATCCACGTGTCCGACTTCAAAGGGTTTTTTTTTAATCATTCTTAGCCATTTTCATCTTTTTAGTAAATTAAAATATTTAATTTATAAAAAATAAAATATATTTTTTAATTAATAAAAAATAATGAATAAATTTAATTTATATTATTTCAATTGCACCTTCTTTTCTTGTACATCACTTTAGCAAATTAAAATTTCAATTTTAAAATATATATTATAATTAATGTGTTATAATTAGTAAAAAGTATATATAATCCGAGTTTACATCATCTCAATTATTGGAGTAAATTATCAATTACACAATTATTTTTGATAAAAAGTAATGTAATTATTTAATTTTTTTAAAAATTAATAAATAACTAGTATCATTATCAAAGAAGTGTAAATTGTGAAATTATTTTGAATATTTTAATGTTGAAAAATCAAATTTTTTTTTCCAAAAAATTAAGATGAAACAATATTGGAATTGATAAGTTGAAATGTTTAAGTTGTAAAAAATTAAATGTGGTATAGTTAGACGGGTGTGTAGATAGATATATTTTTTTTTATGATTTTTAAAAACTTTATATTTGAAGTTAGAAACTCTCCGACCCTCTCCTTATAAATTTAAAAAAAAACTAGATTTGAAGTTAGAAACCATCCTTTTTACTTAGAATTTTGCCTCTCATACCATCCCCATGTTTGTCACAAGTTCCAAGTCATTATTTCTTGCAAAAATTTGAATCTCTATGGGTATTCATGGGTTTGTTAAAAAATTCCAAAAGTAGAAATTTTTTTAAAATATTTTGAAATTAAAAACATAAATATCCATAATAACAAATACTAATAATGTAATATCATCCAAATTAAAAATAAAAATATATACATAATACAGATCCAATAAAGATAATTAAAGAAATAAAGGTGTGTTAAGGTTTTTTTGTTATCATTAATTATTATAATTATAATAGTTTTGTTATCATTAATACTATAATTATAATCATTAATTATAATCAATATATATAATATCATTAATTATAATATTTTTTTGGTAATGTAATTATAATAGCTTAGTTATCATTAATACAATAATTATATATATAATTTTAATGGTATATACATTCCATTATCATTTTGTTAATATTATTTGTTATTTGTTAAATATTTTCAATTGAAATATTTTGTAGACTACTTTTGTTGTGTTAAATAGAAGAGAAATATAAAGATATAATTGAAAAAATAATTAATAATTATAATGTCAATTAAATCCAAAAACTAACTTTAAATATTAAAATTATGAAAATAGTGGGACATAATTTTTTTTCTATAAATGACACTAAAAAAACTTTTCATATAATGAGTCTTAAATATTAGTATTATATATATATATATATATATATATATATATATATATATAATGAATTTTAATTGAAAATTACATTACTAAATGAATCATATAATAATTACAAACAACAGTGAGTTTTTAGCTACAAATTAAAGTAGATATCAATTGCCTAGTGTAATAAATTTTACTTAATATTATAAATTAAAATGAAATATTGATTATAATTAGTATACAATTAGTTATTCAACAAGTAGAATTAGTATTAGTATTAATTGTAAGTGTGGTTAATTTTATTTATATATAGATTGTTACCAAAAAAGAGTTATAGAATATTGCTAAATATATAAAACTTAAATTAAAAAAGATTTCAAAATTATATTAATTTTTGTTTCAAACTCTCCTAACAAGATTTTAATTTACAATTTTTATGGTAGGCGAATTTTATGGGTTCTTCTATGGTACTCAAGACAAATTTTGGGTTTCAAAACTCTTGCCTACATGAACCAATAAAAAATATCCATATAAATTTGTAATAAATACATATAAATATTATTTTTACAAAATTTAATTTTGTAAAGTAGTACTTAACGAAATAAAATTTATAACATGAGTCTTTCATTTTTGTGAAATACAACTCTTCCCTTGAAAGATGATATTATTACATTTTTATCTCTTCTTTTTCTTAACCATATATTTCTATCCACTACACAATTAAGATAAGCTACCCTTTATTTTATTTTTAAATTTTTAATTCTATATTTTCTCATATTTATGATTTTATCAGAATATATTAGTTTTATCAAAACTTATATATCTTATATTTTTACAAAATAAAATATATATAACTTATAATAATATAAATATTAATATATCTATATATAGTAAAATTCACTCAACTATTTTGTTAATAGTCACTTTATTCTTTTATTTATTGTATAACTCATTATATTTTATAATTAAAATTAATTCTAATTTATAACAATATTTTTATTATTCAATGTAACAATCTAAATATGTATAAAAGTAAAGTGTAACTTTTTTTCTTGGATAGTTTAGGTTAAGGGGAAAGCTTGCTTCAATCCAACATTAGGGTTTGCCTTGAGTTTATTGAGACGTTTAAGAGGTACTTTTAGATCACCCACCAATAGGAAAAACCTAAGAATAGATCCAAAGTCATGACGATACATGAGCGAAAAAATCAATAAGGTGAGCTAATCCTTATTTACGTAATAGTGTAACTATAATATTCACCACCCAATTTTTAAATTATTATATGACCCATTATTTTTTATAATTGAAATTTACTCTAATTTATAATAGTTACATAATAATATTATTTAATATTATTGTGGATGACAATATTAATTTTTTTAATTTTAAATTTAATTAGTTTAAAAGTTACATATTTTCTCAATTATTAATTTTAGAAATACATGTAAAAAATTAAAATGTTTATTAATATGGTGTATAAATATTAATCATGAAGAAAGTAACAAGAAGAATTTTTTTATTTCACTATAAAAATATACATTAATATTCAAAAATTGATAGTTTAGAAATATGTAATTTTTTTAAAATAATTATTATAAATTATTGTTACGATCAACAATTTATTCTCTTAGTATATAGAAATAATAAAATCGTAAATATATATAAACATTTTATTTCATTATAAGCCACATATATTTTATTTTGTAAAAAAATAATTAAAATATATAAGTTTTAATAAAATTTGTTTTGGTAAAAAATAAAAACATAATGGGAGAAAATAGAGAATTAACAAAATAAACTTTTAAAATAAATTTTAGTGTAGCCTATCTTAATTTTTTAGGGAAGAGAAATATATAATTTAAAAATAGAAGGGATAAAAATGCAATAATATAATCTCTGAAGTAAAGAGTTGTATTTTACAAAAAATATAGATTCATTTATGAACTTTATTTCTTTAAGTACTGATTTAAAAAATTAAATTTTGACAAAAAATATTTATATGTATTTATTATAAATCTATATAGATATTTCTTATTGGTCCATGTTGGCAAGGATTTTAAAATCCAATATGGGTTCCATAAAATTGCCCAACAAATAATACCAACTTAATACTCCTACTATAATTTCTTGCCTTTCAAGGCTGTAAGAAACTTAATTCGATTGATATAATCCCAATGTCCGAGGCAATCCCCAAGCTATATTTAAGTATCTCCCTGTTGGCTGTACCAGGTGACCTTCGTAGTTTGCATCGAGCCAATTATGATTGGCAATGTCAAGAATTAAATGTTCCTGTGCAAAGACAGAGATGTGACCATAAAATAAATGTGTACGGGCAGTTGAGATGGTAACGACCCTCGGTCAGTCAACGTGTGTTAGCAGCCTCCAAATTTGAGTATCGGTTTAATGACTTTGAAGTTTGGTTGTCCGGCCCTGCCACTTGGCCAATCAAACTGGCCTAGAAGTGAAGGGTATTTATTTATTTATTTTTTTTCCAGTTGAGAAATACTACTTGGACTCTCAACTCCGATCCACTATGTGGACACACCTTTGGGACTTTTTTACCCTTATAAAATAAAAAAAAATTATTATGTACACAAACATTGAAATGGATCATAAAATATCAAAATATGAACCTTTCATAATTAGAAATTAATATAAGTTAATTACAACAATTTAGAACATAATAATGGATTATCCTGCAATGGTAGGAGCCTTGTGATGGGCCCCCTTTTTAGTTAATAATTGTAGCATGATATTTATGATTTTTAAGTAATTAGATTTAGATTTAGGGTTTTCATTGGTGGTGTTAACATTTTTAAGTAATTAGACTTAGAGTTTTAATTGTTGGGTGGGTGGAGTTAGGGTTTTAAATAATTATTTATTAATAATTGATCGTTAGATTTATAGTTTTGATAATTAGGCTTAGGTTTAGTGAAAAAAATATTTAGGAAGTTTAATTTTTTTACCTTTACAGGACGTCTTCCAATACGTCCTCTAGCCTATGATGCAACGGTTAGCAAGTTGGATTTGCAACCCTATGGGCTTGAGCTCCAAAATGCAAGGATCGATATAGTGATTTTGGCATAACATTAATGCTAGCCCCAAGATTAGCCATGGTTGCTTTATGTCAGGTTCCCAATAGTGCAAGGAACATAGAATGTTCTTAGATCCTTGCACTTGGCTAGGTTGCCTAGCTTGATAATGGATGAAGCACTTACCCTTATAGTCACCTCCTCCTTCTTATTGCCCTTTATTCTCCTCTTATTGGTGCATAGATCTTGTAAAAATTTTGCATACTTTAGATCTGTTTGAGTGTATCCAATAGAGGTATATTTACTCTATCTTTCGAAAGGTTTCCAAAGCTTTTGGATCAAGTTCTCCTGTAACTGCTTTCTTGGGTTTCATCCTTTGAGGGAATGGCAATGGAGGAGTAAGGTCCTGATATCTCATAGGTTTTGTGGAGCATTGCGAGCTATTTATGCTGTGGTGCTCAACAGAAGGCTTATATGTTCCTTGCTCATCCTCGATTGATTGCTATGGTATTCCCTTAGTGCCATGGCAATCACTCGAGAGGTCCTCTAATGCCAAATCTCCTTCTTGATGCTCGGCTGAGCATTGGAGCGCTCCTTGAGCACTGTGGCACTCGTAGAAACTTGTCGGGCCAATTTTTCTCCTACTTTTCTTCCTCTAGGCCTTGTCACTTCTGAAATTTTCTTGCCAGACCTCAGGGTGATTGCATTGACATTTCCACTAGGATAAGGCACGTTTGAAAGGGAAACTAGGAAATTAAGGCTTCCTGAATTGATTATTCTTCATTTGAGTCACATCCTTTCTTCAGTGAGCATTCTTATTCCTTATTTCCTATATTTGATCCATCATCATCTTAGTCATAGTGGCATCTAAGCCAGATGATGCAGGGGCCTGTTGCCTCTAATGAGGTTCCTAGTACTTTTGCCATGATGAGTGACCTTGCCTCTTGAGAGTTATTCTCCACTTTAGATTTGGGTGATTCTTCCATTTGGGTTGTATGTGTTCCTAAGTGGAACTGGCCTAGCTTCGAGGTTTACTTAGAAAGGGTTTGTTGCTGCTACTCTAGTGGTTGAGTCATCTTATAGTGTTAGGCACATATTTGTGTGATAGTCATTTGAAGTGCAAATGCCACATACCTTGAGAACGTTGTTGTTGCTCCCTAGTAGAGAACCACTGTTGTTGCTCCTTAGTAGACCATCAACTGGTTCATGAGCCTAGAGAATGCTTGTAAGGTCTGGGTTAACATGGATTCTTTGCTTGGCTAACCTCATGAAGGCCATTAGTATTAGTGGTTGTCCTAGAACTAACTTGTTGGAAATTTGCAACCATATTCTTAATCAAAGCACGAGCCTTTACCGTGTCTTTTCTAGGAGTGCCCCTCCACTAGCAGCATCAATCATGTATTTATCAACAGGTACAAGGCCTTCATAAAAATATAGGAGGAGGAAGAGCTCCACGATCTGATGGTTGGGATAGCTTGGAGATTTCCCTTCTCCAGACACTCCGGTGCTAAATGAGCATTGCAACGCTAAATGAGCATTGTAGCACTCAGCCGTGAGTTGTCTTTGCACTTTTGTTCTTTTTTGCAACCCTTTAGCTCCAAGCTCCTTCCAAAGAGTTCCCAACCTTATTCTTGACATTTTGCACTTAATCCAAAACTCCTGTATACAAAACCATACTTAAAGAGATGGGTTAAACAACAGACTCTAGTCTAATAATTATTCCAAAATTAGTGTAATAGTCAATGATCATATAAAAAATGCACAATAAGGACCAAGTCAAAATCCTAATTATTCTTATCAATAACACAATCAAATTTATGCAAAAGCTAAGGTTTTGAAGCAAAATAAGTGGCATGAATGCCCCTTATCAATCACTCACAGGTAACGCAGTAATAACTCACATATGACCTTGAGCAAATTGGATGGATTTATAACATCTGGGAAATCATAAACCTGTCATGGTAAATTGCATATAAATGAACTATTAAATCAGCAGATAAATGAAATATATGTATACCTGAGACATAGATCTGTAAACCTTGAAGCCATCTTGGAAGCTCATTGTAAAAGTCTTCCTAGCGCCATATATTTAAGCAATAGCCTTCTATTTGGCGAACCACACCTTCCTGTATGTTGTCCTGCAACTGAAACAAGCTTCCATGTATGCTTCTAACAATTTAATGGATATTGTTGAATCCGCTAGCACCATGGACAGTATACTATGACATATGACATTACTATCCAATTGGTGGTGGTGTTGTGACTATGAAACAAAAACACGTGTTCGGCCATGTACTTCGAACAATCCACACTTTTCGGGCTATATGACATACGTATAGCCTAGTCACACCCAGCGCCAAACTTCACACACCTCCTGTGACAAATTGCTTGGTTCAACTCATGAACTATTTACTCATTAAATCTTCAATGCCTGTAACTTTTAACGCAAACATTACATCATCCTTGTTGTGAAACAATTGCTCAAAATGGAATTCTCTTTGCCATTCACCTGCCAAAACTCCACTAATAGCACCAAATCCTCCACCTAAATCACCGCTTTCTAGCAAAATCTCTTGGACGCATTGCTTCCAGATTTAGTGATGAATAGTGACTAGGCCAAACTTAAGGACAGGGCTGGGAATGAGTCCTCCTCCTTTAACCTCGGGTAACATGCTCTGTCTCCTTCTTATCTAAGTCTCCATTGCTAGTAATTGGCACTAGATCTTACTCATCATCATCCTCCTCATCAGCACTTAGCTTAACTTCAATAGCAGCATGACCTCCAATGCCTCCACCAAGTTAAGGCAATGGCTCGCAACTTGGACTCTAGGTTGTGCAAGACTAAGCTCTTCAGTAGATCTCCAGACTCTTCAATGATTGAGAACGTCGAGGCATTTCAAAGGTTGGAGATTGTTGTGCTTGCTAATATTGGTGGAACATAGACACTTATTACCAGTGGAACCTAAATGCTTAGTTCCCTGCGTATGATGGTTGATGAATAGATCCTCCAAAGCTGAATTAACCCTCTTGTAGGATGACTAAGGGTATGTTTGGTTTGAGTTTCTAGTTTTCAATTTTTCATTTTCAGTTTTTCAATTTTTAGGATTTTGCGAAGGAAATGCTAAAAATTGGAAATTAAACTGAAACTGAAATTTGTAGTTTTCAGAATTTTCAGTATTTCCTTCACAAGTCTAAAACTGAAAAGCTGAAAAATGAAAATGAAACTGAAAACTAGAAACTCAAACCAAATAGCCCTGAACACCTCCATGATCCAAACTTCTGGAAACCAATTGTTTATGTTAAACATTAACCTCATCTCAACATCGTTTGTCACTTGGAATTTCTTATAATTTATAATGCCTTGCCCAATTGTTAAAGGCAACCTATAAAATACCTTTTTAATTTCCAATGTGCAATTAAAAGGAAAAAAAAAACATTGAAAAAAGTTGTCCAGCCAATAGTATTAGTGTCTTTTCTCTTTGGATATTTTTGAACTGTAGGAATTACAATCTTTTGATACACCAATGCTTTAAAAGTAGAAAACACCCTTTGATACATTGATGCTTCAGGTTAGCTACAAAATCGTGTATGAGTCAAGATCCAGTTACAAGAATTTAACTTTAAATTATTCTTATTCCATTAAATAACCTTTAACTGGTATTTTTTTTAATACCTACCGTTGAAATAAAAGTTAATATCTTATAAATCATAGCTACAAAGTCTTATATAAATTTAAAATTATTTTATATATTTTTCATATGCCCCATCTCTAATAATGTTTAAATTACACAAAACTAAGAGCGAATCAATCACATTTTTTATTAATATTCTATTAAAAAATTGGCATAAATGATCTATATAATAGATAATTGTAATTTAGCAACTAAATTGTGTCTTATGAAAAAGAGTGATACAAGTCGACCTAAATCAAAGCCAAATTTGAACTGACCAACATGGTGGCATTTGATGATTGGCTAGTGACTTGTTTGCAAGTGACATTTTGCACCAACCACAAGGAATTTTTCAGTTTTAGTTTTATTTTTTCACTATAGTCTTTAGTAAATTGAAAAGATTAAATACAGAATGAAAAGTAAACTAGAAACAAATATTTTTATAATAAATTAATTAAAAGAGGGAACTTCTATGGTTGCCAATCAAAGAACTCAATTTTATTAAAATTTATTTTTATTAAATAAAAATCAATTTGATTAGTGAAATAAGTTACAACTGTATCCCTAAGATAACTTTATAATAGATAAATACAATTGGTTAGTCTAGGTTTCCAGACCAACCTTCTTAGTATCTTTGTCTTTGCTAAACTTGAGACTGGAGGACTTGTGGTTTGGTTGATATCCAACCGCCCTTTTAGCCTCTATTATGAATGATTATGATATCAATAATCCTACCCTAGGAGAATGCGTTACGTATTCCGTCTCCAATATGAGTGTAACACCCAGCATGCGATATTGTCTGCTTTGGAGCCTAGCTGGGAACTCCTCGTGGATTCTCTTCCCCTTTCTCAATGGGAAAATGTGTCTGTATGGGGGAGGTATCCACACCCTTATAAGTCATGCTTCGTTTCCTCCCAACCAATGTGGGACTAGTTCCACCCTTCCTAGTGGGGGCCAGCATCCTCGTTGGCTAGCACATCGATGCTGAGATTGGCTCTAGTACCATCTATAACATTTGTCACATTTGTGCATGCTATGTATTGTCATCCCAAGTGTGAGTGTAACATCAACATGCAGATATTATCCTCTTTGGGGCCTAACTAGGCTCCTCTCACAATTTCTTTCTCCCCCCTCTTAAGGAGAAAATGCATTTGCATAGGGGAGGTATCCACACCCTAATAAGGCATACTTTATTCCCTCCCCAACCGATGTGTAATATCCAAAAGTGGATGCCTTTAAAAGGTTATGCCTAAGCTTGGAAATGGTTGGATAAAGTTTAAAAAATATTTAAATGTCTTCAAAAAAGGAAAAAAGGTTGTATATCGAAAATAAATAAATTGAAAGAATGAATAAATATAAATCTCTATTTCAAATTTATGTGAAATAGTAAATCATGTAAAATCTAAATTATAAAAGCAAATATCAATCCCAAAAGGATAACATAAAATGTAAAATTTATCATAATTTTGTACATCAATCTCTTTCTATGTTAGTGTTCAGTTTTTATTTGAATTTAATACTTAATCTTTTTATGTAATATGATATTCATTAGTGATATGATGTCTGATTTTAAATTTTGAAATATTAACTTATAAAATCTATTAGATCCAATATTGTTCATAATTATCGTTGATTTTAATATTTGTATTAAGTGTTGTATTGTTAGAATTAGAAAAGATATAGCATACTAAATTTTCCTTTTATCACATATACTCTTGATAAATTAATTTTTATATCATTTCTAAGATTATTATTTATTTAGATATTTATCATTTATATTTATGGTGTAAATATCAATTAGGATTTAAGAATATATATATATGATAATGTGTAAATTGCCCATTTGAGATTGGTTTCTTCCTTTTATTAGAGATTGTAATTATGCCATAAAGATTTTATCATTAGTATATGTATATAGTATTCGCAATATAACTTTTGTAATAATGATGTTAACATTAATTATTTTATATTGATAATAGATATAATTTTTAAGCGTTAAAGAATAGTCAAATACTTTCAAAAATATAAATATATAGAATTAAATGAATATATTAGAAAAATATGTTTCAACGTATACATATCAGTTTCATGAAAATTTGAATATAGATAAATCGATAGTTGAAGATTTTTAAAATGATTGATAATTAACCAAAATCATAACCATTGTGATTTGAGAATGATTTTTTAAACATTACTGAATTACAATGATACTTACTTGAAGATATTAGATATTATTTATAATTAACATGTATTATGAAAATAATTTGGTTGATGTTATTTTTATAGAAAATTATCAGATATTTTTAAGAAGTTATTAATTATTAAAATTGAGTGCAAAATTTGTTCATCATGTAAATTATTATCATCATCATTATTATTATTGTTGTTGTTGTTATTTCAAAAGAGAAACAAGTATCTAATGTAAATATACTAAGATATATGTCATTTGTTTTAAAAACCCCATTAGTTTTTCACTTCAATATGTATATATAGATATATTCACAATACAAAAGATAATTAAGAGATATGTTATGGTAGTTTGAATTTGAATTATCCAAGTAGTTACAAAAGATATGATTAGATTTAGTCTAGCTATTATCCTTATCTCATTGTTGCTTATATCACAGTTAGTTAGGATATATTTATAGAAGACCTTTAATATAGCCTTGTTCTTATGCTGTCAAATATGACATGTTTAGTATTTTACAAATATCTTGAGTTGTAGATATCCGATTGATGCGATTTTTGTGGCATTAGAATGAAAACTAACTTAATTATCTATAATTGCTATTTGTAGCCTTGAGGTCAAATTCTAACCACAGTGGAAGTTAAAGACTAAGGAAATGTTAAAACAAAAAATATAGAAATAAAAATGAAAAAATAAAATAAAATTTGCTAGTGATATCTTTTAGCTCCTGATATATATTTGACACATTATAGTACTCCTAAACATTCTTTCAAGAACTCTAGTTGCCCAAGGATTTTTGGTAAGAGAAAGACGTAATTTCTCTCAACCTTATTCTATTAATCTCTTCTGGTAGGTGCTCTCACCCCTATTCATATATGGTTATGAGTTTAGCAAATCATTATATCATTTTGGTATAGTTTTCTCTTCTCATTCAATTCCAAGTCATTTCTGATTCTTGTCTATAATTCCATGGCAGTTGAGAGTGCTATTCCAATTACCCAGTTTCATGTAGTGGTAGGCACTTCCAACAACGAACGGTGAGTGTGTTTAAGCTCATGGCTATACTTTTAGTCATTATTAGCATTTTCCTAGCATTATATAAATTATTTATGAAAGTCAAGAATGACTTATGCTAAATACATGCTTTCACGAATTATACCAATTTTTTAGAAAAAAAATTATTTTTTAAGTTATCATGAAAACCTTACTTTAGAAAATTCGTGGTACCATATTTGATATCTTGCATGTTATGAAATATCTTTTTCCAATTTATGAAATTATGAGACCTCACTTTAATGTTTATAGCAGCAATATTGATTACGATGGTTTCAATTGTGGATTTCCTATTAAGATTTTAGAAACTTGGCTATGATTTATTGAAAGTATTGAACAAAGTATAATTCATAACAATTGTCAGATACATATCTGTTGGCTTCTGAAATCACTATGTCTATAAACTAGTGATCCCTTGGACATGATTTTAGAACCTTAGTTATGCTAGTCAGATTATTAGAATTGTATGAATTCAGAACTTTTAGATTTATTCAATTTAATTGCAAGTTGTTATTTTTTAGTGATTAGTGAGAAATAGATCAGCGAGTTAATGGTGACAGGAATCGATCGTTAACCTTGGTACCCATGATCCGCTAGAGGACTAGCTCACGATAGTAAGGAACCGAGTGTAGTGTCTATTTATGGGACCTAGTTAGGTGTCCATCAGATTAGTCATTGACTTAAATTCAGCTATTCAACTTAGATATTTATGTACAGAATAATTCTTATTTCTCTACTAATTATTGCCATGGATTCAATTAAATTATTATTTCCAGACAGTTATATGTATTTAAATATTAAAAATATTTTATATCAACTGCATGTATATTTATGTATTATCTTTGTTGTCCCATGTGGGTTGTGAGTAGAGACTCGCTTATTGAGTTTTGATGAACTCACCCTCTCTTTCTTCCTCCTCCTTAAGTTCCAGTTGCGGATCTAATTATTGTTCAGCCTAAGCTTAGTAGCATTACTCCTGTTCCATTAGTGAGCTTCACTTTATAGTGAAGTTTATATTAAGATTATGGTAGATTAATAGAGTGCTAGGTAGTGTCAGGTGGGTTTTGGACATCATTTAACATGTATGATTATTTTAAAGTTATGTTATTTTACCATTATGATATTTTATGTAATTTTTTCCAGAACATGATTTAAGATTGTTTATTTCAATTATGGATTTCTAGAATTATTTGAAATAATTGAATATTTTATATATTTTATTAATAAAATTTTCAAGAAATTTTAAAGAATTTATTTATTTTATTATTTATTTATTTTTATAATTTATTATGAGTATTAATTTAGTAATGTACTATGCATGATTGCATGAAATTAATTTTAAATTGCTTCTATGAGACAATATCTCTTATGTGCCGGTCATGATTTTTGAGTCATGACAATTCTGGAGCCCACTTAGTCTATCTCCAGTTAGACGACAACAATTGAAGTTTTTTATTTTTAACAAAATTTTAGTCTTTAATTAGTAATTAAAATGAACTTAAATCTTTGTTAAATATTAAGGTTCTTCTGTAGTACTTTTCTCATCATTGAAGATAAGGTTTGGTACGCAGATGAAAAGCAGCCGTTTTGTTAATTGGATCATTGGAACCTCTCGCTGTGTTTCACACAGTGATATTATTAACTCCATATTTCTGAAATTCTAGAGGTGGCATGGGAATCTGCCACCCCACAGACCAAAGAATATTATTAAAGAAATGAAGTAACAATTAATCGTTATTCCATAGGGTATGCAGAGTGTGAGGTGAGCTGCATGACCACGTCCCCTCACTTCTCTTGTTTACTTAGCCTATAATATTATTTTAACACCCATATCTCATTTAGACATCCACCTCGTTATTCCTGGATGACATTATCATCTCCATATTTTTACTTACCTATCTCATCCAACAATATTAGGGTGGATGCCTAGATAGGACACCCAAAAAGTGGTTGTTAAAATAATATTATTGATAATTAGATATTAACCTTGTATAAATTCTTAGGTATTTCCGGAGGAATTTATACATGTTTGTAAAATATCACTATAAACTTTAAATTATTTTTAATTAGTCCTCAAATTTTAATTTATGACTCAAAAGATTATTCTATAAAAGAATTTGCTAAAATTATTAATTGTTACAGTAAATTGTAAGATCTTCCCATTCACTAATATAAACCATTGATTAATTTATAATATTATTAAACAACTTGTTTATAATTATCTATTTTTATTATAATATATTTTATTTTAAAATTTTTTATCTATTGATTTATCTATTTGAAAAAAAAAGATTTGAACAACAAATAAATTATTTGATAGTCTAAATTTAATTAATGTAAAACAAATGGTTATTAATATGTTTTTACGTGTTGTTACATCATTAGTGTATGGACAAATTTTAAATAATGAAAGGGTCTATTGGTGAAGTATTAATCAACGTCTAGGGACTAATTGAGAAGGTTTTAAAATTCTTGGTAGTGATTTGCAAAAGAATAAAAAAAATTGCGTGATTTTATTCTCTTTTCCTATTTCATTCATAAGCTGACATTTTAGTTTTGAAAACTATTATTACTTTTTACTAATATTATATTTTTATACAATAATTAAAATATTGAATTATATCTCAGTTTATGTTATGCTTTATTAAAAATCTTTTATATAGCCGGTTTCAAGTCCAAATAAAAGAAAATAGTCATGTTAGACAATCGACTATCAAAATCTTCTCATTTTATTATGATATGGAACTAAAGTATTAAATTATTAAGGGTAAATAATATAAACCACCACTGAGATTTGGCTAAATTACACTTCACTCTATTCTTATTTAAAAATTGCACTCCTCCCCATTAAATATAAATAATCAATAAAAATTATTTTAATATATTTTTTATATAGTATATGATAAAAAATACTAGTAAAAAAATTAAAATATGTAAAAGAAAGATTTATATAATTAAAATTTTATATTTATGTAAATTAATAAATAATAATTATTAAAAATTAAATTAAGTAATAAATTATATTTAATGTAAATTATAATTTTAAACAATAAAAATTAATAGGGTTTAAATACCTTTTTAGTCCTTGAAAAATATGTAAATTTTGATTTTAGTAAAAAAAAATTGTTTAATTTACATTTGTACGACTATTTGGTTTTACTCCCCATTATTATACTATCTATGTTATATGTCAAATTGGCTAATGAAAAGACAGGTCTTTCAATCCTACATGACAACTAATAATCATGTATGATAGGAACTGAAACTAAATAGTTTTAGAAACATTTTGAGTAAAACCAAATATATTTTTTAAGAAAACAAAATAAAAAATTACTTATTTTTTAGGGACTAAAACACATGTTTAACCCAATTGATAAATATTTATAGGGTAAGGGTATGTTTGTGAGTTTGAATTTTAGAAGGAAATGGAGGTGAGGGAGAACTTGTAGTATAATTTGTACTTATACTACAAGTCCTCCTTCCTCCCTTTCCTTTCAAAATTCAAACTCACAAATATATCTTAAATGTATAATAATACTCTATTTTTTTAATATCTTAATTTTTTTAGTTGCTTTTTCATCATATACTATATAAAGAAGAAAATTATGCTAAAAAATTGATTTTTATTAGTTATTTAAATTCAAATGGGTAAAATACAATTTTGAGTAAGAATGGGATCAGGTATAGTTAGTCAAACCTCAAGGGTGGTTTGAGTTATTTACCCAACTATTAATAAAACAAGCATCACTTATTTATTATTATGGGAAGTTGAGAACATCCAAATATTTCTCATAAACAAAACAAGTTTCATGGCCAAGTCAGCTAAGATTTGTTAACTTTTTATTTACCTATTGCACATGAGCTGTCCTCCCCGTGGGAAAGAAATACTAGAAAACAGAAAAGAAGTTGGATGTTGTCAGCAAATGTGCAGGGACGAAGCCAACTTAAGGTGGGCCCTTAACTAAAACGGAGTAATGGTAGGCATGCTCAGCCTATGATCTCATTTAATATCTGAGAGTCTAGTTAACTATCACGAGTTCACAACAAATAACTAACAATGAATATTTTGATTGGTGGACCGTATTCCATGTCAGCCAACATTGGGAACGGCACAGTTGAACGTGAAAAACAAATTGAGACAAAGAATTTCCTTAGCATTATTTCAGAGGACATGTTACAGTGGATGAAGGCTTAGCAATATTGGACGCTGCTGAGATGTTGTACGGTATCCACTCCATTATTGATGGAGATCACATTCCCAATTCAATTTTGAGGCATGGATATGATCCGATTTGATTTGATTTGAAACATCATGTTAATGGGAATGTGACGCCAGTGATAAGACACTTCAGTGATATGACTTTACTACGCAAATTATTTGGATGCATTATGTCCCATTGGTGGAGTTAACGAATAAGAACTGGGACGTGATAAGGACTGTGGAACACAAGCACGCTGAAAAAATAGAATATGTTTTCCTCAAAGCTTAAGCAACTAACTTTGTTAATGTTTTGTACTTATCATTAATTTTAGATCATAATAAGAAACTTATATGCAAGTGGGCTAATGGCAAATCTTAGATATGGCTGATTATTCAATTTCTTGCCAACCATGCATAGACTGACCCTCATTGTGGTATAACTGTCTCCCAATACTGAAACTGAATGTAGTCCAACGAAATCAGGAAAGTTTCGAACTTTTTGGTATTATACATTAAAAGAACTATGTTAATACCTGCAATAATTGGTCGTTTTCAGCAGCTTGCAGAAATAAAATTTTGTTTCTGAATTTGTTTTTTCGGGCAAAATTACTTTCGGATCTCCATCTAATTTGTGCTAACTACTACTGAGTAGGATATGCTTTGTGATTACTAAATACTAAGGTGTTTCTCTCTGTCCCCCAACAAGCTTTTTGATTTTGGTGGGACCTGGTGGAATATACTATGGCGGGAGCTAATGGTGCGTGACTCTATAGAAAAGCTTTTGCTGATGAGGCCAATTCCAGTAATTATCAAAACCATATGCACATAACATTTTTTCTTTCTTTTTTATCCCAAATATCCATGCCAAAAGCAGTGACTAATTACATTGAGACACAGAGACATAAATTTTGCCTTTGAATAGAAGTCTCTACACACTGTAAGACATCAAATCTCTAACTAAATACTTAAGAAACCCCTAGCCACCTACTCAATAGTTATCTAAAGCAAGCCACAAACCAATATGATGGATCATACCTGAACTCTGACAGTGCCAAGGTTTGTTTTAAGGTGGTTGCTCACTGCATTTAACCACATTTCTCAAATATCGTTAAATGCAAATAAAAATGTGACCAAACACATTCCAAGCACAACATTTGGACGTGAGCCATGCATTTTGGTTTTCCATTCCTACGTAGTTAGTCTCAAAATTTGATTTCTCCTTGCATAATTTGTCATTATTGTAGTCTTTAATTTCATTTGTATAAATACATATGTATAGGTTCCACATTAGGGTCTCATTCTCCAAACTGACTACTCTGCTGTTTTTTGTGAACTAAAAGGGAGAAGAAAACAACAGAGAGTTAAGAACCAAAAATGGATGTGAAACTGGTGAAGAAGTCATCATTACCCTCACAAGAAAAATACGGCAGGGTCTCAATTTGGTGGTGGTTGTGTTTCTAGGTTGGATTTTCATTTGGACAATGGCGCCCACGAACACTTACATGCAATTATGGCTGCCTCAACTTAGAGCAAAGATTAATTCTACCTATTTTGGTGCACAAGGTCTCTTTTTTGATTCAGCTATGTCTTATGTATACAAAATTCATATTTTGCACGTGTTTCCATTTTTTTTTTTTGTTTATGATTGTTGATATATCCTATGATCTTCTCCTTGCAGGTGTAACACTTCTGCTTTACGCTTTTCCTATACCTCTCAGCTGTTTTTGGGATATGTCTACCTTCACATAACCAAATAATCAAATTATTTCAACATGGAAAGGTACAATATTTTATTAATTTTCTTATTCTTCTCTAGTTCTAAGTTCTAACCATATCATTTTCTACTAAGTATTATCGTAAGATGAGTGATGAGTGGCTTCAAGAATGACGGGACTGAGAAAAAGAAGAATAATGAAAGCTTGAATTTGCACACTTTTTTATGTTTATCCACATTTGGAAAACATGGTTAAAAGCAACAGCAAATAATATGTATTCAACAGTGCTCAAGTATATTTCTACGTTTCTTTCTCTCTATTTTTTTTTTTTTTTGAGAGAGGAACAGAAGGGAAGAATGGCCAGTGCATTTTATAATTTATTTTCATATTTATTACAGCGTATATACATCTTACCGTATACTTCCGATCTATTCGTATAGTATATAATTGTGAATTAAAATTTGAAATAAATAACTTGACAATTTACACTTTGTAGATACAATTTTTATTACTTTCAAAACTTAGAAACCAACTTCATATATAGAATATAAACTACATGCACTTTGCACAAAACACCCTTAACACGATAAATCAGTATCTTATGATATTGATCCATTAAGGCAATGGAGCCAGGAAACCCTAACCTCTATCCCCGCAATAGCAAGTACCTTACGAACAAACCATGTGCTACAGTACTAGCAACAAATAGCTTACAGCATGTTCCAAAAGTTCAAACAGTAAACATTATTCTTTGTCGACTTACGATGTTATCCACAGACCACTACACATCTCTTCACCCACCCAAAACAAAATGAAGTATAAAAAACACGCAACAAACCAGTTAATTAAATGTTCACAAAATCCTAAGACCAAACCAGTACACGACACTAATTCATCTGACTTGTAAAAGGTTGCTTTTACCCACAATAGACCTGACATCAGGCTTCCTCCATGGGGTTCAATAATAAGCCTTACGAGGATTGTTCTGCAAAAGTAAATAAAACCAAGACATGAAAACAGGCTACAATAACTCAAGACATTAACAGTCCAAAATGGTTGGCGATTACCAGAGGATTGGGTCTGTGACGGTAACCAAGCATCATCCGCTTTTTGTACTGCTCATATATGTCATCATCAGCAGTAACCTCCCCAGGCTGGACAGCACCGACCCCCAAGTTATCTTTCTTAACATCACCTGCCATTATAGGATCAGAAATACCCTTCCTGGAGCTGCCTAAACCCTCACCTGGAAATCACATAGATGCTCATGTTTTTTAGCATAAGAAAGGATTGAAAATTATATAAATATCATTAAACATAGTTATCTACCAACAGTCTTCAGAAAAAGTGTAAGAAACTCAGACAAGACAAAAACTCGCAGCAAATTCCAAAGCAAGGGACTCTTTAGTTGTATTTCACATTAAAACCTGTTTCCAGGAAGTTCATTCAACTTGAAAAGAAAAAAAGACTGGCTAAGTATAAAGCACCTTCTTTCCAACCCATTTTTGATAAAAGCTTGTGGCCCACATTATCAGCCTGGATTTTGGCCTTCTCTGCAGCCTCCTTTATAGCTTTCTGTGCGGCAGCATCATTGCAGCTAGCCAAGAACTTCTCAAGTTCTTCTTGGGGAATGTAATCACCCATGTGATGGCCTTTTTTCCCAGAAGCTGTGCCCCAAAACGAAGAAATCGAAAGATTATTCCATAGGAGGAAAATATGAACTGTGTTTGACTAAAATATATACAAGACCAAGAAACAACCAGTTACAATCACAATAAAAAACTTGAACCTTGAAGAGAAGCAGGAGGGGGCATCTCATCCTTTGACTGCTTAGGTTGTCTCAACCTCTCTTCCTGAGCAGCTTTCTTCATGTAGAATTCCATTAGTGCTAAAGAATCGGCATTTGAAGATCCACTGGACTCATCTGCAACAGAGATGCACAATGCATGCATTGACAAGAAGTTCCACACCAAATCCATGAGAAGATTTGGAAAATTGAAAGCACCAAGTGTTCAGATCTTTTTATGGGGGCAATCAATGCAATGTAACTAGATTACTAGACAAACATGATTTCCACTCACTAAACCCCAAATTTTATCAAATTAACAGAGAAATAGAGACAAATAGTGAATATAATCAAATCTACACTTCTGTACTAATATCCCTTACCCATGCTACTGACTGAAAATGCTTGAACTGAAGATCCAGAAGCCCTTGGTACTTCAGCACTTTCATATAAAGCAGAAGCAGGGATTTGGTAGGTTGATTGCTGCTGAGATGATCTCTGAGGAGTGTGTGTTTGTCTGGAAGATGAAATGCTAGTACCCCCTGAGGATGAAATTGTTCACATTACATGCCAAATTAAGATAAACCACGTGATAAGTGAAAGAGCTCATTCCACAGATAAGATTGAGAAGGGGAACAAAATCACAATAACACTATCTAATAAAGCCACAAACATGATGACAACACGTCTGATATCTACATGCTGGTTGCTAAATGAAGCACGAGACATGACTACCAATTTATGATGCATCAATCTCATGCCCATAAATACCACTGCAATTATAACAATTTACTCTTGAAAAATGCAAAATTATAATATATTTTTTCTTCTATCTTTATTTGAAATATAATGCACTGCTTTGACAACCTGAATCACCAGAGTTATAAACTACTTTATTCTAACACGCTATGCTATGAGAAAGAAAAGTAGTACATATTTATACAGGTGACCCTATGCTAAATATAAGGCATTCTTTAACGCATACACAGCGCCCTTGACAACACTGCATTCTTTAACATCAAAACATATCAATTGTATTAGATAGGGTGCTACAAAGTATCATAAGGACATTACTTTCTATGATATACAGTTTTGAGGATAATTTTTTACTTAAATTAAAATTTAAATCTAAAACCCCATAAGCATGGTAAGCTCCACTGTATATGATGAAAAGTGCTTATAATTATAAATTTATTCAACCTAAGCCTGAAACAAGCTCCCCACTACATGAAGCACGGACAGGAGTAGGACACTGGAAATGGGTATTGATATGGTATGGACACAAGATATGACAGAGATAATACAAGGCTATGGTATAAAACATGAAGAAAGTATAAAATTAACATAAAAGTAACAAAAATTAAAAATAGAAAAAAGCAATGCTTTAAAAATTAACAAGAGTCATTTGCTAACGTAATAAAATGTTAATATTTATCTAATTGTTGTAGTATGTCTATCAATAAATTGGTATATAAATTAAAAAAAAATAGAAAGTACAAAAAATAGTAAAATGGAATCAGAAGTTTCCAGTACGTGTCTGACAGATGCGACAACTATCTTTAAGTGTTTGTGCTTCTTTGTGCCCACTTGCTTACTCGTCTATAACAATTACCTCTTCTCTACAAGCTTATCTACGACACAACCCAAGTACAGGAACATTGGATTTGAAAACATATAAGATAATTTTAATACCAGCTACTAAAAGCATAACAAACACTCCTATCTGAAGAGCAAACATGTTTGGTTTTGATTATCTTATACTCCAGAAAAGCTTTTTGGATCATATCTTTCTTGAACATTTCGATCAAAAACTGTCTAAAAACAGAATAAGCTAATTCAAACATGACCTAGAACTTTCAATGAAACAATTGGAACTTCAACTTCTAGACCAACAACAGATCAAAGCATAACACCTTAACAACTTGGTTAGGAAAACATATTGAAGCATTTACCATTACGATTTGGCTGTGGTTCCCTTGTCTGCGCGAGGGCCTTTTCCTCTTGAGCAAGTTGATATTCGTAATATTTGTATTCAGCACATTTCGATCAAATAAAAATCTGCATGTCAATACAAACACCACATAACAGAGTTGGAAATTTGGAATCATGACCAATATCAATGCAATAGGGGACAAGTTCACTCCAAACTTACTTGAAAGGTGTATCCCCTGGATTCTTTTGGCGTGTAACATCCTCAAATTGTCTTCCATTTTAGCCACAAAGCTTGCTAGTTTGTCAGCAACTTTCTTCACTGTTGGATCACTTGGGGAAGGAGGTGCTGCATATCACTTATAAAACTGATTAATACCGAGAGTATGAACAATGGAATTCAAATTACTCTTGTAGCTGGCGTGCCAATACACCATTCTTGATAGGTACTGGTGGAATAAGCTGCATTCATGACACAAAGGTATTTAAGACGTTTTCTCCTCTTTGCTGATTGGAAATGCACACTTTGTTGAGCAAAGGAACGGACCGAGATTACCTCTTCAATAATGAAATTGTGCGTATCATAGAGGAAGACTATTTTCATACAAAGGAAAGCAAAATAGTGCGAATGCAACTGCATGCCTTCTGGCCAGGCAACAAACTGTGATCTTTAACTAAATAACTTGAGGGGATGTACAGAACACGGCTTCACAATCACACCCAATCTACTTTTCCCTCTATCCTTCGTATGATCGAAAGGATATAACAAAAACAGCCACTAGGTGAGATCAGTTATATGGAATAGACGACACCATAGTGCCATATCATAAACCATGTCTATAGACAAGCTGCTAAAATCTAAAACTTAATGGTTTCGCCTATAATTTTTCTTGGTTGCCCTCTATTTCTAGCTGTTGGGATACCCTACATCTAATCTATTCTCCTTTAGGGCTTCTACAAGTCTTCTTCACACATGACCAATTGACCTACAGAAAGATTCTATCATCTTTTCTATAATAGGTGCTATTCCAATCAAAGGAAAGAGCAAATGAAATTTCATTGCCCAACATTTATCTCCTCGTTCTATCAATCCTCAAGTGGAAAATATATGGTGTTTTCAAGATGTAATTTGTGAGAAAAACCTCTTCATTTTGAAAGATGCAAAGCACCATGAAACCCATTCTCATTCAAGGCAAAGCCAAATCTAATTTGAATAAACTAAAATTGAAAACGGCAACCAAAAAATTGACATATTATGAGGACAAATCAACAAGAAACATGTAGGGGGAAACAGAATCAGAAAGTAGATTGCAACTATGACATTCAGTAGATGAAACTTAAAATAATTGGAGCTGACATAAAAGTTAGAGAGGTGGTCATAGCATGCATTAACAAATAAAAAAAATTAATCAACAAATAACAAAGATTATTAAGAAAAATTAGCATGACAAGGAAAGCCTTGGCATACATATCACAATCCAAAAGTATGTCAATATGTCACTTAAATCCTACCAAAATCAAGCAATAACCAGGAATACCCACAAAGCAACTATCTGCAGAAAGGTTATGAGAAAGTAATTACCAACATCAAGTTGTCTTGATGATTGCTCAGTGCCATCCTCCTGACTCAACTTTTGCCGTTTTGGCAGTGCATCATTTGAAAAATCCCCTGCCTCTGTTTCTTCTTCATCGTCATCAGCTAACTTAACAGGGGGTGAAACTAACTTTGATTTTTGTTTAAGACTGAAAGCAAGTTTGCCACTCGAACCAGCCAGGGGAGTTTTCATTGTCCGTGTATCATTAGCCTTGTTAATGCAGAGATTAGGAGTCAAAGACCCTGAAACAACTTTAATTGGTTTAGACTCCTCTAATTTGGCATTCTTCTCCTTCTCCTGCTCCTGTTGGAGTTGCTTGAACTTCTCCATGAATGAACCATCATTAACAAAGAGGCTAGGTGACGGTCCCTTGTCCATTTGCTAACAGCCAAAAGGAATACGTAGCTTACAGCTATTCACTGTTTAATAAGAAAGCTTCAAAGCATTTTAGATGATGAGCTACATTTGAAGTTAGACTTTGTTTCTTTGAATATATGGTGTCATTTGATTTAAAAAAGAAAATAGAGTTGTATATTAATGTATATAATATATTAGTGTATTGATTAATACAGCACATAAGTATAAGTCACAAAAAAAGTAACAATTATAATTGAAAACCAAACCAGATCTCATCAACAATAAACACCACCATAAATCAGTCAGAAATTACAAAATATAGAATAAGACAGAACAGACATTGAATTATGAAATCTGAGTAATAATGGAAGAGTGAATGAGAAATTGCAATACCAATTTTTACATAAGACCAGCCTTCCTATTCAAAAAACATTAATAAGAAGAAGGAAGACTCTATAAAAACAAAAGCATCAGCAACACAAAATAAAAATTCCACTTTGTTCAACACATTTTAGATTTCACTACTTTGGTAATCTGAACCAACAGGTCCATCACAGACAATCCATGCTTCTGCCATGTCCATATGCTAACATGTAGCATCCAAGATTTAAGTGAAGCATCAACTGACACACAAGATAAGATTTTTATTTTTTATTTTGAAAAAGACGCCATACAAGAATGTTCTAAGAACATCCCCTTCCTAATTCCCTCCCAACATTTGAAGTTTCATACCTGCCAAATAGCAAACAGAATCCTGCTTAGAATCCAAACTTGAATAGGGCTTTGCATACGTAAATTTTTAAAATGCCAACACTCAAAAATATTAGTTTTTCCAAGACCAGTTTATTAAACTACTACTGATAATAATGAAAAGGCAAAACCACCAACTCGTCCACCAGAGTATGCATAACCGCCACACCAATCAAAACTAACCAGCACTAAGCTCATATTCTAGCTTCTTCAAAAATAAAAATGTTAAATTTTTCCTAAGATTTTGACATCACTATGCACACGATGATATCCACAATAAAAGTTGCACACCATCACCTAAGTTTCTGATAAAGACTTCCGCAAAATACAATCTTAAAAATTATTCCAATACCATTTTGACTCTAATGCATGTGAATCCATATCAAAACCATAGAACCAGTCAAAACCCAGATCCGACACACCCAGAAATCCGATTGCAAAAGCTACCAACACCAAAATCAAGGGGTAAAAATACCATAACAAGGCATCCATTTGAGAACTGAATTAACAATAGCAACCAAGGAAATTCACTGAATCAAACCCCCAATCAATAATGCACACAAGATGATCCTAAAATACAAACCCTAAAGGGGTCTAATCCCACAACCTCTGAATCCCTTTCAATAGAATTACATCATCTGAGGAGAAACAAATGGAAGACAGAAAAAAAAAATCAATCATAAAAAAAAAATAAAGAGAAGAACAAGGTTGGTACCAGAAGAAGGAGAAGAGACAAACCTAATGATGTTGATGTTGTTTGATGAATTTGTATATAATCGAAGGAGAGAGGGCAATGAGAGAAATGGGGGTTTGTCGTTGATCGGAAACGACGTCGCAGCGGAAGCGAATAGGTTAGGGATGAATCACGCAGCGAATAGGTTAGGGATGAATCACGCTCAGCCGCTCACCGCTTGGAGGAACGAAGAGTAATGTGATGAGCAAAACCAACGACCACACCTACAACTCGGTGCGCCTGCATATATAGCAAAATGAGTAATTTCACATTTAAATTAGAGTTAAAAAGTCTCCATTTTACTTTTAAAGTGTGAATTCCGAGTTTCGTTCCTATACAAAGATAAATGAACCCTAATAATAATAATAATAATAACAATTTTAACTAAATTAGCAAATTGACTCCTAAAAAAATTTAGGATACATCAGATTTTTTTATTTTACATCAATCAATTTAATTGCTAAAAAATACACATAATATCAATTTGGTTTATGAAAAAACAAATTATATCAGTTTATTACTTTATTCTTTAATAGCTTATTTGAATGAGAAATGAAAATAAGAGAAAAGAAAAATGAAAATAAAAAAAATAAGAGAAAAGTGCTTTTTTTTTTTTTTTTTTGATAAGGTGGAAAAGTGACAAGTTGTATTTGAATGACTTTTTTCATCCATTCAACTTATTTGATGTAAAGGATAGAATAATAATTGGGAAAATAACACAAATGATCCTTGAGGTTTCATTAAATTGCACTTCATTTCATTTTTACTAAAAAATTGCACTCCATCCTATTCAATAATAGAATATTATATATTTACTTTATAAATACTAGCAACTTGCCAGGCATTGTGCCCATCAAGTCACATTTTTTAATTTTCGAAATGTGAGATAGCAATGTATATGTTGAGTCTCTCTTTAGGCTTTTTTTCTTCATTAATATTGATGAAGAAAGAAATCACAACGCCAAGAGTAACAACAAAAAAATAAATAAAGAAGGCAAGGAAGAAGAATAAAAATAGAAGGATGAAAGGCAAAGAGGATGCAAGTGATTATTTACTAATGGCTAGATTTACTAATGGCTAGAGATTAAGCATAATGTGGGGCAACAAAAGACCGAAATGTGAACATTTGGTTTATGGAGTCTAATAAAGAGGAAGTTCAACAAACCTTACCAAAAAAGAGAGGTGTTTGGATGAAGAAAGGTTATCAGTAAAAAATTAAATATGATATATGGGTATTGAGTCGCATGTTTAGTAGAAGAAAGTGAAGAATGCAGTATGTTCCACTTTGATATTAGTTCAGAGAATGAAAGATTTGTCCATCAAATTGGCATAAGCATTTCTAGCAATTGAAGTGGTCATGATGGGGGGGTGGTCGTGGACCTCTTCTTAGAACACAATTCCCTTGGCAAGATGAAAGATAAATGAGAAAGATGAATGTGTGTGTGGAGGAAGTGTTTGAATAACAGATTTTGAATGAAAAACAATTATATATTTTTCAAATTTAGAGAATGGAGTAATTGAGATACATAAATAACAATTGGACTTTCTCCAAATTGAAAAAAAAATTGTGCACTTAATAATATGGTAGTTATCTTCATTAACTTAGTAAAATTACGCATTTAACCCTGTTAATTGCTCTTACTAATATTATTTCAAGGATAAAAGGAGAAAATAGAAAATTGGACACCAAATGGGAACAACTCCCTTTATTGTATGTATAGATTTATTAATTTAGTTAAATATGCTTCCTGGTCCCTAAAAAGTAAGCGAATTTTGGTTTTGTTTTCTTTTAAAAAAAATCATTTGATTTCGGTTTAAACATTTCTAAAACCTTTGTTTCAGTCCCCTCATATGATTATTGATTATCATCATGTAGGATTGAAAGACATGATACTCAAATTTTTCAAGGACCAAAAACATATTAAAACCTTATTAATTTTTATTATTGAAAATTGTAATTTAATTAAATATAATATATTATTTACTTTAATTTTTAATAATTATTTATTAATTTAATCAAATATAAAATTAAAAGTATATAACACTATTTCTTGAATATTTTAACCTTTTACTAGTATGTGTCTTCGTATACTATTAAAAAAATAAAATTATATTAAAATAATGGTTTTTATTAGTTACTTATATTTAATGGGAGTGGAGTGCAATTTTGTCAAAACTCAATAATGGTTTGTGTTATTTACCCATGATAGTTTATATGAGTGTAAGCGAATCAAATTGATCTGATGAACCCAATGAACTCGAAACTGAACCAATGCACTCGGGGTGTTTGGGTCAATCAATTAGAATTCAACTAGAATCAATCATATATTGGTTCATATATTAGATTTCCATTTTCAAAATCGAACCTAAACTTAACCACGTGATCCTCTATAATTATTTTTTATTCCTATTATACTAATTGCTAGCTTAAATTTACTACAAATACAAGTCACAAACCTCTCTTCTATTCATGTTTCCACTTCTAATTATTATAAGTTGTTGATATCCCATCAATTGATATTAAAATTGTTTTGATATTTGAATTTTTTTATTTGTAGCATTGTGTTGTGGTATTAAAAGTGGAATTGTCTTTAGATTTATATCTCTTTTATGATATTTTTTATTAAATTTTTGGGAAAAAATTGTAAGAAAAGAAAACGCGAAATCCAATGATCCAATTCAAACTAGCCTGAATTTGATTGTATTGGTTTGGTTCAAATTATGCAATAGTAATAGTAATAATAATAATAATAATAATATTGGATTAGAACAAGCCCGAACTAATGAAACATTAATCGGTTAGATTTGTTTTCCCCAAATCCAATCCAAACTAACCCATTTATACCCCTTATAATTCGAATCACTCTCTACTCTTCTTTCCATTTTCTTCTCTTAATAGTCATTTGGATATGAAGAAAACAAATGAAAAGAATTTAAGAGGAAGGAAAATTGATATATATCAACATTTTCCTCTCATATGGGAAGAAAATGCCAAGGAAAGATAGAAAAATAGTAATTTAATTTTACACTATGATCAATAATGAATTTCACTTTTGTTGTTATTTAATACAAAATAATATATATGGCGGACGATCAATATTAATAATAAAATATGTTTGTTTATATAATAAAAATAATGAAAATTATTAGAAATATATTTAATTGTGAAATGCATTGAATAAAAATATCATGCTTATATTTTATGATATACTATATAAATTGTTTTATTTAAGAACATAGTTATATTTGTCATTTTATGTAGTTTATAACTTTTCATTCTTTTCATTTTCTCTTCTCTTCATTTTCTATTCCCTTATTTTCTTTTATCTTATTTTCTCTTTTTATCCAAACAAACCACTAAAGAGAAGAAAAGTTTTGTGTAAGTTCCATAAGAATTTTTTTTTTCTCTCTTGTCATTTTCTCTCCTAAACCAAACAAGAGAAAACTTCAAAATTATCTTATTTTCTCTCCACCCATTTTGTTTCATCTCTTTCCCTCTCAATCCAAACAAAGGGTAAAAGATAGTGACATCACTTTGATTTTTGAAAAATTGCATGTGATATTAAATAAATTAGTAAATTTATAGGAAAAAAATTATCAAATAGATGTTGCATGCATACCAAAATGACGTCATATGTATCTTTTAGGGACTAAATTTATACAAAAAATCTTATAAGGACTAACTAATATCACGAGTATATTTTTACTGATTAAATTGATCTTACATATATCTTTGAGGGACCAAGTTACTAGTTTCATCTTTAATTTTTGTGCATTAACTATTATGACTACATCGAGTCAATCAACTCTAACAAACTCAAACAACCTTCCTAAGTATTACTATCTTATCATCCAACAATAATTCTATAATTCTATTTTTGTTCTCTTTGAATACTTCAAACATTAAGATGTTTTTTAATGTAATCTGGTGTAATAGATCCCACATTGATAGGGACTGCTCACTCTTATATATTGACTGTGTGCATCAGATGTACAACAAAGTGAGATTTATCACTTCATTCCCTAGCTAAGTCTTATATGGTATCAGCTTAGTAAAGCTTCACAGCAAACCTTGATCATACAACCATGTCCACTCCCCATCTGAACCTGACCTAATCCTAACCACACTCTATTGCCCACCACTTACCTAATGAAAACTCTCTTGTCATCCTTAATACCCAAAATGCAACCAAACTCACTGGCAACAACTTTCCTGCCTGGAGAGTTCATATCAAAGCTATCCTTGTTGGATATGGCCTTTTTGGCTATGTTGATGGCACCACCCTTTGTTTAGCTACTAACCATTCTACCTGGGAACGCCAAGCAGCTTATCCTTGTTAGTCTCATCAGTTCGATTGATTAAACCATTGCCACTATGCTTGGACATGTTCACAACTCCAAGCAAGCATGGTACCTTCTCAACAAGCTGTTTGCAAGCAAAACAAGGCATAAAATCCTCCATCTCAAAGACAAACTCTCCTGATCATCCAATTAAAGGAACTCAGTCCATGACTCAATTCCGTCATAGCATCAAGGCTATCTCTAATGACTGGTTTCATCCATAGCTCTCCTAATGATGATGATCTTGTCATTTACACTCTACATGGCCTCGGTTCAGAATTACAAAAATGTCTGCTGCCATTAAAGCTTGAGAGAACCCTATCTCTTTTGATGAGCTTCATGACCTCCTCATTGACTATGAGGCCTATCTCAACTATGACAATCAAAACACTAAAACCACTATCATTGCTATTGCAAATGCTTCTCACAAAGCTCGACCACATCTTTAATTCGCAGAAACAACAACACAAACCGGGAGAATTCATTAAATTAAGAACATTCCTCACTAATCATGGCATTACACACTTCACCACGCTACCACATACACCTCAACACAATGCCAAGCTAAAAGGGGACATAGACACATTATTGAGACTGGAAGGACATTCCTATTTTGCAAACTTGCCAGCCAAGTCCTGGACTTTTGCTTTTTTAACAACAACATACATTATAAATCGAATGCCTACACCAATTCTCAACATGCAATCTCCTTATCAGTGTTGCACAACAATTCACCTAATCTACACAACCTACATTCATTTGGCTGCCTTTGTTTCCCATGGTTAAAACCATATGCATCATATAACTTGACTCAAAATACACTCCATGCATCTTTCTTGGGTACTCATATACTCAGTATGCATATTTGTTTCTCGATCCTATTTCTAATAAGATGTATACATCTAGACATGTTAAATTTCATGACTCAATTTTCCTTTCCAATTCACTCATCTAAGACAGTGCATCATTCACACATTCCTTCGAATGCATCTATTCCACTGTTCACACCCTACTAGTTTCTACACCAGTAGAATCTTCAACCCCTGCACCTCAACAAGAAACTTGCAACACTTCTTCAGGTCCTTCTCCAGTGACTCCTAAGTCCTCTAGTCATTCATTAAATCACAATTCCAAGATTCGCAGAAGCAAACCCTCCCCTCTACCCACTCAAACTCACCCCATGATCACTATATCACAAAATGACATATTCAAACCGAAGCATACCTTCATAGTCACAAAATATCCACTACCTGAAAATCTAGAACCCTCCAATGTGAGAGAGGCAAAGAAATATCATCATCTGGCGTATGGCTATGATAGAGGAGTTTGATGCTCTTTAAAAAATGGTACTTGGTCACTAGTTCCACCTCCAAGAGACCACAACATTGTTGGTTGTAAATAGTTATTCCACATCAAAAGGAATCCTAATGGTTCCATCTCAAGATATAAAGTCCGCCTTGTAGCAAAAGGATTCACACAACAACAGGGTCTTGATTTTGGAGAGACATTTGCACCAATAGTTAGGCCACGACGTCAAAATTATTCTCACTATTGATCTTCATAACTCATGGCCTATGCATCAACTTGGTGTCAACAATGCCTTCCTTCAAGGCTCCTTATCTGAAATAGTTTACATGGACCAAGCCCAGGCTTCAAAAATCCCTAGTTCCCTGACTATGTATGTTGCCTCAAGAAAGCTATCTACAACCTTAAATAGGCTCCTCGAGCATGGCATAATGCCCTCAAGTCTTTTATTATGTCTTATGGTTTTAGTTGTAGTCAAAGAGATGCTTCTTTATTTGTCTAATCTAGATTTCACATCACTATTGATTATAGGCAACAACAAGTCATTTCTAGACACATTCATTAAGGATTTCTCAGCAAAATTCTCACTCAAGAACCTAGGCTTCCCTCACTACTTTCTTGGTGTGGAAATTGTTCCTTATAAGGGTGGTTTGTTCTTATCCCAGCACAAATTCATTCATGATCTCTTGGAAAAATTTGACATGCAGGGGTGAAACCATCTCCTACTCCACTTGCTTCAACAGCAACTCTCACTCTTTTTGATAGATCATCTCATACTATGCCACCACTTATAGAGATGATTGGTGCTATTCAATATCTCAATATGACTAGACCAACCTATCATTTACCATTAACAAACTCTCATAATTTATGCATTAGCCCATTACCACTCACCTCCAACATCTGAAAAGAATATTCAGATATCTCAAGTCCATCATTAATCATCGTATTCTTCTACAAAATCCAAAGTCTTTGTCATTTATCACCTACATAGATGCAAATTGGAGAGGAAACATTAATGATAGGACCTCCACTTAGCCTACATTTCCTTATTAGGTGGTAATCGTATTCGTGGAACTCAAAGAAGCGAAAATAGTTGCAACATCCTCAACTGAAGCTACATATCGTCCAATAGCAGCGGCTACAGCTGAGATCATGTGGATAAATAATCTCTTGCAAGAACTTCTCATCCCTCTACATTCTGCCCTAATGCTTTCCTGTGACAACATAGGTGCCACTTACCTATGCTCCAATCCAGTTCTCCACTCAAGAATGAAGCATATTGACCTGGACTATCATTTTGTTCGTCAATTAGTTCAAGCTGGAAAAATCCAGTCTCTCATGTCTCATCTAACGACCAACTAGCTGACATGCACGCCAAACCTTTACTAATAACTTCCTTTAAAGGTTTTGGACAAGATGCAAATCATCAACGGTAATTTCATCTTGAGGGGCGTATATGACTACACGAGTCAATCAACTCCAACAAACTCGAACAACCTTCCTAAGTATTAATATCTTATCATCCAGCAATAATTCTATAATTCTGTTTTTGTTCTCTTTGAATAGTTCAAACATTGAGATGTATTTGAATGTAATCTGGTGTAGCAGATCCCACAATGATAGGACTGCTCATTTTTTATATATTGACTGTGTACATCATTGATGTACAATAAAGTGAGATTTATCACTTCATTCCCTAACTAAGTCTTATATTAACATTATAAAATAATTTTACACTATCAATAGATATAATTTCTTCAAAGTTACAATTCATAGAAAATAATTGACTATTATCACAACCACCCACTATAAATAGTCATTTTGGTGAAATATTATTAGCTAGGTATAAAGTTAGTTTAAAGTATCAATGTATAAAAATAAACTAAAAAAAACTTAACTATGTTTTTAATGCTTGGAACAATAAGCAATCTTCATTTTGATCCCTATAAAAAATTTGATTTCAATCCAAATACTTTTAAAATGTTCAGTTTAAATCCCTATGGTTAGTTTGTCTTTGTTAAATACTAAGTTAGCTACGAAAGGTCACATTAATATTCCTATAGAGTGGTTAGTAATCCTATGTGATACATTATAATTTTAAGTGTCAAAACCCTAATGTAAGATGAGTTATTAGTCAAGTAAGATAGGTTATTGGAAGAGATCCAATGAGTTATTAGGTGAAAGTTTTGGTCATGGAAGTGAAGTCCTAAGTCTATTCCATTATTGTCTTCTCAAGTTTAATTGCATGTGTAAATCAATTCCTTGTTTCTCAAGTTTAATTGTTTATGCAATTAACTCCTTGTTTGATTTTCTCCTTTTGTTTCCAATCGTGATTCTACTTTTATTCCCAATTCAGGGTGTGTTTGTTTCATATTTAAGAAAAAATGCTTATGAAACTTAAATTTTATATATAACTAGTTTTCTACCATGAAAGACACGTTGAGTAAGTTTACTATACACTGATTCAACCAAAGTGTATCAAAACCTGAAACAAGACATAGCTAGTTTTGTTACCAGATGTCTTACTTGTCAACAAGATATAGAGCACTAGAAACCTACATGACTATTGCATCATTTGGATATACTTGCACAGAAATAGAAAAGTATATCGATGGAATTTTTGGTATGATTACCTAGGACTTCCTTTAGGTATGATTCACCATGGGTAATAGTTGGCTGATTAACTAAGTCATCCCATATCTTCCTAACAAGGATTAGTCGCCTATTATGTAAGTTGGCTCAAGTTTATGTCCAAGATGTTATAAGGCTACATGGATTATGAACGAGCATAGTCTTAAAGAGGGATCCAAGGTTTGCCTCTAAATTTTCGGTAGCTCTCAGGAAGTGTAAGATAAAAAAATTTAAGTCATATAAATTTAAGACACCATCATAGAAAATTGGGGATAAAGAGCATACTTGAATTGGAGATGAATAATTGATAGTTAGGATAAGGCAAGAGTATTCCTTTTGCTAGACCCTTCTCCTTATCTACCTTTCTTATAGGCAGCTATTGATGAAGGAATTTTAGATATTAAAAGATATAAATAATAGGTGAAATCCTTATATTCTAAAGATCAATTTAATCTTGAATATGACATGTGCAATATAATTAGAAGATTGGATCAGAGTTACCTGGAAGGGTTTAAGGAAGAAGACAATAGATTCATAGACATCTCCTAACCTGACATACAAAACACAAATGCAACAGTTGAAAGAGAAATCCAATAGAGAATGTTAGGAGATTTACTCCTCCTATTCCATAATATGTTTTCTGTGTCATGGAGTCAATGGGGCAACCAAGCATCTTATGTATTGGCTAGGAGGAGAGTCTTTCTTTATGCTAGTAAAGTATTGGGCTAAGCCACTCATCACAACAAAACCCATGCATAAGGACCCATAAACATACCCACAATAAACAGTGCTTAACAATAATTAGCCCAATAGCAACAATGGTCACAAATCATTGGGCTTAAATAATAAATTACAATTGTTTGACATCAAATTAATTTGGGTCCAAAATTAAATTCATCATTGATTTATGTTAGTCCATAAAATTATTCTAACAGTTGATAGGCAAACTAGATATCACATATCATAGTGGTAGGAGGGAGGGGACCTATCCATATATTTATAACCATAATAAGCTCTCCCATGAAGAGTTATTGTTAGGAAAACCCTAATTGGTCAATAGTTAATGGACTTGTATTATGCTACCTAACCATACTAACTCTAAATAACAATGTGCATAGCCCACAACATGGATCAATAATAATTTGGACCTATTGTGCTTGTCTACAACTAAGATCATATCATCAATCCAATTTTCACAAAATAAAAAACCCATAATTATTTGTTGCCCATATTAGAAAATTTTAACATTCTCCCACATAGGCAAAATTAATTGTGTTTTTAATTCTTCCACAAAACATTTTGAAAAGAAAAACTCTATAGTTGATCAACTAAGGAAAAAGATAATACATGGCTAAATTTTCAAAAATTATCGTCTATGGACAACATCTTCTGATGACTCTGTCAAATAATGCCAACTATGCTAAATCATGGCAATCATTGATCACTTATTGACATTGTAACACCCTAGTAGAACCCAATTATGCTTAAATTCGCATTTGGAATCTATTAGTTGTTACTTATGCTTTATATTCATTTTCTTTTAAAATTAACTTAGGAAAATAGTGGATAACATTTTGTGTACAAATTATTTTCTAGAAAGGTTAAACTTGTAGTGGGAACTAGATATATAATGCTCATGTAGGTGATAACCAAAATTACTTTGTGTGATTAAATACTTAAGCAAATAAGGACTGAAATATGAATCTAACACTGCATTTTGTAAAATTAATACTACTTGATATATTGTATGGTAACAAGTTCTTTCTGAAGTAGATGTTGATTTCTAGGGAGTGTTGGACACTTCAATTAGTGAGCATGAGCGAATTTTGTAACGCCTCAATTTTTACTGTAATTTTTACTATCATTAGGAATTACCAAATTACTAGGTAAATATTATATAAAATTTGAGACCAAACAATCCTTAATAAAGGAATATAACGTTAGAAGAGAAGTTAGGAGCAATTCGTGCAACTATTGCAAACCCAAATTTCTGTACGTGTAAAATGACCAAAATGCCCTGAGGTTATTTTAGAAAATGAGGATCGCGGCCCCACCCGTCCTCAAGGGGATGTTTTGATAATAATAAGGGATTGTTTGTGTTATGTGTGTTAATAGAGGAGAAGAATCATAATTTTGAGCTCTGATGCGCGAAATGACCAAAACACCCCGTTTTAACCCAATTTGCATGCCGACTTAGCCGAACCTCACTAAAATGTTTTAAAAGGTGTTTTTAAGCCATGATTAACCATTGGTTAAGCTCGGGTGGTCTCGGGCAATTTTTAAGTAAAATGACCGTTTTGCCCCTTCTTTGTAAGTTTTACAAATTTTGAGATTTTTGATTCGTCTAACGAAAACTAAGCAATATTAGGCTCAAATTAAAGCCTATTAAATTCTAATTATTAATCTAGAGTCAAAATTATTTATTTAAATTGATTAGAACCTAAAATTGCTTTAAAACACTCAAATTGCTTACTAATTCACCTAAGCCCTTAACTGTAAATTCTCTAAATTGCATGAATACCTTGCCTACACCTAAATAATACATGGAACACACAAAACCCTCTTCCATGAGGCTGTAATGCACGAAATAATTCAGCCATAATCATTAGAATTATTGCAAGATAATGCACTAAAACAAAATGCCAAAAAATTCCCTAAAATATGGCATAAAACATGCCTTAAACAAGAAATGATTTTCCTCCCTTTGTTCCCCATGAAAAATCCGAAAATTATGCCTCCTCCTCTTGTCATACATGAGCTTGAATTCCTCTATAAATATGCTTACTTGAGGAGCCTTGGAAGCCTTGCTCATAACTTACACAAATTCTAGTTTTAGGAGCACCAAAAACTTTCTTTCTTCCTCCTCCTTGGCCGAAATTTCTTCTCCCATTTCTCAAAGAGATTTTCTTTCATTTCACTCAAGGAAACCAAGTCCTATTCCTTTCCTTCAAATCAAATTAGGTAGGGAGTTGTTTTTAAGTTTATTTCTATGCTTTGCTAAGTGTTGTTCTTGGTTTAAAATGATGATTTCATGGATTTTCTCTAGTTTTTCCATTTGGTTTTCTTCTTCCTTTTCTTTGAACAATTCCGCCATATGGCCTAGGTGGGACTAAGATGATGGCTTGATGATAAGGACCTTGAGGGTGGGTTGTGAATCCATCACAAGTTAGGCCTCTAAAACTTGAAAGTTCCACTTGATGCAAAACTTTAAATAATAATATTTTTATGATGTTTTTATGATCTTGAGTTTAGAACTTGAAAGATGTATTTCTCACTTTGTCTTGCTAAGATATATATATTGGATTGAATTTGTATTTCTATAAAGTCTTGAAGGAGCTCTAGTAAAGAAATCAAATGAACTTGCATCCATGTTTAAGTTTATGCCTTGCATAATCATGTTTACTTTCTATGTCATCACTAAAATTTCAAGAATGAATAAATGGACTTGCATACTCATGTTTAAATTTCCAAGTTTGCATTTCATGTTTATATTTCATGTTGTCACTTAATCTCTAAAGATAATAAAGAAGTTGCATCTCATATTTATTTTATGTTCTCACTTTATTTTATAATGGCTAAAAGAATCAACGCATGACATGTTTATTTTTATGTCATCACCTAAAGATCCTAGAGCTCAAATACTTGCCCAAGTATCACAAGCAAAGAAATAAGATTATTGGAGTTAAAGAATTGATTCTTTAAGAAGTCTTGAGATTGGAGCTTAAAAATATGTAATAATAATTCTCTTCTCCCTTCAGGTCCAGTGCGGATTCCGCGCTCTTCTAAGATTCTTCTCCCTCCTGGTCCTATGCGGACTACCGTTCCAGTTTCTTGCATCATGTTTATATTTCAAGCTCTTGCATCATGTTTAATTTTCAAGTCATCACTTTAAATCTTAAAGATAAAGAAATGGATTTGCATATCATATTTATAATTCTAAGTTATCACCTTATAATGACAACATTAAAATGAGGTTGCATATCATGTTTATGATTCTAAGATATCACATAAATCTCTTAAGATCAAGACTTGCTCCTTTTATCTTAAGTGAGAATTTTAATCATGAAGATTCTTTCAAGTTTAGCAAAAAGAATTAGTTTCTAAAAGAAATTTGAGGCCTTGCAAAGACTTTACAAGAAACTAGTATTCCATGTACACTTAAAATGTGATTATGATAGGTTCATGATTTAGCCACTAATCTGAGTTTATTACCAATGTATGATGATGATTTAATATGTTTAAAGTTGTGATTATTATGTTTATTGATGAGGGAACAATTATATGCAAGTTAGAAGAGAAACTAGCTATATAAAACAACGTAAAGCAAGATTTCTAGAACTCTAGATAATGAAATTTATGCAATTCTGTCCAGAACCTTTAGTGGCCTTAAGAACTAGATTTTATTATGTTTAGATAAGGGAGAATGATTCATAATTGGGTTAGTAATTAATTTTGGCATCGTAGGAAAGACGATAATGAGAAAGGATTAAAAACGCAACTTCTAGCACACGTAAAACCTTAAGAATGACTTCCTGCCTATGCTGCCCCATATAGTCTAATAATGTTCCTAAGGCTTATAATTAATGGTAATGATGGTAATGAATCCTTAGATGCAAAATTAATTAGTTCAAAAATTGATGTTACCCGATTCTAGAGTTTCGGTTGAGACGCTTTCGTAAGAATTGATGATGATGTCTCCTTGATGTTTTAAATGATAAGTCTATGTAGAGATTTGATGCTTATTAAGTATTTGATAATATTAAATGATTTCATGGCTTGCATGTTATAGTTGCTATTGCAAACAATGAGAATACTTACGCATGAAATAAAGAAATATTATTTGTTATTTAAAAATTACCCTTGTTCCTGGAAGAAAGTGTAATTTGGAAAGGTTCTGGCTAGGAAAGACTTGGTATTTAAGCGTGTCCATTTGTGACCCACCTCTCTTTCCTGGAATCTCCAGATGCATGATTACAGTTGGTATATATTATTTCGGCATAAGACTATAAATGAGAAAATGTTATGATGATTATGAATGAAGAATTGTATTATGATATAACATACAAAGATTTAATGGTGACTTAAACTTATGAGAAAATGATCCTTTGGACCCATCAGACTATAGGTGGTGAAAAAGTGATTCTTGCCCCTAGCCTGTTCTCTCAAAAGGGTAGAGTTGGGATTTTAACTTATCAAAAGGGATAAGTATATGCTAGTGACGACTAGTAAGGTATGAGCTCATAACCTAGATTACTCCCAAAAGGGTGGAGTATAGGGTGGCCCAGGAAAATGATGATGAAAGTAACTTTAAGTCACCTAAGAAACTAAGTAAATGCATTATGTGAATATGATGTTCTGCTATGCATAGTATTTATGAGATGATGATGAGAAATATGATGTTCTGCTATGCATAGTATTATAAAATGATGATGAGGAATATGATGTGATTTTATGCATAACTATGTTATTATATATGAAAGGAAAAGTTCATTATAAATATGACATGCTAAGTTTATGATGCATTATAAGACGCATGATTAAAACCGACGAACCTCAATAAAGTATATTTTCAAACTTAATAAATCAATCTTAGCATGCTCACTATTTCATAATAACCCCGAGGTTCCTGGGGACGATGATGATGACACGATGCATATAAGGTGAGTACTCCTGAGATTCTTTTATAAGTTTCTCACTCCCTCTTCTTTTCTTTCCATCTCGTCTTCAGAAAGTGATGGTGATGTTCGTGATTCCGTTGATGTTCTCACCTGGAGATGTACTTAATCTGGTGAACAGCTTATTATCCTTGAGGAACGTATTGCTAAACTTTGCGCATGAGCTTGGATATCTATTCCTATCTCTGAAGTGTTATTAGTAGGTGCCGTTAATGGATATTTTTCTATCCATATACTATTTATGTTTTGTTTGATTGCCTACATCTAGCTTAACTCTTGGTAGGCAAAATATCTATGTATTATGTAATTATGGATGTTATATCATGGAGCCAATATGATGTGTTTTTCATAATATGCCCGTTGGTTTTCCGCTTTATCTCGATTATCGTTCACGCTACGAGGCTCACGATTTCAATCATGTTTTTTTTAAAAAAATGGCTTATAATTTCATTAAATATTTTCAAAGTATGGTTAAATAACTGAAGCAAAGAGTAAAGTCTAGTAATTAATCAGATACAACCTAGGCATATTAGGTTAATTATTAGAGTGTTATAAATTTGGTATAGGTTTGCTTGATTTGATCATGAAAATTACACCTTCTTGTTTTGTCATGCCACTTTCTAATGTATCATAATAGTTTCTGATGTCTTAGATACATGTTTTGATGATCCATCATACTTTCTAAAGAATATCTCATTTTCTAACTCACTTTTTGAGTTATTTTTCATACTTTAAAACTTATGAACTCTTTGAATGAGTCTCATTTCATATTAGATCATGATAGTATGAAATTACAATCAAGAAATTGGTTACGTATATGATGATAAACCTCATGTTTATTACTTGAAAAAACTCATATAAATCATTAGTCCTTTCTACAAAATATTTTAACAAAATTTGTTTTGTTATCACTCAAAACTTAAGCTATAATGACTTTTTCAAAGGTTTTGGAGCTAACACTAGATACACTATTTGGTGCTTCAATTTGTTTTCTAAAGTATTTCTCATCCTGTAACTCACTTTCTAAGCTGTTCTTCATGCTTTACAAATTGTGAACTCTTTGAATGAGTTTTATATCATGTTACATCATGATAATATGAAAAATATATCATGAAATTGGTTACATATGACAAGAGAAAGTTCATGTTTGACACTTGAGAAACTCATGTAAATCATTAGTTCTTTTTTCAAAACATTTTAACAAAACTTGTTTTGTTGTCACTCAAAACTAAGGTTCTAAGAGTTTTCTGGAAGGTTGTCGAGCTAACATCATCCATCTGAATTTAGGATCTTTTGTACGAGTTTAAATATGCCATATTACTTATTGTTGAGATAAGCCATCCATCATCTCTTTCCACTGCATATTCAGATCCTCAAATATTTATTTTGTGGGATAATTTCACTGTTCTATCTCATGTTTACAATTCATCAACAAATTATATTCAAAATGAAGTTCCCAATTATGAAGCAAACCTTTATGTAATCACGAGACCATCAACTTGCATTGGGTCATAACCTCCAAATCAAGTGTATTAACCCAACTTGAGTTGTCACCAATGCTCAATATAATATCCTTAGCTGCTACGGTTTTGGCCTCTCTTTGGGAATTGGCTAAAATCATTTGAATGAAACATCCTTTCACACAAATGGCCTCACCAATAAAAAAAAGCCACCAATTGTGCAAGTTTATTTTTCCACCAAAAAATCCACATACAATTAATACTAATATTTTCTTTCTTCCTATAAAGTCTAAGATGGAATTTTAAATCTAGGGGATTTCAAATTCAATCTATTAATGAATATCGATGAAGAGCAAACAAATTCCATATTCTGCATCTATCTTAAAGCTTTTTCATTCTAGCTATACCACCTTTGTTTTATGATTTCCACGATTTCAACATCGTACACATACTTTTTCTAAAAAAAATCTACTTTTTCATCCAGTTCCTAAAAAAATAGAAACCGTGGAGCATATATATGCCCATTTCTCAAACTTGTCCATTCCTTAATTTTATTGAAGCCAAAATTACTCCTAAACTAAAAAATGGAAAAAGGTAAAAGCTAATAAACACAGTGTTTTTCACCCCTTCCATATTCTAAAAAAGGATCGTTAAAACACAAGAAGTCCTCTTTTTTTTTTCCTATTGGGATTCAAAACCTAATTCAAATGGCAGTGAAAAAAAAAGGAATTGATAAATTAATTTACAATTGTTGAGGCTCCAACAAGTGTACCAGGATATATAGTAATAAAAGAGTAAGTAGAGTATCATTGCTATTAGAGGAAGAAGAATGAGAAAATTATGGAATCTTTCAGGCTTGAAATAGGATCGTATATCACCCAATCCTTTAACTGTTAATTGCTCCTAGGTTCCTGCAATCAATCCCTAGGATTAATCCAAACAACCCAAAGTCTTGGGAGTGCAAGTTTGAAGACTTCTTGTAAAATGTTTATAAAGAAGAGAAATTTTGACTCTTTGTGTATTGGGATTATGGTAGAGGAACACATATATATAGATGTTGTTATGAAACAAAATGACTATTAGGCATATCTCCTTGTAGAGAAACAACATTTGAAAATGGTCATATCTCTTGGTAGTAGACAGATCCATTGGTAGTAGTCATACATCTTGGCAATAGCCATACCCATTGCTAGTAAACTTAACAGCCATATCTGTTTTGCAAACTACTTAGTGTTTCCAACAATCTCCCACTTAGTTGCAAAACTAAGTAACTTTTCTACTTATAAATTCACGCATAAGGGATAGGTATCTATTTGGATTTGAACCTTCCTATAGTGTAGTATTTCAAAACCATAACAAATTAATGGTAGACTCAAGGTACTTTGAACCATAGTTTTAGTGTTAAAACTAGAAATGCTACACACATGAATTTAAATGCTTTAGAAAGGCTCACTAAAGATATAATGAACTTATATGGCAATGTGCACTTCTTAGATTTTATGAGCATTTTCAAGATAACTCCTTCAAATCTTTGTTGAAAGCAACCCCACTTTTGAAGTTCACTTGGGTGAAGTTTCCTTGAATTTTGTTTATATAGATTCATCAAAGTCCATAAAAGTTTAATACTCACCCCACCTTTATGCACTAGACTTGGAAAGAAAATGTGCTCTAGTCACAAGCCACTTATTGGTAACTTTTGTTTTTACCAATTGAACTTTTTAACTAGATTATACTTTAGAAAAAGGTTAGGTTTCCATTATTGGTGACTCTAGTATAATGATTTCAAACCTATTCTTATTAATAATTTCCTCATCAATTTCTTTGCTAGCCTTTGTGTGAAAGGATCTGTTAGATTTTCACTACTTTTCACGTATTGTATGGTGATTATATCATCACCAATTAACTATTTCACATAATCATGTCTTAAGCTAATATGACTAGAATTTTCATTATATACTTTATTCAATGCCCCAAACATCGTGGTCTTACTATTACAATTCACAGATATGATTGGCATTGGTTATGGGTGGCCACAATACTATTTCAAATAATAAATTCTTTAACCATTTTGCTTTATGGTGAATGAGTAATACATGTCTTTTTCTTGGAAGCCCATGAAATAAAGCCACCTCCAAGAGTGAATATATTAGTAGACATTGACTAATTGTCACTTGCACTAGTTATCCAAGGAGCATCATATCCTTCAAATACTACTTAGAAATTGTTATAAAATAATCTCAATCGCATTGTCCTTTTAAGATATCCTAAAACCCTTTCAATATCTTTCTAGTGATTAGTTCTAGGGTTACTAATATATCTTGAAAGTTTGCAAACTATAAACGATATATCAGGTCTTGTACAATACATTGCAAACATAAGATTGTCAATGGCACTAGCATACTCAAGTTATACAACAACTCTACCCGTGTTAGGCTTTAACTTCCGTGAAGAATCATAGGGGCGCGTACTTCTTTTATGGTTAAGTATTTAAACTTATTTACTATTCTTTGAATATAACGAGACTAATTTGATGCATTCCTGCCACTATGTTTGGTTACTTTACAATCTAAGATAATTAGATTTTTTATCTTAAAATTTGAGGATAGATATTTCTTAGTTTCATTCACACCAATCATATTTGTCCTAATAATTAACATATCATCCTCATACAATCAAATAATAACACAATAATTATTTGTATGTTTAGAATATATACATTTATCAACAATATTATGTTTGAAACCATAAGAAAAAAAATTACAATATCAAACTTTTCATACCATTGTTTTGGTGCTTGTTTTAAACTATATGAGGATTTTATTAATTTACAAACTTTATGTTCATTTCTAGACATTACAAAGCCTTCAGGTTATCCCATGTATACTTCTTCATCTAATTCACTATTCAAAGATATAGTCTTAAGATTGATTTGATGACCATATAAATTATAAATAGATGTAAAAACAAGAAGAACTCTAATGGAAGTTATCCTTACAACTAGAGCATAGGTATCAAAATAATCAACCCCTTCCTTTATCTAAAACCCTTTGCCACAAATCTACCCTTAAATGTTTGAATGAATCCATCGATATTATATTTTCTTCTAAAAACCCATTTACAACCTATAGGTCTTAAACTTGGAGAAAAATCTATTAGTACCCATGTGCCATTTGACATCATAGAATCTATCTCATCATTAATGGATTCCTTACAAAAACTAGCATTCGTAAATGACATTTCTTCTTTGTAGGTTTTGGGATCTTCTTATGTTAGACAACATTGGTATTGTTTCTAAACTAGAATATCTATTACTTTATCAAAAAGTAATAAATTTGGACGAAATAAAATCCGGACCCAAAGTTCATTGGCTCCTCCTAACTTGGAAATTCTACATTTTTCTTTCCATCGCTAGAAGAAGTTGGTATGCTTTATGAAACTACTAATTCTAAATTATGGGAATTATTAACGATTTTATCTTCAAAAACTCAACATCACCTAATTTTACTACCACTTTAGACTTGAAATCTAATAACTTGTATGCTTTTGAATTTTCAGCATAACTTATAAAAATACTTTTTAAGGCTCTTGGTCCCAACTTATGTCTTTTATGATCTGGTTCTCTATAGAAAGCTAAACAACCTCAAACTCTTAAGTACTTAAGATTTGGTTTTCTACCCTTCCATAATCCATATGGTATAGCTTTTATATTTCTAGAAGGTACCTATTTAAAATACGACAAGTAGTTAATAAGGCTTTTCCATAAACTTTTTGGCAATTTAGAATTTAAGATTGTGAACACCATATTTTGTCCGGTATCCTTTCATTTATTTATTTTTTGTTTTTTGTCATAAAAATAAAAAATAAAAAAAGAGAAATATGTGTGTGTTGGCCTAATTCTGTTAATTCTGAATCTTAAACCAGCATGTCACATAGAACAAAACAAAAGGAAAAAGAAAAGGCAAGTCAAGACAGGAGTGGCAACACCATGATGTTCCTACCTATTCCTTGCAAAATGATAAACTTTCTTTCAGTTACAGATAAGTGATCAGCAAGGAATCACCCTAACCAACCTAAAGAATAAAATCTCATCCTCTATAACCATATAAGGACCAGTTAGCGGCAAAAGGGGGAGCTAATGACAATAGAAGGACACAAACAGAAAGAACGCGACACAGTAAATCCACATTATCACCACACTAACTCCATCATCATTGCGCTCACAACAACCCCCTTTTCCACCTTCATCACTAACCCACAATCCCCTTACTATCATCTTCCTCTACTATCAACCTCCACTATCAACTCTCATCCTCTCCCCTTATAATCATCATCATCACTCATCAAAACAAAAAAACACAAACCAATACACACACACACACACAGCCATACTCCTACCTTGAATTAGCCACGCAATCACAACCATAACCACTCACATTGGTCTCCACTATAACCTTCATCATAGCCTGTCCGCAACCCAACCAAAATCAAGCCAGAAATAAAATAAAACCAAACAACACATCAAAATTAAACCAAAACAAACCCAAGATCAAAACACTAAACTAAAAAAAAATAAAATAAAAATAAACAAAAAAAGAAGGAGGGAGAAGCAAGGTAAACCTTTGTCATAGACCATCGTGTCTTTAGTCTTTAGATCCACTGTGAGGAGGGCATCGCGAGCTAGCACAAGCACCGCGCTGCACTCAACCTCCACGAGATCAGCCATCTCGACACAGCATGCCGTGAAGTTAGCTTCCTCCGCCTGCCTCGCGGCACTGGCGCCACCACGATAGTCCCTCATCCTCCCAGCCTCTCTGCCGCACGTTGTGCCCTCATCCGCGAAGCCAGCCTCCACTTCACGAATAAGCCACTTTCAACCTCCCTCGTGTGCCACTGGACCATGCCCTAGGATCTCTTCCTCAGCCTCCGGTGACTCCTCTAGTCCTTCGTGTCGTGTCTCTATGTAGCGGTAGCTACGGAGCTCACAAAACCTCTCTACCTCAGCGCGAATCCACCCTTAGTCGTGACACCCACCGCCTTCCTCATCCCTTTGTTTTTGCCTTTCCCTTTTCTTTGTACAACAACTAAGTTTAGGGGTAAGGTTTGATTTACTCTTTCTTTGTTAGACACATTTCCCTTTTTTACTTGGGCTAACATTAGTGTAGTCTGTTTGGATTTTTCAATTGGGCCGAGTCAAGGTTTTTTTTTTGGGATATTGGGCTTGCTTTTTTAGTTTTGGTTAGATTCTTTTTTTTTTTTTGGGTGTTGGGTTGATATTGGGTTGAAGCTCGTTTTGGGGCTAGGTTTTAAGTTTGGGCTTAGTGTTCTAAAAATAAATAAATAAGTAAATAAATAAATAAATAAATAACAATTGAAATGTTTGGCTTGATAAGTTGAACGTGTCACTTGGTCAAAATGAATTCATTACATTTTCCTTCAGAGTTAACTAAGCCGTGAAGTTTGTTAATTCTTGTGCCTTAGAATATTTTAACTTGGGACAATTTGATATTCTAATTCTAATAAAACTAATCAACTCGCAATCATTTTCTACAAGAATAATGTGGCTTTGAATTCCTCATTGCACTAGAGGATACATTGGCGTAGCGAATAACTATCAAGCCAAAATTAATTTTTCTTTAAATTTTTCTTTTTATTTAATTTTCTTTCCTTTTATTTTATTTTTGTATAATTATTATATTTTTGAGGAAAAATAAATATTATTAAAATTATAATTAATTTGCATGATAAGCTCTAGGGTAACTGTATTTATATGAACGTATTAGGGAGCAGTGGAATTAAGTTTCCACCATTTCCTTGTCATAATCAACTCCAAACCTTAAGTCTCTTTAAAAGGATCAGTTTATAAATTCAAAGGTTTTCCAACTTTAGCCATAATTAAAATTGGTGGCGACTCCCATTATTTTTTTAAAAGAGGTTGTCATTCTTTGTCGCGATGCCATTCGGGACGTTGTGACAGTTGGCGACTCCTTAGGAGTTTAAGAGTCAAGCCTATTGGAGTTAATTATGTAAATAATTGTAACCATATAATATTTATTTTTCCCTTCATAACACCTTTGCTTTATTTTTATAAATAATTATTTGTTTTATCTAAATATTTGTCATTTCAAACCTTAGGATAGAGATTTTTATTTGTTGTATATATTTGGAACCTTAGGGTAGAAGACTTTATTTTATTGGAACCTTAGGATCGTCAATTTTATTTCTTGAATATGTATTGTTTTGTTGTTTTCTTTTCAGGAAAAAAGGGTAGTTTTAAGATTATAAGATTTGTGTGCTCCCTACACACACTTCCACTATCACCGTCCTCACACACTATTTGGGCTTTACACCGAGCCTTGGAAATCCATAGGGCTAGAAGGGGTTTTGACATTGTTATTGTGAGGCTTATGCATCCTTGACAATCGTTGATTTTTCGCTTAATTATTACTAAATCTGCAAGCCACCATATTGTGACTTTCATGTCCCTGGTCGGCTTAGAGTTAGGTCCTTATCATATCAATAAGGGCAATTTGGAGACCTTGACTTTTAGGGACATAGATCTAACCCAAAAAAAATATGCACTTATAGATTGAGCCTAACAGCTATCCAAAATAGGGTCTTATCCTTAGAAGTACTCAACCATTAGGTCCCACTCTATTAGGAAACAAAGGAGTATACTTCTTTCTTTTCTCCATCTCACATATTGTATACCCATTTCAAACATGCATGCATGCAACATTTCAAAAAAAAAAAAAAAGCTTTAATTTAGCATACATTCATTTTCCTTCATTACCAAAAAAAAAAAAAAAAAAATTTAGATGCATTTTCATGCATTCATGACATGCATTCATACATCTTCTTTCAAGCATAGTCCATATCCATAAAAAAAAGGGAAAAGCATTAGGCATGCATTCATACATTTTATTCCACGCATAATCTACATCCAATATAAAAAAAGGGGGAGGGGTACATTTGGCATGTATTCATGCCTACATTTTCTTTCATGCATATCCACATCCAAAAAAAAAAAAAATTAGCATGCATTAATGCATAGTCCACATTCATGAAAAAACTAGTATGTATTCATGCACAACATCTTCTTTCTCATCCATAGGCTACATCTAAAGAAAAAAAATCATTTGACGTGCATTCATTTTTCTATTCATACATCATAACTACATCCATGTAAAAAACAAAAACAAAAACAAAAACAAGCATTCAACATGCATTCATGACATAAAAATAAAAGAGAAGTCATGCACAACATTTTCTTTCATATAAAAAAAGTCTGCTAACATGTGTTCATATTTCTTATCCATCATTTTCCTATATTACAACATGTATAGTGTAACGCCCAATTTTTACTGTAATCTTTACTGTCATTAGAAATTACCAAATTACCGTAGGTAAATATTATATAAAATTTGAGACCAAACAATTCTCAATAAAGAAATATAACGTTAGAAGAGAAGTTAGGAGCAATTCGTACAAGCATTGCAAATCCCAATTTTTGTATGTGTAAAATGACCAAAATGCCCCTGAGGTTATTTTACTCAGAAAATGAGGATCGTGGGCCCCACCCGTCCTCAAGGGGATGTTTTGAGGATAATAAAGGATTGTTTGTGCTATGTGTGTTAATAGAGCAGAAGAATCTCAATTTTGAGTTCCGAAGCGCGAAATGACCAAAACGCCCATGCGGTTTTTAACTCCGATTTGCGTGCCGACTAAGTCCAAACCTCACTAAAATATTTTAAAAGGTGTTTTTAAGTTATGAATGACCCTTGGTTAAGTCCGGATGGTCCCGGAGTTTGGGTTAAATTACCGTTTTGCCCCTCGTTGTAGTTTTGCAAATTTTGAGATTTTCGATTTGTCTAACGAAACCTAAACAATATTAGGCTCAAATTAAAGCTTATTAAATTCTAATTACTAATCTAGAGTCAAAATTATTTATTTAGATTGATTAGAACCTAAAATTGCTTAAAACACCCAAATTGCTTAGTAATTCACTTAAGCCCTTAACCGTAAATTCTCTAAATTGCATGAATACCTTGCCTACACCTAAATAATACATGGAACACACAAAATCCTCTTCCACAAGGCTGTAATGGCTGAAATTATTGAGTAATAAGTCAAAAAATTATTACACAAAAATCCAAAGAATGAAAACAAAGAATCATGAAAACATGGAAACATGATTCCATGTTTTAAGCCACCAAACAAAATGATTTTTCTTCCTTATTTTTTTCTCTAATTTTTGGTCAGATTTCCTTCCTTCCTTTGTCCATTTATGAGCTGAAAAATCTCTATAAATAGGCATGCTTGAAGATAGTTTAGATGCTTAGTTCATAACTTACACAAATTCTAGTCTTAGGAGCACCAAAAGCTTTCTTTCTTTCTTTCTCTTAGCCGAATTCTCCCTTCAGCTTTTCAAGGATATTTTGCTTCATTTCACTCAAGGAAACCAAGTTCTCTTCCTTTCTTTCAAATCAAATTAGGTAGGGAGGTGTTTCTAAGTTCATGCTGCCAAGTTATGTTTCTAGCTCAAAAATGATGTTTTCATGAGCTTTCTTTTAAGTTTTCATTTTCAGTTTCTTCTTCCTTTCTTTTTAAAGTATTTCGGCCATATGGCCTAGCTTATGATGAGACCATGGTTTGATGATGAGATTCTTGAGTGTTTGTTGCAAAGCTTTCACAAGTTAGATCTCTAAAACTTAAAGGTTTCACTAGTTTCCAAAGCTTCTAAAATTTCAGTTTTTCTTTCCTTATTTTCCTTTCATGGTTTTGGCCAAATGGCCTAGGAAGGAATGAAATGATGGCTTGATGATGAGGACCTTGAATATGGGTTGTAAATCCATCACAAGTTAGGCCTTTAAAGCTTGAACATTCCATTTAATGCAAAACTTTAAAGAATAATGTTTTTATCTTGAGGTTTGAATATGAAATATGTATTTTTTTACTTTGTCTTGCTAAGATACATATATTGGGTTGAAATCATAATTTTCTTAAAGTCTTGAAGGAGCTCTAGTAAAGAGATCAAGTGAACTTGCATCCATGTTTAAGTTTATGTCTTGCACAGCCATATTTATTTTATGTCATAACTAAATTCTCAAGAATGAATAAATGAACTTGCATATCTCATGTTTAAATTTCAAGCTTGCATTTCATGTTTAAATTTCAAGTTGTCACTTAATCTCTAAAGATAATAAAGAAGTTGCATCTCATGTTTATTTTATGCTCTCACTTTATTTTATAATGGCTAAAAGAATCAATGCATGACATGTTTATTTTATGTCATCACCTAAAAATCCTAGAGCTCAAAGACTTGCCTATGAATCATAAGCGAAGAAATGAGATAATTGGAGTTAAAGAATTTATTCTTTAAGAAGTCTTGAGAATTGGAGCTTAAAAAAAATGTAATTCTCTTCTCCCTTACTGGTCTTGTGCGGACTACGCGCTTTGCTTAAGATTCTCTTTCCTCTCCTGGTCCTATGCGGCCGCTTCAGTTTCTTGCATCATGTTTATATTACAAGTTCTTGCATCATGTTTAATTTCCAAGTCATCACCTTAAATCTTAAAGATAAAGAAATGGAATTGCATATCATGTTTATAATTCCAAGCTATCACCTTATAAAGATAAGATTAAAATAAGGTTGCATAGCATGGTAATAATTCTAAGATGTCACCTAAATCTCTAAAGCTCAAGACTTGCTCCTTTTATCTTAAGTGAAAGATTTAACTATGAACATTCTTTCAAGTTATAAATCGGTCCCATGGTTAAGTTAGGCCTAAAGTCCTATGACTTCTTTCAAGTTTAACAAAAAGAATTAGTTCTAAAAGAGTTTTAAAACTTTGTAAGAATTTTATGGGAAGCTAGTAATTTTATGTGTACTTAAAATGTGATTTGATGCTTATCAAGAATTTGGTGTCATTGATTGATTCCCTGGTTTGTATGTTATAGTTGCTGTTGCAAACAATGAAAACTTATGCATGAAATAAGGACATATTTTGTTCCTGGAAGAAAATGTATTACCTGTAAGAGTGCAATTTGGAAAGATTCTGGCTAAGGAAAGATTTGGTATTTAAGCGTGTCCATTGTGACCCACCTCTCTTTCCTGGAATCTCCAGATGCATGATTATAGTTGATATATATTATTCCAGAATAAGACTGTAAATAAGAAAATGTTAGAATTATTATGAATTGCGAGTTGTAACATGCAAAGACTTATTAGTGACTTAAAATTTATAAGAAAATGATCCTCTGGATCCATCAAACTATAGGTGGTGAAAAGGTGATTCTAGCCCCCTAACCTGTTCTCTCAAAAGGGTAGAGTCAGGACTTTAACTTATCAAAAAGGATAAGTATATGCTAGTGACGACTAGTAAGGTATGAGCTCATAACCTAGATTACTCCAAAAGGGTGGAGTATAGGGTGGCCCAAGGAAAATAATGAGGATGATAAGATTTTAAAGTCACCTAAGGTACTAAAGAAATAAATTATGTGCACCATGTCCATGTGTAGCTATTATGATATTCTTCTGTGCATAACATACATGAGTTGATGATGAGAAATATGATGTTCTTCTATGCATGTTATATTAATGATGATGATGAGGAATATGATGTAATGATAAAAGAAAAGTTCATTATAAATATGACATGTTAAGATTATGATGCATTATAAGACGCATAATTAAAATTGGCCGAATCTCGGTAAAAGTATTTTTGAACTTAAAATTTAATATTCGTATGTTCACTATTTTATAATAACCCGAGATTCCTGGAGACTTTGATGATGACACCGTAGAAGGAGATACTCCTGAGAATTCTTTAGTAAGATTCTCACTCCCTTTCCTTTATTTCCGTCATTGTCTTCAGATTCAGATGGCGACATTCGTCCTGTCGTTGACACCCCTACTGGGAATTCCACTATGATCCGGTGCATCATTCGTATCACTTTGAAGGAAGGTGCTCGGTTCGTGTTTTTATTTACGTAGGTCGTCCATTTGCACATCCTGTCCCTAGTTATCGTTTTTCTCCTACTTCTCCCTATGGCGATGAAATGGTTTTCGAACATGCACGTCCACTTGATGAAAGAATGTTACGTTCTTATCCCGCCTCATCTGCTATCCATGGTTTCCAGTATAATCCACGAACGAGATATTCTGAAACTGATCCTTCAGAGGACCCTCCTACTCATGCTTATTCTGAGAGCTCTCTCCTACTCTCCCACGTGTAAGAGAGGGTAGTGAGGAAACAGTTGTTCAGTCGAGGTTAGCAAGAAGATCGTCCATGCGACCCAGCCTGGTGCATCTCGTGTGCCCCCTTCGAGGAAGCTCGTCAGTGATCGGGTTTCTTCCCCCGTTTCCAAGAAAGTGGCCCTAGAGAGTTCTTAAGTAGTCTTAAGAGTGTTATACATCTCAGTTTTAAGTAGCCTTCCTCAGCTTTTAAGGTTATCTAGTTTAGGGGCATGAATTTCCTTATAAATAGTTTCCTATGGTGTGAAGGTGTAAGATATGATGTATGAACTTAACTCACCTTTTGAGTGAGGTTATTGTATATATGTTGTGATGTGTATTATGGATGTTATGTGATGGAGCCAATATGATATATTTAGATTCTTAAATGTCTTATTTTACTACCGCTTAATCGTTTATGTTATGCGCGGCTCACGATTTCAATTATGTTTAAAAAAAAAAAATGGCTCGTAATTTCACTAAGTATTTTCAAAATATGATGAAAGAACCAAAGCAAAGAGTAAAGTCTAGTCATTAATCAAATTCAACCTAGGTGTATTTGGTTAATTACTAGAATGTTACATATAGTATGCATTCTCATCACTTAAAAAAAGGATATCTCTTGTCTTAAAATCATTCATCTCATTCATGACATAACATACATTATTAAGTTAAAAAAAAAAATCAAATGACAAGCATTTTCTTTTTCTTTATCTTCAAACATTTGGCATGTACTTTTCCAAACACTCATAACATGACATTTTCTTTTTTGTTTTTTTCTTATAGTTAATTTGTTCAAAGGTTCGTTGTTTCCAAGCACTCTCTCTCTTAGAAACTTTTGATCTTAGCAAAAAAGGAAAAAAAGAGATCATGGCTTGAAGAAAGAAATCTGAGCTAAGAAATTGACGATATGAAGACCATGATGCTTGAACAGGGGTTATCTTCAAAGAAGCTCTCGAGATAATAAAGAAATCCAAGAGAGGTGGCGGAAATAACAATGAGGATGCAAACAATAGCAATGCAATCCCACATAATGAGGAAGGAAACGGATCTGAGATCACAAAAGAGATAGAGCGATTGAAACTTAAAGAAAAATTGGAGGAAAGCATGCAAAAACAATTCCAAATGTTGTGAAAACCTAACCCTTATGGCTCAATGAGCATCAATGACCTATGCCTGTCTAAATGCCATCTTTCCCAAGGATTTCAAGTGAATTCATCAAATTTGATGGTAGCGCCAATCTTATCATGCACCTCCGAATGTATTGCACCAAAATGGGAATGTGGTCCAAAGTTGAGAATTTCTTAATTAGCTTTTTCCCTGAAAGTTTAGATGGGCTGCATGGGAATGGCACATGCAGATGGACCAAACACAAATAAGATGTTGGGAAGACTTGGCTTTGGTTTTTACCAATCAGTACAAGTTCAATTTGAATGTTGCACCCACCAAAGATCAACTAAAAGGGCTGAAAAAGAAGGAGAGTGAAGTATTTAAAAAGTATGCCCAAAGATGGAGAGCTATGGCTACAAAAGTCATTCCACCGATGCTTGAGCAAGAAATGTGCTCTTATTTCATTCATACACTAGAGGGTCCATTCTTCAAGAATATGTTGGGGACCCATGTCAAGGAATTCGTGGACTTGGTGGAAATCGAAGAAAGAATTGAAGCAAATATCTAAGAGGGGAAGGTGAAATTAATAGAAGATGAGTTGAGCAAGCCACAATCCAAGCAAGGGTCGTTGTATAAGAAAAAAGAAGACAATGTGAACTCCATACAACTACAACACCTGTGCTAGTCTTGCAAGCTTACCTCCTAGACAAATCACTATCCATCCTATCAACACTCACATATTTATCTTCCACACATTATCCATTCCTTACACAGTACCCACCTCAGCCATATCAAGTCAATTGCATCTCCTCCCTTCCACCACACGCACCCTTCAAACCCATGCATCACCAGACCATGCCTCAAAATTATCAAAAAACCCTTCTAAAACTGCGAACCTTACACCCTCAATAAGTAAACGACTTTTGCCTAACTTCAATGTGAGCAACTCTGAATTGTTTAGAAGCTTGCGTGAAGCAAACCTCCTCAGTCTATCCAGATAAAGGTTGTCATACCACCATATCCCTCCTGGTACAATTCAAATAATGTGTGTGAATATTGTTCCAATACCAGGATACTCGATTGACTATTGTAATGGTTTCAAAGATGTTGTATGGCGCCTACTTAATGCAAAGGCTATTGAAGTGCCAGGGGCAAGAAAAGAAGAAGATCAGGTTGGTAATGGTCATAGTTAAATTCATCAACATTATCAAACTTTCATTTGACTTGTTGTGATCGGAGAATAAACTTGCTCATGTCTTGACACTTGTTCATGATTATGTATGTTTCTTTTCACAATCATTATTTCACTTTTTTTTTATCACTATTATCCTTTCATTTCATTCTCCTTTCCCTCATTTCTCTAAGATTAAGGCAGAAAATAATCGAGAAGACCCATTAATTGATCCTTGTGTTATAATGAGCTTGAATGATCATGATCATGATAAAGATCCTAAACTATGCAAATGATTTGATAAATCAAGAAAAATCAAAATGTCACCATCAACTAAGGGAATCATGCATTATGCATCATGATCTTGAATGTTTTAGCCAAATGGCACAGTCTTGAAGTGTCATACCGAGCAAACAACCCAGGCAAATAGGCAACACTTTGCAAAAAAGCACTGTAAAGAGGAAGTTTCGCAATACACTTAGACAAAGGACACATTTTGAGAAAATAAAATAAAAAAGGCTTGCTGGATTAGAGAGAGAAAGGAGAGAGAGAGAGAGAGTCTAGGCAAAAGTTAGAGCAAGAAATACCCATTAGACTGAAAACCTGAAAGGGCAACCTAGAAAAATGCATCAACTAGGAAAATCTACAAACAAGGACTTTTGAAAAAAAAAGGGGCCCAAACTTGGGGTCTAATTTAGTGAAGAATGATCGAGGAATAAGCAATCGCAGAAGACAGATCAGACAACTTTCAAACTTGTTGGTCACGTAGCAAAGGGTTGCAATCTTGGTCATGACTTTAAGCTCAACATAATCAAGTTATCAATGAAATAGGTTTATCGATTAAATTTGCACTTTTTTCAATTTTTCATGCCCCACTCTTATCCCTCACCTCCTTTTTCATTAGAAAGTGCATTCTTTCAATGAATGCATTTTGCTTTGTTCATCTTTTTCTGGAATCACATATAATCATACAAAGTCAAGAGGCATTAACAAAAGAAAAAGAAAAAAGAAGCCTGCTAGATCGAAAACCTGAAAAGGTGGTCTAGGCAAAAGTTAAGGCAAACAAAAAGAAAAGGCTCGATAGATCGAGGACAGAAATAATGATCTAGACAAAAGTAAAAGCTGAATTAAGTCAACTCTAACACAAGAGGGGCAAGAGCTGAAAATAAGATCCATGAGTAGTCTGAAAAAGAAAGATAAAGTCAATCGCAGTGGCTCTTTGAACAAAATGCCTCATTAGAATTCAGACTAAGGTTTTCAAAGAAAAGCGATGTTTGGATACAACAAACTTGGGCAATTGTTTCTTTCTTTTTCCTAAAGCATGTCATCATCATTCTTAAAAAAAAAGGGCAATTTGCTTTCTCTCTCTTCTTATCCCTTTGTGAAATTTTTGCATTATTCAATCATTCAGGTTTCATCATTATCATATCATTCATCATGCTTAGTCATCTAAGTTTTATTTCCTGCAAACTAGGGCAAAGTGTTTAGGGCATCCTCATCTCATTTAAGCTTCATTGCACCATCATCATATGTAAAGTTTTCTTAAAAGCATTAGTATTCCTAATCATCAAATCATTTAGGACATTCATCATGCTTATACCATTAATATTTTCACACCGCAAATTGGGGCAATTTTTTTATTTTTCCTTTCTCTTTGTGAAGTTGTCTTATCATGTTAGGGCATTCATCATTTACATCATTAGGTCATCCAGGCATAGTGGTCATAAGTCATATCATTCATCATATCATTATTACATTATTCAATCATCCTTAGGCATCTGCTTCTGCAACATGAATCTTTGCATTGTTTTGTAAATATCATCTATCATGAGCAAGCATCATATATAACTCATTGAGCGTCCGTTTAATTTTGCATATTCTCTTTTATCACACTGATCGTATTATGTACTTTTTCATACCATCACATCATTTTTTCTTTCCTAATTATCATATCATTCAATTTTCAGCACTTATCACATTATTCACTTTTTAGCACTTATGATATCATTTATTTTCTAGCAATTATTACATCTTTTTTCTTTTTCACAATTGTCACATCATTCACTTTATGCACTCTCCTATCATTTTTTCAGCAATTATCACATCATTTACTTTCTTACAGTATCACAATCGCATCGTTTACTTCTTCGTATTATCACATCATTTACTTTCTTGCAGTATCATAATCACTTCATTTACTTCTATCACATCATTTACTTCTTCTATCTTGATCATTTATTTTCCAGTCTCGATCCTAATCATTTTCTTTTCTATCTTGATCATTTACTTTTCAGTCTCGATCCCGATCATTTACTTTTCACTCTTGATCATTTACTTTTTTAGTCTCGATTCATCATTTACTTTCTGTACTGATCATTTGCTTTTCAGTCTGATCCAAATCATTTACTTTCTGTCTCGATCATTTACTTTCATATGCTTTCACTTTCGTAGATTTTAAATTTCAAATGTCTTTACTTCGCTTTGACATTTACTTTCACATGCCTTTACTTCGCTTTCACATTTACTTTCACATATTTTAAATTTCATATGTCCTTACTTTACTTTCACATTTACTTTCACATGCCTTTACTTCTCTTTCACATTTACTTTCATATGCCTTTACTTTGCTTTCACATGCTTTTATTTTCACAAATTTTAAATTTCACATGCATTTACTCTGCTTGCACATGCTTTTACTTTCACAGATTTTTAAATTTAACATGCTTGCACTATGCTTTCACATGCGTTTACTTTCAGAGTTTAAATTTCACATGCATTTCCTTTGTGTTCACAGATTTCACTTTCATGCTTTTACATTTCACATGCTTTTAAATTTCCCATACATTTTATTCCCTACTTGACATTAGCAGTGTGAATTCAACATGAGGTCATCTGGCATAATTCATTAGAGCATTATCATCATGTATCCATCATCTTCATGTAATCATTTGGCATCATTCACTATATCATTTTGCATTGTCATCGTACATTCATTGTCACCATGCATTAGTCATATAGCATCCCTCAGAACTTTTAGCGTTGTTACTATACATTCCCCATTTCTATCATACACTTATAGTCATCAACATTACCATCATGCATCATGCATCATGCATTATCTGGACAAAATATGTGTTCATATCTTGTCTCTTACAGAAAAATGTCAAAGTCAAGTCTTTATACTTTCAGGAAGAAACAAGTAAAGAAGGGCAACTGTGAACACCATATTTTCTGGGTATCCTTTAATTAATTTGTTTTTTTTTTATTTTTTGTCATAAAAATAAAAAATTAAAAAAGAGAAATATGTGTGTGTTAGCCTAATTATGTTAATCTGAGTCCTAAACCGTCGTCATACAGAACAAAACAAAAGGAAAAAGAAAAGGGAAGTTAAGCACGAGAATGGCAACACCATGATGATATTCCTACCCATTCCTTGCAAAATGATAAACTTTCTTTCGGTTATAGTTAAGTGATGAGCTAGAATCTCCCTGCAGCCAATCTTTAAAGAATAAAATGTCATCCCTTATAACCTTATAAGGACCTGTTGGCGCGGCAAAGAGGGGGAGCCAATGATAATTAGAAGAACACAAACAGAAAGAGCGGCGACATAGTAAATCCACTTTACCACCACACTAACTCCATCATCATTGCACTCACAACAACCCATTCACAACCTTCATTCCTGACCCACAACCCCCTCACTATCATCTTCCTCCACTATCAACTCTCATCCTCTCTCATTATAATCATCATCATCACTCATCAAAATAGAAAAACACAAACCAATATATACACACACATAGCTACACCCTTACCTTGAATCAGCCACACAATCACAACTATAACCACCTATATCGGTCTCTCTGCAACCATCACTAAGTCTATTCACAACACAACCAAAATTAAGCTAGAAACAAAATAAAACCAAACAACACATCAAAATTAAACCAAAACAAACCTAAGATCAAAACACCAAACTCAAAAAAAATAAAAATAAAAATAAACAAAAAAAGAAGGAGGGAGAAGTCGCATTGAACCTCCGCCATAGACCACCGTTGCGTCTCTAGTCTTTACATCCACCGCAAGGAGCACATCGTAGAGTTAGCACAAGCACCGCAAACCACTTGCTCAACCTCCGCTAGACCGACCATCTCTCCAATAAGCACACCGTGAAGCCAGCTTCTTCGCCGCCTACCTTATAGCACTGTAGTGCCACTGACAGTCCTCCTTTTGCCAGCCTTTCCATTGTGCGCTGCGCCTCCCATGCATGAAGCCAATCCAATTCGTGAATAAGCCACGTTCAACCTCCCTCGTGTGCCGACGTGCCCAGGATCTCCTCCTTAGCCCGCGTGACTCCTCTGCTCCTTTGTGTCGTGTCTCTGTAGCGGTAGCTGCGAAGCTCACCGAAACCTCCATTGCCCTTCGTGAATTCGCCTAACCGTGACATGCCGCCACCATCCTTATCCCTTTGTTTCTGCCTTTCCCTTTTCTTTGTATAGCAACTAAGTTTAGGGGTAAAGGTTTGATTTACTCTTTCTTTGTTAGACAAATTTCCCTTTTTTACTTGGGCTGACATTAGTGTAGATTTGTTTGGATTTTTCGGTTGGGTGAGTTGAGGTTTTTTTCTTTTGGGGATATAGGGCTTGCTGTTTTAGTATTGGTTAGATTCATTTTTTTTTTGGCTGTTGGGTTGATATTGGGTTGAAGCTCTTTTTGGGGCTAGGATTTAAGTTTGGGCTTAATGTTCTAAAAAATAAATAAATAAATAAAAAACAATTGAAATATTTGACTATGATAAGTTGAACATGTCTCTTGGTCAAAATGAATTTATTACATTTTCCTTTCAGAGTTAACTAAGCCGTGATGGTTTGTTAATTCCTGTGTCTTAGAATATTTTAACTTGGACAGTTGATACTCTAATTCTAATAAAACTAATCAACACTCAATCATTTTCTACAAGAATGACGTGGCTTTGAATTCCTCATTGCACCATAAGATACGTGGTGTAGCGAACAACTATCAAGTCAAAATTAATTTTTCTTTAAATTTTTCTTTTCATTTAATTTTCTTTCCTTTTATTTTATTCTTGTATATTTATTATATTTTTAAGGAAAAATAAATATTATTAAAATTATAATTAATTTGCATGATAAGCTCTAGGGTAACCGTATTTATATGGACGTATTAGGGGTGCAGTGGAATTAAGTTTCCACTCTTCCCTAGTCGTAATGACTTTCGAACCTCAAGTCTCTTTTAAAAAGACCAGTTTATAAATTCAAAGGTTTTCCAATTTTAGCCATAATTAAAATTGGTGTTGACTCCCATTTTATTTTTTTAAAATAGGTTGTCATTCTTTGTCGCGGCGTTGGGGACATGACAAAGTTCATAGCATTAACCACGTCTACTAATGTTCTAATTTTTCTTTCAGCCAAACCATTTTGTTGTGTGGTGTAACGTGCACAAAATACCATTATTTTAACGAAATAATATAAATTCAATAGAGAGATATTCTCCATCTCTATCACTCCTTAGAATTTTATTTTCTTTCCTATTTGATTTTCAACTAAAGATTTATAACATTTTAACATATCAAAAGCTTGATCTTTAGTTTTCATCAAATATAGATGAGTATATCTAGAATGATCATTAATAAATGTGATAAAATATCTATTTCCTCCTCTAGTTAGTATGTCATTCAATTCACATATATCAATATACACAAGATTTAATACTATTGATGTTCTCTTTACAAAATGAAAGGACTTTCTAGGCATTGTGGCTTGCACACAAATTTCACATTTATCATAAACACTAGTGCTACACGAAAGTAACCCATGCCTTGCCATACAATTCAAAGAATTAAAATTAATGTGCCCTAATCTATTATGCTAAATAGTAAAACAAGGCTCAACAATATAAGTTGAAATATTCTTATTATTCTTCATACTTATTTTCAACATTCCACCTGAAAAGTATCATTTGCCTACAAATACTCCATTTTTGGAGATTACAACATTATGATAGCCAATTTTTATATAATAAATTTGTAGATATTAAATTCTTTCTAATATCAAGAACCTGAAGTGTGTGTTTGGATTAGAGTTTACAAACCGGGGTTTACATCAACTTGATTCCATCAAAATTGATTTTGGTAAAATAGTGGGTTAGTGTTAACATGATTTATGTTTGAATACTTTATCTGAAAAGTGATTATAATGTTACGAAGTGGCCTTAATGAATTCAAGAAGGGGATGAATTGAGTTCTAATACTTTTTCCTAATTTATCAATTCTAATCTTTTTTTGAATCTTACTTGCAATATTACGTTGGAAATCTAATTAAATGGATGAGACTACAAATGATTTAGTGTAAGTGACTTAAGTGTTCTATCAATAACAATGAACTAGACAATAAAAATAAACTTGCAATAATGTAAAGAGACAAGGGAAAAGAAATGCAAACTTGATTTTGATCCTGGTTCAGTCACCTCTTGTGGCCTACATCTAGTCTCCAAGTAATTTGCTTGAGAGTTTCCACTAACTTCAAAGTTTCTTGCCGTTACAACTAAAGAGCACTCTTACACCTTGGAATCTATCTCCCTTTGAGTTTGAGTCTCTAAAGAACAAAGAGATACTCCACTCTTGTCCTAACAAGAGATGCCTCACCATTTAATAAAAACTCACTTAAAGATATAAAGAATCACTTTCTATGTAGAGGAAATGTTACAATTTGAAGCACTAGAAGGTTTCTCAAATAATAAAATTTTTTTGCCACAAATTGATGAAAGGATTAATGATGATTGAAAACAGGTGTTAATTGATATTTGTAATTGGTATTCTATGTCTAAAAATGATTTAAATGATGGGTATTTATAGACCAAAAACATGCAGACTATTGGGGATTTATCCCAAAATTTGTCTCCTCAAAACACACCAATTAGCACATTTTTAGGCCTAGTAATTGATTATATAATTCAAATTTTGAATTCCAGCAATGGTCACTGTGGTAATTGATTACACAGGGCAAAATTCAAATTATGGGTACACAGAGTATGATAATCAATTACATGACATGGTAATCAATTACAAACATTCTAGAAATTGAAAAACAGGGATTAAACATAGTTTAAGTTATTCTTTCACCTTAAAAACACTTCCAAACATGTTTTAAACATTTCCTTTTAAATCAAACTCATGTTTTCACAAATCAAATCAAAATCTTCATTAAAAATAATTAAATGTATTCAAATCAAATTTTGGTTAGAATTAAACCCATTCTATATTTTTCACAAAAATAGAACTTGATTAAAAATTAAATTGAAACCAGCTTAAAAACTTTGACTACCATAAATGTTAATTAACAAATGGGCCAAATAATCTTATGAAATGAAAACCTTTAAACATGATAATCCAAGACCTAATTAATCTAACCATTGAACTTTGGACTTGTTCATCTTTAAGAAACTCTATGTTATTATGCTTACATCTTTTTGTGATTTGCTTTATGACATAATCAAAACCTACAATATAAATATTCACATTCTACTCCTTTTGATGATGACAACCATCTTAGGTGAAGATTAAAAATAGATATGAGAAAATATACATTGCATTCACTCTGCTTGAGAACATGTAGGGATTTAGTTTGAAGAAATTGATTTCTAAAAACATAATTAAAATTACTTCCAAAAACTACATTTTCAATTTTAAACATGCAAAATGCTGCCTCCTTAATTATTGAATATATCCTCACCATATTTCTTTCCTCTTTAGCATTATCAAAAAGAAAATAAGCATACCAATACCTGCAAAATAGAATATATAGGAATATATACCAAGCCTGGTTAAAACATAATCAAAAAGTCCATAATCCAAGATATATACCAAAGGAGCATAGAAGTCATGAGTAATGAATTAAGTCATAACTATAAGTCCACCATAAGTCAAAAGCTTTAAATCCAACTAGCAAACTATAAGCCATAACTAAGAGTTAGTCAGAAGTATAATACAAACGAAGTCCAACTCTAAGACATAGACAAAGAAACTAAAGTACGAATGGGAGTCCATATACTACATAAAAGACCATAAGAAAAATAGACTAAAGATAAGTCTAACAAAGCAAAAGAGACTAAGTGAGTCTAGGACTAGCAAATAGAAATAGAAGCCTAAGGCACATCATCATCGATAAAATCATCATGAATACCAACGTGATGATAGATAGAGCCCATATCACCCTCGAGGCGATCCATGCGAGAACCAGGAGTATTGAATCGCTTTCTAACATAGATACAAAGGTCACGCAACTCGGAGATAAGCTCAGACATGGAGGAAGAGGATGGACCAGAGGCCAAAGATTGTAAAGGGGATGGAGTGTGTTTTGCTTGATCTTCATATTGGAAATTCTTCTTTTGAACCGATTGATTATGATGGTTCTTTTTATACTCGATGGAAGAAAGTGCACCAAGACCAATGGCATAAGAAAACTAAAATTTGAATAATTTCTCATCAGTTAATGGAACATCAGAACGCTCCATAAACATGGTAATCAAATGAGCATATGGGAGTAGTACATTAGCCTCGAGAGCTTTTTGCATATGATGGCGTAGAAGATAATCACAATTGATTTGGTACTCTATTAACAAAGCCCATATCAAAATTATATCTAACAATGTGAGATAAGATATAATGCATGATGCCACAATCGAGTGTAATGGACCTAGCAAGTAAATGACTAGAAATATCAATGTCATTCTCACAATTCATCTTATGTGCCTTAATTTGAGTAGTCCAATTTCCAACTATTAATAATACTGCCCTCAAAGAACTTGCCATCAGTACTTAATTTAGTAAGATCATAAAATAGTCTAGAATCAACAACAATAGGAACCTTTTTCACCTCAGAGTGAATAATAGCATGACAAATTTCCAAATTAGAGTAAAATAGTCGAACTAAATCTAGATAATAACATTTAGGTAGTCATAAACTCCAACAAATCCAAGTTCTTGAACATTTGATAACACTCAAAATTTTCAAATTTAAAACTCCTCATCCAAAAATTTTGGATCCAAGATTTCCCTAACTTGAAATGATGCAAAACACCTTCACTCTTGACCCAACTTTGAGAAGTAGGTTGAAACCTTGAATGACGAAAGGAAGGGTTAGGAATAGAGGCATTAACAGGGGTTTTGGTGGCTAGTTCTTCAATGGTGGTAGTGACATGGTGGCAACGGTCAAGGTGTTAGGTGCGATGGTGCAATGTCGCTTAGGTTAGCTTTGTGATGGGGCTTCCATTTGGGTAAGTGTTTGCGAAAACTAATCAGTTAGATTTGTAGAGAAGGAAGAGATGAGAAATTTGAAAGATGTTTGGTTGAATTTGGTTGAGTAACGAGAGAAATCAAAGAGAGAAGTTATAGAGAAGGGTGGTGAAGAGAGATAGTGAAGTTCCCGTCGAGAGAGGGAGAAAAAGCAGCATTTTATCATTTAAACACACTTGGTAATCTACTACAAGCATCCGTAATCGATTACATCATACCCATATTCAATTCCATGTTTAGTATCCTCTCTAGTAATCGATTACCATAATCAATTTCACTACTTTTTTTTGTTAGAACTGTCTAAAATAAGATCAAACACATGCAACTTAATATTAATAAACAAACAACTTGACAAATTTAAACATATGATCACTTTAAAGAAAATCAACCAAATTTAAAACACAATACATGATATCAAACAAGCAAACAACAAAAGCTTCTATGTAAAAAAGAATTAGAAATAATTAATCATATATTTGTAGAATAATTTTACTTTTATTTTATCAATTTGTTTATTTTTAGACTAAGAAAGACAGTTCAAACAATTATATAAAAAAAGAACTAAATAATTTGAAATTAAAACATATGATATTAAATAATCAACCTGTTAAAATTATATATCATAAGACATAAACAAACACACAAGCACATATTGCACGAATTTTTACATGAAAAATATCCTAGTAAAGAACAAAATTAATTATATACTTCAATGATTCCTAGATCTTTTCTTATATTAAAGAAATTTTCCTTGGGCAAGGGTTTGGCAAATATATCTGTTTATTCATTTCCACAAATTCTAATGCACAATCACCTTTTCACACATGATCTCGTAAGAAATAATGTCTAATTTCAATGTGTTTAGTCCTAGAGTGCAAAATGGGATTTTAGATAAATTAATAGCATTAGTATTTTCACATCTAATAGGAATATGGTCAAGTTCTAAACCATAGTTTAAAAGTTGTTGCTTCATCCAAAGGATTTGAGCACAACAACTTCTAGCTTCGACATATTCTGCCTCGCGTAGATAATGCTACACTATTTTGTTTCAAGCTATGCTAATATACTAAAGCATATCTAATTAAGGGACATGTTCCACTAGTACTCTTCCTATAAGTTTTTCACCTAGCAAAGTCAGAATTAAAATATCCTATTAAACTGCATGGGGTGCCTTTAGGATACCATAAACCTATATTTATTGTTCGAATTAAGTATCTCATAATTCTTTGGATAAAACTAAGATGTGATTCTTTAGGATTAGCATGATATCTAGCACATAGGCAAACAATAAACATTACATCAGACCTACTAGTAGATAAATAAATGAGAAATCTGATCATACCTCTATACTTTTTGATGTCAATTGAATTACCCCTTTCTCCTTATCCCGTAGGCAGTGATCATGGAGTAGTGATTTTCTTTGCATTGTCCGTTCCTAATCTTTTGATCAACTCCTTGCAATACTTTGATTGATTGATGAATATGCCATCTTTGGTTTGCTTGATTTGGAGTCTAAGAAAGAAATTTAATTCATCTATCATTGACATCTCGAACTCACTTTGCATGATATTCAAAAATTCCTTGTACAAAGATTCATTAGTGGCACCAAAAATGATATCATCTATATATATTTGCACGAAGAGTATATCATGCTCATTTCTTTTAATAAAGTGTGTTGTGTCAACCTTTCCTCTTGCAAAACTTTTTTTCTAAAAGAAATTTACTCAACCTTTTATACTAAGCCCTAGGGGCTTGCTTTTAATCCATATAAAGTCTTTTTAAATTTGAAAACATGGTTGGGTAAATCAAAGCTTTCAAAACCTAGAGGTTGATCAACATACACTTCTTCTTGAATAAAACCATTTAAGAATGCACTTTTCATATCCATTTGATAAAGTTAAAAATCCATAATAGATACAAAAGTAGTTAAGTAACATTCTAATTGCTTCTAATCTAGCTATAAGAGCATTGTTTCTTCATAATCTATTCCTTCTTCTTGGTTATATGCTTTAGCCACTAATCTTGCTTTGTTTCTCACTATGACTCCATTTTCATCTAATTTATTCCTAAATATACATTTAGTTCCTATTATTGGATGATCACTAGGCCTAGATACAAGTTCCCAAACTTGATTTCTTTCAAATTGATTTAATTCATCATTCATAGCTATAATCTAATGTTCATCAATAATTGCTTTATCCATGCTTTTAGGTTCAATTTGAGAGACAAATGCCATGTGATTGCATGCATCTTTGAGATAGTTTCGAATTGTTACCTCCTTTGGTTATATCACCTATGATGCTATTGAGTGTATGGCTCTTTGAAATTTTTCGCTTCTTTGGAAGATCATTAGTCCTTGGTTCCTCTTGAAGTAGCGTTTCTTTCTCAGTTTATTCTTTCTTTGGCTCTATCTCTTTGTCATGAATATAGGTATTTTCTAAGCATCTACAACATTACCAATAATTTCCTTTCTCGACCTAAGGAGGTTAGAATCATCAAAAGCAATATGAATAGACTTTTCTATAGTAATAGTTCTTTTATTATAAATTCTAAGTACTTTACTATGTGGAGTGTAACATCCCTAAATTTACAACTAGGATAAATATCGATTAACCCTAATTAGTTAATTAGATGAAAGGGAGCTAAACCAATAGAATCTGGACAAGTATTATAAAACATAACAAATATTATTAGAATATTCAAGCGTGTCTAGAGAAAGAAGCAAAGAATTACAAAAAATGCCATCACTTAGTGGAAATTATGAAAATACCCTTACTATGTAAAGAAAATTACCAAACTACCCTTGCCTTATTAAATGACAAAGATGCCCTTACTCTATAATTGGAATTACGAAAACACCATTGCTAGTGTCTAATTACAAAAATATCCTTGTCTTAGTTATAAAAACTACTACAATGCCAATTACAACAATGCTATTTGCACAAATCCCTAGACTTGTCTTTAAACAATAATGAATCTAAGCTATTCGATTAAGATGACAATACAATAATTCAATCACATACATCATGCACATTCTGAACCACATACATTCACTTAGACAATTCCATGCTAAAAATTAAAAACATCTATTAAAGCATAATGTTACATGATGTAAATCTATGATGCATACATGCACTAAAGGTTAGAAAATTTCCACTAACCATGCATGCCCAAAATTTGGCCAACATATTTGCATAAAACATGAAGCCTTTTCTTCTCAAAATTTGGCCAACATACTTGCATAAATCATGCTCCAAGTATTATTTCTCTAAGTGTTTCCTTTTTTTGAATGGTTGTTTGTGAAATATATTTTTATAAATCACTACATACACTTCTCTGTTATATATATTTTTATGATGTTTTCATGCTTATATATGGCTTAAAAACATGGAAGATGGTCCTTGTGTTGAGGGAGCAACAACAAACATGAAAATGATAGGTGTTGGATTTTTGGTTGTTTCTGGCAGTAGCTACTTTGAAATATGAAACTCACAGAATATGAAGCTTTTGGGAATAAAACAATTTTTACTACAAACTAGACACATTATAGAACACTCTTCAAAAAGAATCACTTAAAACAGAGTTCTCTAGCTCAAGATATAAATTTTCAAAGTTAAGCCAAAGACTGAAATGCTAAATCCGACCTTGCAGTAGTAAAATAGGTGTAACTCACTCTAGAAAAATGCAAATGGACTAATTTCAACTCTATTGGAAAGCTAACATATATAGGAATACACCCATGTATGCTATGCATAAAGCTTTGCACCACGTAAATATAGAATGAGAAATAAATTTTGAGACAGTGTGTTGAGAGAGTCTGAAAAAGGGGTAACTTTACAAAGGTACTATGGCATAATCATAAATGTGTTTTTAATGAAATTACCCTCAATGGAAAGCTTGATGAGTTAAGAATCTGGAACTATATTTAAAAGGCTGAGATAATAAGTATACAGAAAGTTACAAATTTTCTTATAAAAGACATTAGAATTATAAATAGAATATTCAAGTCTTGTAAAGAGATTTTAAGGATCCAAGTTACAATAATCTTCAAACATAGAGGAGCCTAAAAATATATAAAGAACCTCTAATAATATTTTAGAAAGACATTCATAATGTATACATACCAATCTAGACATCCATGATCCCTTAGGAACACTAGGAGTCGACTTGATAGCTTGGGTTGCTTTATACAGATAGTTTATGGGACATCTATATGAGATCTTATATGAGATTATTTGATGATTACTATGAGATTTACATGACAAGTCTACTATTTTGGCATGAAGGGATATACAGTAATATGAATATATAGTGATGAGATATGAAATGATGAGGATGAAATGATTAACTGTGTCATGATTTATTAATGATTACATGATGATGTGCATACGTTCATGTTTCAAATGAAATAATAAATGATCAAACTTATGCTTAATCCTCAAAAAGGGGATTAAGATATTGGTGATTTCACTCGGTGAGAATAAAAGTAAAACCAGTAAAAGTAGCAATGATAGTCTGGAAAAGTGGACATGAACTAAGCTCATGGCTTAACCCCCATAAACCGTTGAGATCACGGCAATGGAAAGTAAACCAAAAGGTTATGGCGACGAACACGGTATGAGCTCATTACCCTTTTAGAGTGGTCTAAGGCATTGATGTATTCATCCCGTGAGTAAATAAGAGACATGTCAATGAAAGAAAATAAAATGTCATGCATGAATGTTACAAGTGGAAATGCTTGTGTGATTACAAAGGGATGCATGAGATTACTAAGTGATGTGTTGACTTGCAATTGATGAGTTATGATAGATATGTATGACTCTGCTAATAAGAATTGTCTAAAAGTAACTCTACCTCGAATAATCACGTTTGCGAAAATCTTAATAAATGAACCTTTACCTATCCACCACTTTGTAATAAACCCAAGGTGGCTGAGTGACAACGATGACATGATTTGTACCAAGTTGAAACTCCTGAGAAATCCAGCATTTCTCACTCCTACATATATTTTCGTTGTCACCACCAAATACTAATGGACCCCATGTATTCAAGAAGGGGGAGCCTCGTTTATTGAATTAGGGCACACAGAGTTTGGGAAGCCAGGGAGAAGGACTACTCCGCAGCTAGACAACCTACCAATTATGGTCCAAGCATGTGGGAAAGACCAAGCATAGTACAACAACCTCTAGTTATTGATATATCATTTGATTCAGAAAGACCACCACCTAAGGGATAAGTCCTGGTTCTGGAGCTATCCTCTGACTCGGAGGAAGAGATCATAGAGCCACTCAACGTAGAACCATTAGACATAGTATTTCCATGACAAGTAGACGATGGTTATGTGGCAGAAGAAGAAGAGGACCTTGAGAAAGATCCCAAGGAGGACCCTGAAGAAGATTCCAAGGAGGACCCTGAAGAAGATCCAGAGGAAGACATAGAGCCCATGGAGGATGATATGCTAAGTGGTTCATACCTTTAGGCTTTGATTATTTCATGGATAATTTCATGGAGGACGAGGAGGAGTTCCCTCCAAGGACCTTGCAGAGGAACTAGTGGAGATCACGGTCTCTAACTATGAGCTACATAGTGATGCCACTAGCCAAGCCTTGGATTAGATGCCTAATAGGTTGAGGACAATTGCCACAGCCTTCGTAGCGATCTATGCCACAAATTTTCGCTTTTCCACTGCTACTATCCATATGTTGTATTTTTCTATGTACTATTTGTATAGCCTTATCAAAAGCCACTCCTGTACTCACCCATATAGGTGTTATTATGTAAACTCATGTTGAGAACTATGTATAACTATGTTATGTTAAGTATTCTAAATTTCCACAATGTTATTACCACTAAATTAATTTCAATTGTGGAATTCATATTAGAGACCATAACTATGACTTATGTATCATTCACGCTACAGCCTTAGTCTTTAAAATGATAGATTCATATAAAAAAAATTTACCCCTATTTTCTTATCATTAATTTAAAAATAACATCGGTCAAAGAGTATAGGTAACAGCTAATAAAGTTCGGGTCTATTAGGGTGTTACATAGAGAATAACCAATAAATATTTTTTCATCTAATTTAGCATCAAATTTACCTAGGTTATCCTTTCTATTATTTAAAATAAAGCATTTATATCCAAAAATGTGAAAGTGGAAAATATTGGATATTTTTCCCTTGTATATTTCATCGTGGGTTTTCTTTAAAATTGGCCTTATCAATGCTCTATTCATTACATAACAAGGTTTATAACCGTCTAGAAATATTTAATTAAGCATGGTTCTAGCCCCTTCTTCTAAAGACTAATTTTTGCTCTCAACAGCTCCATTTTGGTGTAGAGTTCTTGGGGCAGAAAAATTATGCTCAATTCCAAATTTTTCACAAAAATTTTCAAAAGATTCATTTTGAAATTCCCCACCATGATCACTCCTTATAAATGCAATGTTAAGATTTTTTCATTTTGGATAACCTTGGCAAGTTTTCTACATGAATCAAATGCATCACTTTTATGAGTAAGAAACAATGTCCATGTATATCTAGAATAATCATCCACAATAACTAAACCACAATAGTTATCTCCAAAACTTATAGTTTTAGATGGACCAAAAGATCTATATACAAAAGTTGTATAAGTCTAGTTGTTGAAATAACATTTTTTAATTTAAAAGAGACTCTTACTTGTTTTCCTTTTTGACATGCATCACAAAGCTTATCCTTTTCAAATTTGAGTTTTGGTAAGCCAATTACTAAATCTTTTGAAACCAATTTATTCAAGTGATCCATGTGAATGTGTGCAATTCTTCTATGCCATAGCCATGAATCATCTTCCTTACTCATAAGACATTATGCATGATTTGCAGGAACATCATGTAGGTTTATCATATATATGTTATTTATTCTTTATCCTATAAACTTAATTTGTTTATCATTCTTGCTTTCAATAATACAACAATATGAGCCAAATATTTACCCTATATCCTTTGTCACATAATTGACTCACGCTCAATAAGCTATGCTTAATACCATCAACAAGTAACACATTATCTATAGAGGTAGAGGAATTTTTACCAACTTTATTGACTCCAAGAATCTTTCCTTTGTTGTTGTCTCTATAGGTCACATGTTCATGTCTTTTGGGAGTTATATATGTAAATTTTGATGCATCTCCCATCATGTGTGAGAGAAACCACTATTTATGTACCAATTTGACTTTCTAGTCTTTAAGCATATCTACATTACAAGTTCACAATATTGATTTAGGTACCCAAATTTCTTAGGTCCATGAATGTTAGATTTGACCAATGTACCCTTTGGAATCCATGCCATTTTTCTTAAGGTGCTTCCACTCTTTCTAATATAACATGATGATGCATTGTGTCCTTTCTTTCCACAATAAAAGCACATAATGAAATGAGAACTAGTGGATCTAGTTAATTCAATGAAAATTTTGTAAAACTTTTGTTCGCCCTTTGGATTATATCCTAATCTAGGTTTATCAAAAACACATCTTGCTTACCTAATAATATTTCTAAGTTATTTTTACTAAAGGTAAACCTCATGAAAGTGATTTTCAAATCATTTATTTCCTTTTCAAACTTGTTACATAATAAGCATGGATAAGATTTAATAGCATTCTCATACACTAAACATTTAGTGCAAGATGAGTTTGCATATTGGTCCTATAGTTTTAATTTTCATGCTTGAGTTCCTCTAATTCTTTATTTAATTTTGAAACTTCTTGTTCTAATGTTGAAATGATTTTCTTAGAGGATCAAATAACTTTACCAAGCCTAATTAATTCATCAAGCAAATCATTAAATGTATCTTGAAGTTCATCAAATGAAGGAGATAAATTAAGGTTAGAAGACTTTGCCTCTTCATTGCTTTCATTATTTCTAGCCATGAAACTAAGATTTGTAATTTCCTTGCTAGAGTTACTTGATGAATCACTATCATTTTCCTCCCATGTTATGTATGTCCTCTTTTCTTTCTTTTCTTTGAAGGGTTTCTTCTAAAGTCTCCCCATTTTCTTTTGATAGATTGGGCATTTCATTACCGGTTGATCAAACTCATAGGATCTAGGAATTGAAGAGAACTTGTCTCCTTTTTGAAAGTGTTCTTGGGAATAAAATTTGATTTTCTTTGATTCCCCTTTTTCTTAAGAAATCTACTAAATCTCTTTACAAAAAGACTAAAACCTTCATCACTTGCATCCAACCTTCTATTTCATCATTATCTTGTTCATCACTTTCTTCATGTAACAAAGGGGAGGCTTTGAGTGCTATTTTTTTTTCTTTTTTTGTCACTTTCTTTGTGTTGATTAAGCCCTGTAAATCCTAACTCATGTTCTTGAAGTTTTCCAAAGAGAGTAATAAGGGAAACTATGGCCAAATCTCTTAATTCCGCAATAACCATCACTTTTGATTACCCTTGCCTATTCAAACATCTCAACACTTTGTTAATGAGATCCTCACTTGGAAATTTGTTTCCTAATGAAGCAAGATGATTGACAATATGAGTAAATATCTTTTGCATATCTTGAATGCTTTCATTATAATTCATTCTAAAGAGTTTATATTCATGTGTGATAGTGTTAATCCTAGATCTTTTGACTTCACTAGTACCTTCATGAGTGACTTCTAGAGTATCCTGTAACACATATTTAATCCAACACGGCTAAAACACGTTTAAGTTAATTATTAGATATTACTCTTTTGTTTCAATTTTTATCTTTAACTTTAGGAAATACTTTAGTAAAATTATGGGTAAATTTTTTTTGATTTAAAAACAAAACGTGAGCCGCGGCACTAAATAAAACACATCATTCATCTCATGCCATAAAGAAAATAGAAACATATCAGGAGCATACATAAAGAATCCAAGCATAAATACATCATGAGCATAAACATGTCATCATATATATATATATATATATATATATATATATATAAGTAATAATAATGTTCCATATCATGCACCAAAATAAAATGCTAAATAATATCATGCCCACTAATAGAGAATGGGCTAAGTACAACAATCTAAAGGGAAATCAACAAAATATAAGTAGTTGATATAAACAACCTACTAAAACCTCCCCCATCACTACTCCTATCAAGATACGCTTAGAGTAGATAACCCATGATATAATAACCAAAGAAGGCTATCTTCTCCGCGGGATATGCACAAGCACTCTATATGATATGCTATTGGCTCCTAAGCATGTCACTCCAGGGAGGGAGGAAGGTATCCAAGCAAGCAAGCGAGATCGGTAGGTGTAGCAAGATGACCAATAGGATGAATGTGACCACCACGATGCACACAAGAAGCTCTTCTACGACAGATTTGACTCCCTCAAAGGCTGCGACACTGTAGTCTCCCCATCGCTACCACTTCCCACCTCCATGGGGATTGCAGGTGTAGAGTTGCCTGAGGAATGCCTGGCAAGGTGGCCCTTTGGATAGGTCAGACCACTGAGCATGGGGGCTAGGTGGTGATCGAGGTATATACTTCAAAATCTCACGGAGAGGCGGTGGGTGAGCACGAAGATCTCCTCTACGCGAGGGCGAGCATGTAACACCCTAATATTTAACCCCAATACGCCTAGGACGTATCAAGACTAATTATTAGTTATTACTTCTCTTTAAATTCATTTACAAAATACTTAGTGGAAAATACATGTAAATTTTTTTTTTGAAATGATTCATATAAAACAAAGTGCGAGCCTTTGCGCGTGACATATACAACGTGAAGCGGAAGAATAAATAAAACATATAGAACACAATACATAAAAGAACACATCCATCATAAACATCATTCTTCATCACATTAGATAACATAGTTTAGTACATCACTAGGAATATAACAGAAACATAAAGTCTTACCCATACTAGTGGGCAGAGCTTAGTACAATAACATAAAATAAGAAACATGAAGACAAATACATGAAACAACCCCAAAAGATACTCCCAAGCTAAGACTCCCTCCCTCGAGCTATGGATGACGCTCCTACTCATCCCTCGGTGGCACATATCCAATGAACTGGGCAAGCTCCTCGGATGCGTGAAGGCAGAAGGATGGGCGAGCATGCCTCACGGTAGGGCGCATCTCCGACGTCGTGCTAACCTTCGCTGCGTCACCATCTCCTCGCTACCCATCCTGATATCCATGGGTATATCCATGGGTAAGGCGGGGCGGAACCCTCCGAGAAAGGATGAGAAGGAGGATCCTCTGATGGGTCGGTCTCCGAACGTCTCGAGCGAGGCACGTACTCGGGGTAACCTCGCACCGCTGAAGATCCTGAGGGCGCAACGATTCTGCTCGTCACGGGTCGCGTCCTCTCAAAAATCATGTCGTCGCCAAAGGGGGAGGTTGGAGTGAATCTGAAGCTGGAGACTGGAAAAGCAAACGGGCGTCCCATGTATGCAAAAATGCGTATAGCACAACGACCCTCGAAGTGGTAGGGCTGATGCGGGATCGTAGTGCAGCTCCCACACGGGTGCATCAACAAAAATCACGAACGACGCCATCGATGTCTGAAGACGTAACTGAAAGAAACAGAGAGGGTGAGAATTCTTGCTAAAGAATCTCAGTAGGAAATCCTCTATCCTAGTGTCATCGTTTACGTCCCAGGAACCTTGGGTTTATTATGAAAAGGTTAAGCATGCATAGGTTCATTATGAGGTTTTCACAAAGATATTTATCCAAGGTCCATGTCTTTTATAATGATTCTCAATGCATGTATGCAACATAATAGTTCATGGATGCATGGCAGTACTTTAGGTAAATCAAACAAATAACAAACAACATATAAGTGGCATGTAACTTTTCTCTTGAACATCTTTCCTTTTCTCATACTTGTGACACCAATCATAATAGTAACCACACCCCTTAAACTAGGCTATGAGCTCATACCTTAACTAGTCGTCACTAGTTCTTACTTATCCTCTTGATAAGCGAATCATAACATAATCATATTCATCATAATCATCATAATCCTGACTCCCAGAGTACGGGTAGGGGGCCTAAGGATCACCCATCATGGGACTTTTTCCTTCTTCGAAATGCATCGACTGGTTAAGACAACGACTTTGTCCGCTTTGGCAGGCTAATGTCTATGCCCTCACGGTTTTACTTTCTCCTCAGGAGCAGGAGAAGTACGTCTCGGTGTGTCACCTTAAACATCATATATTTTTCTTTCTTCGAAACGCATCGACTGGTTAAGCGACTTTGTCCGCTTTGGCAGGCAAATGCCTATGCCCTCACGGTTTTACCTTCTCAGGAGCAGGAGAAGTACGTCTCGGCATGTCATCATTAAACATCATTTTTCTCAAAAACTTTCTTATGTCCCTCAAATTTGACGGAAATTCGCGGCATAACAGCTACTCTCCGAATTTCCTCAAATTTGAGTCATGCCACATAATCTCGGTCACATGCATCATTTTCATGGAACTTTCTCAATTCAATAACTTTCTAGTTCACATGAGCATATTTCTCAATTTCATTCATATTTCGAAACCTTATGCATCTTGAATTAAGGCATAATACTTCATCATATCAACATGCCAATCACACACATAAAGTTTCATACTCAAGGAACTAACATAATCACATCATCATAGGTGTGCACGAGGTTTATCATCATAATTATTTTCTCTCGTCCACCTATCTCATAGTATCTTATGCTTTGACCCTTACGGGCTTAAACTTGTATTTGCATCTTTATTACCCTCAAGGGGTTAACACTTAGACTGTTCTCTAAGATTTGAACTTACTAAAAATTCCATAGCATTACAAAAAGGGCAGAAAATATCATTTGCTTAAGGGGCTCTAGAATCTCCATTCGTGACTCTTTTAAGATCCATCTTCGCCTAAGGCTCCATAATTAATTCCTAGACCAATTATGAGGGATTCCTAGGCATGTTCTCTAAGTTATAAACCACTATAAATCTCTTATCATCATCTTAAACTTAGAAATCAACACCTAATTATTTATGAAGGGATCTTGTACATGTTTTACTAATTATGAATCATTTATCCTTGAATTAATCATGCTAGAACAGATTTGCATTTCTTTGCATTAAAGTGTTCTAGAATTCTCATCTCTAATCCCTTTTTAGTTACTTATTCTTTTCTAACTTTTCTAAATCGATCCTTGCTTCACTCAACATAATTTTACACATTTAACACCTTAGAACAACATTTATACAGTAGCCAAACATAGAACCGAAGTCATGAGTCCATAAAATCACATAATCTCTTGGGTTGAAATGCATATAAGTTACTAGTTTTCTCTTGGGACATTTTTAGGAAACAAAAGGTGTTTTGGTAATCGATTACATGTTCCTAGTAATCGATTACCAGGAGCTCAATTCATTATGGGTTTCAAAAACAACCAGGTAATCGATTACATGCAATGGTAATCGATTACTTAGGGTTAAATTTTGGAAAAATAAAGAACATAGGGGTAATCAATTACACTATAAGGTAATCGATTACAGGGTTTCCAGAACAAGTTCTGGGCATGAAGAAGTCGTGGTAATCGATTACACTGCCTCTGGTAATCGATTACCAGAACCAAAAGTCCTTCAAAACCCTTCTGGTAATCGATTACATGGATGGTAATCGATTTCCAGAACCTCCGAATTTGAGAAAACATGATTTTTAACACATTCCAAGCTATTTGAACACCTTGAGACCTTATAAAACAGTTTTCCAACATTTTCTGAAATCATTCATGCATTTTACAAAATCAAACCATTATTGAATCATACCAAAACTCATCCATTTCTTTTTGACTAGAGTTCCCTTTTGAGGATACTTAGGGCAAGTCTTTGAGCTCTAGAATATTTAGGTGATAACATAATCTTAAACATGCTATGCACTTTATTTTACTCTTCATTAGAAAGTAAGGTGAGAGCATAAAATAAATATGAGATGCAACTTCATTATTATCTTTAAGGATTAAGTGATGACTTGAAATATAAACATGAAATGCAAGCTTGGGAATTTAAATATGGTAATGCAAGTTCATTCATTTACTCTTGTGAAATTAATGATAGCATCAAAATAAACATAAGATGCAAGACATAAATTTAAACATGAATGCAACTTGTTTTTATCTTAACTAGAGCTTTTGCAAGACTTTTAGAGGAACATAAACCTCAACCCATTATGTATCATAAGGTAAGCTTTAGAGTTCTTAGCACCTAGACTTCAAAAGAAATCTTAAGGTTTGAACTTCATCATCAAGCTTAAGGAAATGGACTCAAAGTTCAACACTTTGTCTAAACAAAACTATAAGGACTAAGTCATATTCTTTATTTTATTGCTCATGGGCTTCAATCTAGAGTAAAACTCTTAGAATGGCCGACCAACTTTAAGGTTGGCAAGGGTAAGCTTAGAGCTCTTTGAAATCATAAGATTAACTTTCTTAACAAAACTTTTGTGATCTACTTGACATATTTTACAAACTTTGTTCAAATCCAACGAAGAAAAACTGAAGTACTTAAGGGAAAGAGGAAGAGGAAAACCGAAACTTAAACCAAGAAAAGAAAAGAAATCCAAGCATGTATGGTCCAAGACCAAGTTGTTTCAAGCTTTAGAGGTTTCTCACATGACAACAACAAGTCATTATCTTGAAACCTCATCATCAAGCTCATATTCTCTTCATAAAAAGGCCTCTTGGCCGAAAAGATAAACAAGAAGAGGAAAAGAGTTTGAAATCAAGAGAAAACCTAGAACTTTTTTGAAGAACACAAACAAAATCATCAAAACTTAACCCCTACCTTAAGAAGTCTTGAAGAGATGATGGAAAGCTTTGTTTCTTGAGAGGAAAAGAGAAAGAAATCCTTCTTGAACTCTTGCTGAAAAACTCAGCCAAGGGGGAGAGGAAAAGGGCTCTTTGTGTTTGGAAAGAAAGTTGGAAGCTTGCTCAAATGTGTAAACATTCAAAGGGCTTTCAAACTCATCTATTTATAGAAGAATGAAAACTTGTGGATGGCTTAGGAGGAGGAAGGGTGACCGGCCAAAAGAGAGGAGAGAGGGAAAATATCTCTTGGCCAAGGCATGGTCTTAGGCATGGTGTTGGGCATGGGCAAGGTATGGGCAAAGCATGGCCTAAGGCATGGGCTTGGAGTGCAACAAAAATCAACATGTGGCACCATTTTTAGGGGGGATTTTCAGCCAACACATCAGCCAAGGGGGAAGGGATTTTGTTCATGTAATTGGGGTTTAAGGATATGTTTAAGTGTGTCTTTGATTAGGCTTTTGATTAGGAGTTTGTAAGCAAGTGTTTAGGTGAGAAAATGGTCAATTAAGGTGGTTCAAGACTTGATTAGGAGGGTAATCTTACTAGATTAGTAATTTAAAACAATTCTTTTGGTCAAATGAGGTATGGCACAATTCCTTATTTTAAGGAATTGGAGAGAAAACACTATTCAAGATTCCATGACTAGGAATCTTGAATTAAAGAATGCAATTAGAGTTTATCTAAGCAATCTTAGGTTCCAATTAACTTTAATAAATTATTTTGACTCTAGATTAATTATCGAAATAAATTAATCTTCGATTAGAGCCTAATATTGCTTAGGTTTGCTTAATTGCGTCGTTAGGCTTACTGTACACTGTTCTAAGGGCAAAATGGTAATTCTGCACTAAAACCCGGACCTTCCTGGCAACTAAACATCAAACATTGCTCATAAACATCATTCTAAACTTCCTGGAAAAGTTCTGGGCTCAAATGGCACCTTTTACCCGTGTAGAACACAGGAGGGCTATTTTGGTCATTTTGAGCCGAAAGTTTAGAAAACGAGGTTTTCACCTCGAATATCATTCATAACAACATAATCCCCTTTAAACATCGAGTTGACCCATTCGAGGGTTGGGCAACCTTCGAATTTCGGGTAAAATGACCTCAGGGCATTTCGGTCATTTGTACTCTAACAGGCGGAAATCGGGCGTTCAGAGCACACTCAAAGACAAAATCATCAGTGTAGGGAGTGGCTATGGAAAACCAAAAGCTGGTAATTGAGTGTGTGAAAGGACGGTTTAAGAACATGAACAACCGCACAATGACCCACGAAGTGATATAACCCGTTACCCAGATCGTAGTCCATCTCCCAAGTGGGTGAATCAATGTAGATCATGAAGGTGGCCATCGACCTCTGAAGACGAGATGGAAAAGAAAGAGAGAGGGAATGAGAAACTTAAACAAAAATCTCAGTAGGGCTTTAGCCTTCAAACAATGTCATCATCTTCGTCCTCACGAATCTCGGTTTCATTATGAAAATAGTGGATATATATGGTTCATTTATTAAGTTCCAAATACCCTTAATGATGTTCGTCTTAGAATGAGTCTTAATATCATGAATGCATCATACCATATCATGAATGCATGCCAATGATTATGCAACATACCACAAGACTTGAATATATTATCATAGCATAAGGAACATAAAATCATCTTAATATAATATTTTCTCTTTACTCTCTTAGGTGACTTAGCTTCTTGTTCTTTTCTAAGAGGCCACCCTAATGCTCTCTCTTCTTAAGAGTTCTAGGTTATGAGCTTATACACTAGTTGTCACTAGTCTACACTTATCCTCTCGATAAGCTAATTCCTAACTCCTAGAGTGCTGAATAGGGGGCATAAGATCATCTTTCATAACCATTAATTCCTAAAGTCTAAAGGATCACCTTTTTGGATCATCTCTCATAACTATTAATCTCTGGAGTCTAGAGGGTCATTTCCATGTGTCTCATGTCATCTTTAATCCTAGCATGTCATTTAGAGATGCAAACATGAGCATGTAATCATGACAATCATAACTTATCATTCAACATTTCATGCTCACAATTTTTCAAAGTCCACAAACTTGGTGAAAATCCGCATAACTAGGAACGGAATTTCCCTAAATTTACTTCATACCATAAAACATATCAATCATGCACCTCAATTAGTCATTCATAATCATAACATGTCATAATTCATTATGTAATTGATCACATAAGCATGCATCACATTCTTTGCATACATCCATAAGTATGTTAGCATCAATGTCTCATTGAAAAGTAAACATGCTCCTATCCAGGATGTCGAAAATCAAGGACCAAACTCAGCTAATGCATATATTATGCTCACAGGATATATGTACAACGTAGGCAGTAATCATCGCTTGCATATTTCAAGAGTCAAACATGCATAGTCATCAATTTATAACTTTGCATAATCACTTCATGTCATATAATTTCCAAACAATTCAAAAAAACATAGCCCTCATAATATATCATTTACATTAATATCATCAAGTTATTGATAATTACACTTTAGCTCCAAAATGGGTCAAAACTACAATTTCTAGAAGTTTGTGGGTTAAAGTGTAAATTTTTCCTTTCAATACATTTCTCAAACTAACGATCCCAAAATCAATTTACACTTTTAAGGGACCCATAATACTTAGAAATCACTTAAATTCATCATAAAAATAATTTTGGGCCATTGGCCAAAGTTTGTTAGATTTTAGGGGTTAAAGTGTAAAGTTTTACATTTTTGAACTTAGTAAGTGCCAATGTTTCTAAAAATTATTCTTAACATCATAAATGGTATTTTGTACACATGGAAACATTCAAAATCATAATTATCTCTAATTAAACCCATTTAGCCAAAATTTCATAATGATAAGTTCAAAGCACAATTTTTTACATTTTGCAAAATGGTCGAATTTAACACTTGTAATTATCCTTTTAAGCACCCAAGATACCAAAAATAATTTTTACAACAATTATCACTAATTTTTAAGCATGTGAATAGTACCAAGGTATTGTATAGTGGGACAGTTAGAAAATTGATTTCAAAAGTTTTGAAAAATTATATTTTTAACCCTTTCTAGTTACTAGTTTTTCCTAAGATGCTAAAAATAATTTTTATAACAATTATTAATAATTTTTATACACATGAACAGTGCCAATAGTACTAGAAATTAAAATTACAAAAGTTTTAAAAAATTACATTTTTGACTCTTTCTAATTACTAGTTTTTCCCAAAAACCATTCTAAGACGTCTAAGACATATGAAATAATTTTTAACACATTTTTGACCACATGAATAGTGCCAGACGTGTCCTCCAGAGTTAACAATGTCAAATAGTGCCAAAATTGAAATTACCAAAAAGCTTATAAATTACATTTTTAACCTTTCATAATTGCTAGTTTTTCTCAAAAGCTATTCTAAGATACTTAAAACACATAAAATCATTTTGTCCCTCTTAGAAATTAATTACTTTCATTCAAATCAATAGAAAAACTCAAAGTTTCATAAATAAGGTTCTACTTATTCAAAATCACGTTTTTTGCTCCTTTTAAATTTTCAATTCTTTCAAAAATTTTTTGTACACTCAAGACACAAGATTCAAATCTTAAAATAAAATAAAACTAACTTCAAACCCAATGCTTTGATGTGGCCGAAATATATATGTATGAATATGTGTCGATGATCAAAATTTCCATTTAAGACAAAGGGGCAAGTCAGCTTCAGAGACTAAGGTGATAGCTAGAATCATAAACATGGTATGCAAATTTATTTTAAGTCTTTAACTTTATAAAGTGACAACTTAGAAATATAAACATGATGTACAAGACTTGAAATATAAACATGAGAATGCAAGTTCATTTTTAAGTCTTCAAGATTATAAGGTGACAACTTGAAACATGAACATGAAATGAAAGACTTGAAATATAAACATGAAAATGCAAGTTCATTTTTAAGTCTTTAATAATACAGAGTGACAACTTTAAATCTTTAATATTACAAAGTGACAACTTGGAATATAAACATGATATGCAAGGCATTAAAATATAAATATGAAAATGCAAGACTTGAAACATAAACATGAATGCAAGTCTATTTTCATATCTCGTTAAAGCTCAAAAACTCAAGACTTTAAAGAGTGAGACTTGCAATCCCATCATTTTTAACAAAATGAGAATGAGCTTTAGAGTCCTTCATTCCCATGGTTCAAAGAAACTCATTTTTTGGACTCATTATCAAGCTTAAAAAAACAAAGAAACCAAATGAACATTCTTTTTCTCTCTTTCTTTTTGTTTGTGAAACTAAAGATCAAGCCTAAAGCTTTAGAGGTCAAGCTCATGATGGTCTTACAACCATTATCAAGAACACTCATCATCAAGCCATGGCCTTAATCACAACAACGCAAGAGGAAAAAGTAGAAATGGAAAGAAAACTCAAGAATAAAATCCCTACCAAGAAGGTTTCTTAGTTGCAAGTGAGAAAGCTTGATCCTTTGTGAGGAAAAGAAGAAAAATCCTCTCTTAGACCAAAGGGAGGTTTGACCAAGGCAAGATAAAATGGGGGGAGGATTCTTGTTGTGTTCTTGTGTATAGAGATGGAAAGGTTAAGTGTTTAAGAGTTGATTTATGGTGGTAGTGTGTTAGTTTGGTGCTTGTAGCTTGGATGAAGATCAAGAATGGAGGTTCTTGAAGGTGGAGGAGGAAGAAGAAGAGAACTTGAGTTTGGAGAGAACAAGAGTGTTTTTGGACAAGTCTTGATGAGCAAGACTTCACTAAAAAAGTGGATAGTAAGAATAAAAGAGTGTATGAGTGGTTGTGTTGAAAAAAAATCAACATATGAGAGAGGGAAAGGAGGCTAAGGCCATCAGCCATGTAGAGGTGTTTGGGGGGAAATTTTCATTTCATTTGAGTGCGGGATTAGGGTTTTTAGGTAGTTTTAATTAGGAGATTGAAATTGATAATTTGGTATAGGAGTTGTAATGTGGTGGTTAAGGCTTTCAAGAGAATATTAAGGAGTTGTCTTGCAAGCTTAGTTGGCCTAAGCTTGTTTAATTTGAAATGCAAACACCAACATGGTTCCAAATCTTTAGGAAAAGAAAGAGAGAGAAAGTACTTTTGTCTCTTACTTTTTTCTTTTTGGTCTCATGAGTCATCTTTGAATAAGAATGAGATTGAACTTTCCATAAACAACCTTGGGCCCTAATTAACCTCAAATGATTATTTTGGCTCAAAATTAATTAGTAAAAATAATTTATCTTTCATTAGAGTCTAATATTGCTTATATTTCCTTAATCACTTTAATTAAGCTTAATTAGTATTAACTAGGGGCATAATTATAATTTTACATAGAAACTCCTTGAGACTTCCGGGACCATCAGATATTACATATACCCTCTAATTGGCATTTCTAACTCGGGTGATGAGGTCTGGTTGTCACTTAATCCTGCTTTAAATTACCTCAGGGGCATTTAAGTAATTTTGCGCATAGGAAAAATCAGGAATTGAGATTTTCACTTCTTTTGTCATCCAAAACACATCTAGTCCCCTTAAAACATCAAACTAACCTCTTTAGGATAGCCTGACGCGTCCTTTTTCCAAAAAATAACCTCAGGGCATTTTGGTCACCGATTGCTATCTAAACCTTATATAACATCATCCTAATATTAAAATACCCTATTGAGGATGGCCTGGACCGTTGTCCTTGATTCTCATGCAAAAATGATGTCAGGGGCATTTTGGTCATTTTGCACAGGGAAAATTGGGGCGTTACATATCCCTCATTTCTTTTGCACTCAATTTGACATGCTAAAGAACTAATCATGTCCTAATGCAGAAATGATTATGTTCTTGGCCTTCAAGTGATATTGGTCATTCTTTTTGTCTTTATTACTCCATATGTTCCTAAGTTTTATAGTTTTCTTTTCTCCTTCTATTCTCAAAGGGACAAAAGGACCATTTTCAATGGCATCCCAAGCATAAAGATTAATGGCTTTTACAAAGATTTGCATATGAGTTTTCCAATAAGAATTTCCATCTTCATTAAATAAGGGAGGCCTATTAATAAAATTTCATTCGGGCAAAAGGAGTTTGATAAGGGAATCACTTTTCTTGAAGTAGGTAAGCCTTTATACAAGAGTCAAGCTTTGATACCACTTGTTACCAAGTGGCCTCAATGAATTCAAGATGGGAGGTGAATTGAGTTCTAATACTTTTTCTTGATTTATCAATTCTAATCCCTTTTTCAATCTTACTTGCAACATTATGTTAGAAATCTAATTAAATGGATGGGAATGCAAATGATTTAGTGCAAGTGACTTAAGTGTTTTAGCAATAGCAATTAACAAGACAATAAAAATAAACTTGGAATAATGTAAAGAGATAAGGTAAGAGAAATGCAAACTTGATTTTTATACTAGTTTGGCCACCTTTTGTGGCCTACATGTAGCTCCCAAGCAACCCACTTAAGAGTTTCTATTAACTTCAAAATTTTTCATCTTTATAATCGAAGAGCACTCTTACACCTTTGGATCCCTCATCCTTTGCATCTAAGTCTCTCAAGAACAAAGCGATAACCCATTATTGTTCTAATAAAGGATGTCTCACCCTTTAACAAAAGCTCACTTAAAGATACAAAGAATCACTTTCTATGTAGAGGGGATGTTACAACTTGAAGCACTAGAAGGTTTCTCAAAGAATAAGACTTTTTGGCCACAAATTCATGAAAGGATTAATTATTGAAAACAAGTGTTAATTGATTCCTATAATTGGTTTTCTATGTCTAAAAATGTGTTAAATGATAAGTATTTATGGACAGAAAATGTGTCGAACCGTTGGAGATTTATTCCAAAAGTTGTGTCTCTTTAAAACACACCCATTTGCACATCAATTACATGAACTGTAATTGATTAACAGTTAAATTTCAAATTCTAGCAAAGGTGACATTCTTGTAATTGATTACACGGGAAAAATTCAAATTCTGGGTACATGAAGAACATGGTGATCGATTACAACCATTCCAAAAATTGAAAAACCAAGGATTAAACATAGTTTAAGTCATTATTTCACCTTAAATCACTTCTAAACATGTTTTAAACATTTCCTTTTAAATCAAACTCTTGTTTTCACACATCAAATCAAAGTCTTCATTAAAACAATTAAATCCTTTTAAATCAAATTTTCTTATCAGATCCATTCTATATTTTTCAAAGAAAAAAAAAAAGAACTTGATTAAAAATTAAAATTGAAACCAACTTAAAAACTTCAATTAACAAAAAGGTTAATTAACAAAGGGGCCAAATAATCTTATCAAATGAAAATCTTTTGACAAGATAATCTAAACCCTAATTAATCTAACCATTGAACTTTGGGCCTGTTCATCTTCAAGAAAATCCATGCTATTATGCTTGCACCATGCTTTATGTCATTTGCTTGTTTGGATAGTGTTGTTCAAAACAACTTTTAGATGTGTATTTATTAAAAGGAAATTGTTTTATGTTACTCTTTTAATATTATCCCTTTATTTTATTTTTATTTTTCAGATATTTGAATATATATTGGAAGTAAGTAAAAATGATGAATTAAAATTATGTTCTTAATAAATTATATAAATGTTATTATATTTTTTGAAAAACTTAGTCCAAAATTAAATAAATATAAAATATCCACTATAACTAATTGATAAATGTAATAAATTATTTATATAACAAAGTAATAAAAATATAGTTAAAAGACACACTATAAGATAAAATAAAATTTCTCAAAATCGCAAACATTTTGGCTACTAGAAATATATATTTGCTCAAGGATAAAGTTCGTAATCTACACATAAAACTAGTGAACATGGAACCACTTAATGCAGAAGCAACAATAACTTGCTTAAGCTTCAACTGGAATAAACAAGAAAATATCATATAAGCAATCTAACAGAGTGTTCAAGATGTGCCCTTTACATAGTAATTCATCTTCTTCCCTCTTGTTTTGCTTCTTCTTGATTTCTTCCATGTTTGAATTAGTGGGTTTAGGAATGACTTCCAATTTGGGGTCAAGAATGTATGAAAAATTTAACACTGTCAAGATAAACATCATCTTATCCTTCCAACGATTGAAGCTTAACTTGTCAAAAATGATTCAGTTTCACAAAATTTTGGTTCATAACATTGAACGTGGATTCCTATGTAGACTCCTCCTTGGAATTAAGACATTAAGATTGTTACTTGAAGGAGAAGAAGAAAATGATGGAATCTTTGCAAGTTTGAAATGGAATAAGATATTACCATGTCCTTAAGGTGTTAATTGCCCTTGTAGGTAGAAAAGCGCACGAGAAGGGGGGTTGAATAGTGCTTCACCTTTGCTTGGCTTTTCTTTTCTAAAAAAGCTTAAATAAAACTATCAAGTATAGAACTTGAAGTACAGCAGAAAGCATTAGAAATGTCAGAAAGTAGCTTTCTGAGCTTTAACAAAGATAATAGAAACACGAATAAGCTTTAATTCAGAAAACACAATACACTGGTACTACACAGTAAACTAAAAGAGAGATAAAAGTAATGAAGATATTGCATAAAAGTTTTTATACTTATTTGGCCAATCCTGTCTACATCAGTTCCAACAACTGTTAGTTTCACTAAAACTTTTCTTAACCAGAAAGTTGGATAGCCTTTACACTAGCTTTTCCAAGCTTTTACCTATGACTAGTAGCTCATTCTACTATCACAACTGAGTAGTCTTTAACTAGTCTCTCCAAGCTAAACCTGACTAGCAAGTACACTTTGCTTGTCACAAGCTGAGTAATCTTTGACTAGCCTCTCCAAGCTAACACCATGACTAGCAAGTACACTCTGTTGTCACATTACAAGTAGTCTTTGCTTAGCCTCTCTAAGCTAACTCACAATGATCACTACTAGATCAGGATTACAAAGGTTTGTGTTTGGGTTTATTACTCAAACTAACTAACACTCAAATTTCGTAAGATGAACAAAAACAAACCTAGAAAACTTTAGTGAATTTTTCTATGATTCTTCCTAGGAAGAACGTATGATCTATTAAGAATGTAGAAAGAAGATTTTTACAAACAAGAAACTAATTGCAAGAAGTAATAAACTTCACATAAAAATGAGGAGAGATTTTTACAGCATTTTAGCTATTTGATTCAACAAAAGTCTCTTTGTCATTGATAGCATAACATCTCTATTTATAGATGATATGCATTTATGACCATTACCCTATGATCTGTTGTCCCAATGACACTTGTTGATTTTCTTTTTGTGTCTTGAAGATGCAGTCTAGAAGAGTAGCTGGAGCAGTTGACCATGTTTGCAGAAAAGATGTCATGCTAGTCTATGACTGAGTTTGATTTGAAATTTGAATTTCAAAATTCCCTTCATTTCTTGTTGAAGTGTACCATTTCACTGTGAAATGTGCTTTCTGAAGTGCAGTATTCAGTTCCTTAAATTTTCTTTGATCTTTTAGTCTTCAATCAAAGCTTGTAAATGATGATATGATTGCGATCATGATGATTGATGGTTGTAAAACACACTTGCTTCAGAGTTGACTTGAAATCTTCACTTGAGACATTCTTTTTGAAGTCGCATGCTACTTTTGAAGATCTGAACCTTGGTTTCTTGTAGTTGAGAGATTTCTTTAGTACATTGAGTATATGTTCATTCATTTCACGATATATTTTTCACTTTCATTAGGTCCCAATCTATTCAAACAAGATTAAACATGTTTACACATGTCATGTGAAAATATTTTAGCTTTAGAATTGTGTTATGCTAACATAACCACTTGTTTTATGCTTCAAGAAACTCAAGGAAAACCTTAGTCTTTCTTCAAAATATTTTCTCTAAATTGGTTGTGTTATCACTCAAAACATTTTGCACTAATGCCTTCTAAAGGGTTCTAGAGATAACATTCTCCCGCCTTCTGATGACAAACCAATATTCAGAAAATCTTTTGAAGATATTTTAAAATAAATATAACAGGATATATATCTTGATAAACCAATTTTCTTTTAAAGCAGCATATAATATGATTCTTAGAGAGTCATTTTCTTAAGACATGATATGTATGAAATCACGAGCGCTTCAATACCTTAAATGACTGAAATCAGAGCTATTTCTATTTTTCATAAGGTTTTTGAGTTTACTCAAAGTGCTTTCTGAGAGGTATCAGAGCAAGTTAGGAAAAATATGAGCGTCTAAGCTATCTAAATAAACACAGCTTGATTTTTAGTCATTTTGACTTCTTTGAAAATACATCAGTTTGAATAAAGCGAGTAATACTTGTGATATATAAACTTGACTTTGAATCCATACTCAGTATATTTTTATCCAAACAAATTTCTGAAGCATGATGCAGTTTTGTTCATAAAACCATGTAACATCCAGACTTTGCACACAAAAGAAGTTTCTGAAGCTCATAGGATCCTAATCGCAATTATATCAGAGTATGTTAAAGAGGTTTCTAAGGTTCAGAAGGACTAATTACAATTGTATTAGAGCATGCTTTTCAGAGCTTGTGATATAATTCAAAAAGCTTCATATTTGCGTGATAGAAAACATAAAGATTGTGTAAGATGGCACACATTTCAACATACAAAGATATATATATATATATATATATATATATATATATATATATATATAGTAGTGTATATTACAAAGCTTAATAGATATGTGCCAAAGCTAATCATATAGATAGAATACCGATGTAGCTAAGTAGAAGTTGTTAATGATTTGAGCATATGTGAGCGAACGCTAAGACTTATAAACATACATCACAACAAGATAGTTGATTAGCTAATCATATATATATATATATATATATATATATATATATATATATATATATATATATATATATATATATAAAAGAGCAAATAGATAATAGATAATATATGTGTGCCGTTTATCAAAAGAAATATCTTGTCAGAGCAAATCATAGTATCCAAACAAATACTTGCATTTTAGCAAGGTTCCAAAAAACGAATTGTATCTGAACAAAACTTAAAATGAAAAAAAATGTTAAAAAAGGTGCAAATGCTAAAATAAAAAAATCTCTAAACTTCTCTTCCTCAGCATGATGCTCCCCTAAATTCCTTAGCACAAGATTTTCTGATCTCTATCTTCTCCCATTTGTTTTTTAGGATAAAAAGAGGGTGTGTAGGAATCTAGGAATCACCATTATAGCCCTTCTCTTTAGTTCTTGGAGAAATACCAACAACAGTGCTTTAGTTTTGCTTGACTGAGTGTTATGAAGAATTTGAAGCAATAAATTTTCATGTCTTCGTAGTTGGGTGCCGTGCTCTATATTGGATGTTTCAACCAAATCCAACCTTGAGGCCATGTCCCTCTGATTTTGGTAGCAAAAGACGACCTGATAAGAACTTGTTGAAGCTTTGGATGAAGGCTGGTATGGTAGATGGATTGTTTTGGTGTAGGTGGAACAACCTTGGGTGTTGGCTCAGATATATCTAAGGGTATGGTTTCCAAACTCTGGATTCAGCCATTGTATTCGCAGGTGGTGGAAAAGATAGAACATCGCAAGTGGTGGTAGGGCAGAAATAGGGTCAAGAGCAGGAGTAGGAGTAAGAACCTAACAGAGGTAGAAGCAATAGCTTCTTTAGCATAATGACATGGTCTTTGAGGTATGATCCTTTGCTTTTTCCATTGGAGTTATACGTATGGAAGGAAGAGGTTGAGGCACCATTAGAATAACAACATTTTCTAGTTCTTCGGCATCCTCAGCTGGTTCTTCAATAATGGGCTCCATAGATGGGTCTTCAATGATTGGATCCAAAGTTTGAAAAGCTCATTCATAAAGAAATTTAATTTTTCCAAACCTTCTTCCTCTGGCTGTGACTTGGACTCCATGGATTTTCCTTAGATTCTAACATCTGATTAATGGTTATGAAGTAATCACTAGAGCCTTGGGAAGCCACTTCAACCTCAAATGTAGTTGTCTTTTCTTGAATAGTGGCTGATTTTGTGGTGGAGCAAGTTTATGAACGCATCTATTTTATGAGAGGTGCGCAAGACTGGAAAGGAGGTGAACCCAAACTGTTGGGTCATAGGCCTTGTAGGCTATTCTTCAATAACAACAAAAGGTTCAAGACGTAAGTTTTTGTCTTCTCCTGCTAGAACCTTGAATTCCTCTAGTCTTTTCTAACCGTCTGGCTTCTTCCAGTCTCCATTTCTCTTCAAGAATCCTCTACTCTTTGAGAACTTGTTTTGCTTCCTCTTTATCCTCAGAAGATTTGTTGTCCCTTATGGCAACCCCTCTTGTTGACATCACACATGACTTTTAAAATTGGTGTTGCTCTTGGCACTCCCTTAAGCATATTTTTATATTTCTACTCAGTTTTTTCTTCAAATAGGAAGTTTGTAGGTCTACCTCTAGGAAGCTCACTTTCTGAGGTCTAATTCCATTTTTGATAGTTTGGATGGCCTCGAAGTTTCAGCTTGCTCTGCTTCTTGTTCTGCCTCCTTTTTCTTCTTTATTCTATTTTGAGAGGAACCTCCTAGACACAATCCTTTCAAATGCTTGCGCTGTTTCCTTAGGGCTTTAAACTGCTCTCAAGAAGAATAATCTTTCTCTTTGTCTTCTTTTTTTGTTCTGTCTTCTTTTTGGTTGCGATAGTAGCTTTTTTTGGTTTAATGTAACACCCTAACTTTTAACCTAATATGCTCAAGTTGCATTCTGGTTAATTATTAGTTGTTACGCCTTCGTCTCAGAACTTAACTTATTCTTCTTTAAAATATGAGTAATAAAAATATGACTAATTTTATTTTTTGAACTTTAAAACTAAAATGTGAGCCAGATGTACATAGATTCCTATCAATACATGCAGAATAATAATAATAATCATATAAACCTCATCATAATGTACGTGTAAACCATACCATAGTACGATACAAACCAGATTAAAATGTCATAACCATAGCATCATAGGGACATCCTATAAACATGAAAGAGATCCTAAGTTATTAAACTTGACAATAATGGTTGAACATATAATAGTCCATGCCAAACACATCTATAAAAAAACTAAACTAGTCAGTACATGTCCGTCAAAAGACTAGGCTATGAATGGGTATAAGGGGCATGACAACCCTTCATCTAATGTCTAAAGAAAAGCTATCTCCGTGCTTATGTTGCGACCTCTGATCAGGTAGGTAACACAACTCCTATGCATATCCCTCAAGGGAGATCACGAACAATACCATCATCCATATTCTGGAGACGATACGTAAGAAAGAAAAGGGATGAGAAACTTATTCAAGATTCTCGGTGGGGCTCCCTGACTCCAACACAAGTGTCATCTCATCGTTCCCAGCCACTTCAGTTTTTATTATGAAAGAAATGTACAAGTATAAGGTTTAATTTTAAACTTATGAAAAGGCTTTTATCCAAAGTGGTTGTCTTTAAGCATGGGCCTTAATGTCATGAATACAACGGATATCTCATGTATGCATGGTAATACCTCAAGAGCATAAGTAACACATGTAAATAACACAAGCATACTCACAACATGAGTTGGTAGCATTCAAATCTAATAGAGCAACAATGTAACATATAGGTGTACATCTTTACTTTACTTTCTTGGGTGACTTGACACTTAAATTTCATGACTTAGTGGCAAGTGAGTGAATGTATAATAGTACAAGTATGATGAGTTATATGACATTTAACATGCATGGGAGAACAAAGGAACCATGGTACTTTACTTAATCATGATTAAACTCTCAAGTTCTTTTCTTAATGATCACCCTCTTACATAACCATCCTAAACCAACCATCTCACCTTCCTCGATGATTTTACAATAACCACCAAAACTTCACCTCACGATCGCCTAGGATGAGCTCAACCTAAATAGTCATCACTAGATTTCATATGGGGTAATAGAGGGGAAATACATCACTTCCTTGATTTAACTTAACTTTCTTATCATGAACATGCAATTTTCTTGGATCACCTCTCATAACCTTTAATTTGGGGAGTCTAGAGGATCACTTCCATATGTTTTATATTACCTTTAATCTTAGCATGTTATTTAGAGATGCAATATATGAACATATAATCATAAATTGTCATCTAACATATCATGTTCATAATTCTCATCATGTCACAAAATCATCATGTCATTGATCACATAAACATGGATCACATATCTTTGCATAAACCTATAAGCATAGTGTAAATCAATATCTTACAATAGTAAACATGCTCCTACTATATGCAGAAGTCAAGGACCAGACTTAGCTAATGCATATGCTATGCTCAATAGGATATATACAATTATACTAGAGATCATCATTTTCATAATTCAAGAATCAAACATTACCAAATCAGTAGCCATGAATTTCCATTTAAGATAAAAGAGGCAAATCTTGAGCTTTAAAGATTTAGGTGATGACTAGAATCATAAACATGCTATGCAATCTCATTTTTAATCTTTATCATTATAAGGTGATGGCTTAGAAATATAAATATGATGTGCAAGACTTGAAATATAAATATGAGAATGCAAGTTCACTTTATATCTTCAAGGGTTAGATGATAACTTGAAATTTAAACATGATATGCAAGACTTGAAATTTAAACATGAAATGCAAATCCATTTCCTTATCTTCAAGATTTAAGGTGATAACTTGAAATTTAAATATGATATGCAAGGCTTGAAATTCAAACATGAGATGCAAATCCATTTCCTTATCTTCAAGATCTAAGGTGATAACTTGAAATTTAAATATGATATGCAAGGCTTGGAATTTAAATATGAAATGCAAATCCATTTCCTTATCTTCAATATTTAAGGTGATAAATTGGAATTTAAAAATGACATGTAAGCCTTGGAATTTAAACATGAAATGCAAAAGCTTGAAACATAAACATGAATGCAAATATATTTTTATATCTTATTAAGCTCCAACCTCAGGACTTTTAAAGAATGAAATTCTTCAACCCGAATCAATCTTAACAAAATAGAAGTAAACTTTAGAGTCTCTCAATACTATGGTTCCAAGAATCTCATTTCTTGGACTCACCATCAAGCTCAAAAAGAAACAACCAAAGAAAGCCAACAAACATTCTATTTCTTATTTTATTCTGAAACCAAAAATCAAGCCTTAAGCTTTAGAGGTCCAATATATGATGGTATCACAACCAACATCAAGAACCCTCATCATCAAGCTATGGTCTTGATTATCAACTAACAACAAAATTGAAAAAAAAAAGAAAAGAAAGAGAAAGAACATAAAAATAAAATCCTTACCAAGAGTGTTTTCTTATTTGCAAAGAGAAAGCTTGATCTTTTGTAAAAAAATGAGAAGAACAAATCTTCTTTTGGAGCTAAATGGATTTGGCCAAAGGGAAATGAAATGGAAGGAGGATTTTTCTTGTGTTCTTATGTTTGGGAATAGAAATGATAGGTGTTTGGGAGTTAATCTATGGTGGAGATGTGGTGATTTGAGGTTGAGAGTTTGGATAGAGGTTAAGAATAGAGGTTCTTGAAGATGGAGGAGAGGAGGAAGAAAGGAGCTTGAGGTTAGAGAGAACAAGACTCTTTTTTTGACACAACGTAGTTGGCAAGTTTTGACCAAAAAAATGAATGGAGAGAGTTTGAAGAGTATTTATAGTGAAAGGATCAAGAAAAAAAAAGAATGCTTGCATGATTTATGCTAGCATGTTGGCCTAATTTTGGGATAAAAATGCTCCATGTTTTATACAAAAAAGTTTTTGTTGGGCATACATGGTTAGTGGAAATTTTCTAACCTTTAATGCATATATGCATCATAGATTTACATCATGTGACCTTATGCTTTAATGGGTGTTTTTTAATTTTTAGCATGGAATTGTCTATATGCATGTATGTGGTTAAGAATGTGCATGATGTATGTGATTGAATTATTGTGTTGTCATCTTAATCCAATGGCTTAGATTCATTCTTGTTTAAAGACAAGTCTAGGGATTTATGCAAATGATATTGTAGTAATTATCAAAGTAGTGGCATTGTAGTAATTTCTTTAACCAAGACAAGGATATTTTTGTAATTAGACAATGGCAGTGGTATTCTTGTAATTCCATTTATAAAATAAGGGTGTCTTTGTCATTAATTAATAAGGCAAAGGTAGTTTGGTAATTTCTTTTACATAGTAAGAGTATTTTCATAATTTCACTAAATAATGGCATATTTATAATTCTTTGCATCTTTTTCTAGACGCACTTGATTATTCTAACATTATTTGTTATTAATCAACAATAAATCACCCATGTTGACCCTTCTCATTATAGGGCCAAGATCAACCGCCTAATCAGTAAATCAATTGCTCGAGTTCATCGAGTCAATTAGCCTAGACGAAATTTGGGATGTTACATTTATCATCCCTAGAGTCGAGAGGTTTGCTTTTTGGAGCTTGTCTTCAGGTATAGACTTTGCTTTCTTCGTTGTCTTTAAGGAGAGTATGGTGTAGTCTATGCCTGAGGTATTCAAACTACTCTTCAGCAAGAGGGGTATTTGATGTGCTGAAAAATCTTTATCAGCAACATTCTCTAAGGAACCCTAGCGGTTCTCCACTTTTCCTTAGTGATAGCACTAAGCATGTAGTCCATAATCATCTTGAGCAGATTAACTTTTCTCTTAGCCATCAAGCAAAAAAGTAGCATACAATTCATGCCTAGTAGTACATCAATACTTCCTAATCTAGGAAGAATGGTAACTGGACTACGGTGACTACCTTTCTCATCCTTGCACTTAGCATGGTAGTAGTAATGTCATTGGGGTTGTAATACGGCAAATCAGAGATACTTTGAGACTTCTTCAGTGCTCACCCTTAGTGACTTGTACCATTCACTCTCTACAAAATAGTTGACTCTAGTAGCGGGAGCCTTAACCACAATAGACAGGTCTAACAATCTAATCTCCACATAGGTGTCTTGAGTGATGTTTTTGACGGTGGTGCAATTCTTTGCTTCAAGGTAGAGATATATTACCATCCTTGGAAACACCCTATTTGTAATGTCCAGAAAGTCCTCCCAACCTTGAAAAGAGAATACTTCCTTGACAATAGGAACTTGGTTCAATTGGGAGTTATTCAATATTTTCGCTGAAGCAATCTTTCTCAGAGAGAAATTTTCATCATAAAACTTCTACATCATAGGTTCACTATACATGAGAAAAGTTCCCCTCTTAGTAGTGGAGTGGTCGAGTTCCATTCCTTCAGTCATTTTAGGTTGTGTTTGTGAGGGATAAACGAAAAGGTTGAGGGTTTGAAAGTGATGCGTTCCAGAGAAGATTTGGATGAGAAGAGAATCCAGAGTGGTTTTGGTTTTGGGTATGTGAGGTGGAAGACGGGGGAGTAAAAAGTGATGTGTGAGGAGTGCGAGGTTATTTAAGTGATGGGATGTAATTCCTGAAAATGAAATGACATAGGAGAGAGAAACTCAAAATAAGTGGGAAATATCCTACCTTTTTCATTTTTCGCAGAGTGGTTTCTGAAGCATGGAACCACTTTCTGATCTCTACTCCACTTTTTGACACATCAATATAGCACTTCATTCTCACACCATATACAAATTTTGATTCTGAACCTCGTGAGAGCATATACCCCATTTCTGCTTTTCTGATCTTCTTTCTAAACATCTCATCTTTTCTCTAAGCTTGCATACTGATTTTTTGATCTTGCAGATTCCTGGCCTTGCAACTGATTGTCTGATGTTGCAAAATGATGTCTTCATTTTGGGCTTTAGTTCGGAGCCATGAAGGGGAGTGTCCAAAAATGTTTATGTATGAATGCTTATAGATTTAAAAGCTTTTAAGGTCCAAAAGCATTTTCAAAACACAAAATCGATCTTTAGCTAATGGTTTTGTGAATATATTAGACACTTGGTCCTTAGTATTCACAAACATTAACTTAACATCTCTTTTGAACATGATCCCAAATAAAATGATGTTTAACATCGATGTGTTTAGATCTAGAGTGCTGGATAGGATTCTTAGTGTAACACCCTCCTAATTACCATATTCTACTCGAGTATTAACACGTAATTAGAGTATTACTTACTTTCATAGTCTATACTAGTCGAAATATAATGCAATAAAGTAATTTGGACATATATGTTTCAAAGCTAGAATCTCCATATATGAACATCATTTCTAAGTCTACAATATGTACATCATACTAGCAAACAACCTAATTAACTCCTAAGTTAGTCAGGGTCTCATTATCAAAAGGACTAGCCATCGCCTAAAAAACCTAACTTGCTCAAGTATCTGATCACATATAGATACAAACGGACTTGAAAACATCTAATAGTACATTAGTATGAGCTTAAAGTCCTAATACTACACTACTACTATGTACAAGCCAAGAGTCCTTGAAAACCTCGCGTCTTCCTATAGGAAGCCGTTGGCCATCGATATGATTACCTCGCTTCTCCAGGAGCGTCAGACCCTCTGGTGGGTTGAGTCTGAGGATGATGATGAAGAGAAGGGTGCATCTGCTAGAGGAGTTGCTGGTGGAGCAATGGATATCAAATACCTCTGGGTGTGCTATATGAAGGGGCACACTATCATAGGGAGAAGCGGGGTCGACTCGCGGTAAAGACTGATGCATTGAAGGAACGACCAAAAAGCACATACACACAAAACTGGGAGTAACCTACAGCATACAACGAAGCAAGTGCTGGGTTGTAATGCCACACCCACTGTGGCGAATCAAGGAAGAATACTAGTGATGGCATCCACTAAATCTGAGTAATATAAGTACATGCAACTGAAGATGAGAATACTATAAAATTCTCAGTAGGTAGTCCCAGATACGATGTAGAATATAAACAATAAGTTCATTCACATAAGAATATTCATACAAAAATTATAGGCATCCATACTAAAGTACGTACATCATGTGAAATCAGAATACAACCACAGTAATAATTTATGCATTGTTATTTGGTAACCATAGAATCCAATTTTGAGCATTTTTCTTTTTGTTAACATAAGGAAGACTTAATTTCACATCAAGAGGTATCTAGTGGATAATTCCACAAAGGACAATAGACTGCTAGGACATGAGCTCATTCATATTTGTGATCATCGGACTTAATTTTTTTCCATTTCTGAATCACACACAGTTCTATTCCTAGCCGATATGTCTACCAACTCATAAAATTTCCAGGAAGTCCTTATTCTTGCCTTCCCTCTTTATCCCATATAAGCCTTGTCTTTGTTTTCCCCATATGTTCAAAATTTCACAACTAAGATTCACATAGTCTCTTTTGTCACAATACTGGCATCATGTACTTCTTTTTCTTTTCTCAAAGGCATACTTACATTACATGTAGGCATTCAATTACATTAGAGGCTCATTCATCCCTTATAAGAAAGTATTTGAAACAACTAACATGCATTCATATGCCATATACTTGGACTAGATATCATTCTACCACTAATTTAAGCCATTCTTACAATTCCAGCACCCTGATAAATTTACTATTCCAGTAACAACATTTAATTTCCACATCAAACAGCCATTTCAAGAGCCACAAACATTTTCCATGACACTTCAATGTGTCTAAAACACCCTGTAAAAATTTCACAGCAACAGACCTCTCTAACCCTATTAACTAAATTGTACAAATTTAGTGGTCAGAAACCACTTATTCAGCTAGACCAGGGTTCTTATAATTTTTAACCCTAGTAAATGATTGAATCAACTCACAATAAAATTTACAGTGATAATTCAACATATTAGCAACTTCCTGTAAAAATTTCAAACTGTAGTTCAATCATTTCCTATGGTAATAAAATCAGATAATCTTATTGCTTTAGTTTCAACAATCAAGATAGCATTAGTCCTATTTCAATGTCCAAGTTCAAGGCAATATACCTTAAAACAAATGCCCAAGAAAATTCATGTAGTTAGTTTAAGATGTTAGCTTCCACATATATTTTTTTCAGTTCATTAACATGATCAGAAATAGGTCTAAAAATTCATGAAAATTTACTGCCAGCCAAATCGAAAATTCAATAGCCTAGTCAAAACTTATTTTGATAAAAATGATTTTCTAACACCATCCAAACACACCACCAAAATTAATACATCAATATCAACATAATATCAACCAATATAACTAGAAATTTTAGACTGAACTCAATCAGAACTCATCAAAATAAATTTGAAAAGAAAAGGCAAAGAAAACCCTACTTTGCAAATCCTTTGGGCTTTATGCTTCAAGGTGTTCCAAAGGATATTCTCTTCACCTTAAAGACCCCAAGGCAAACCCCACACCTCCCTTAGGCAGTGAGAAAGTGATATATCAAAATGAGGTTTAGTGAAGAATAGGAATTTAATCGGTTAAAATTGTAGGTGCTGAGGTGTAGATTAAGTTTAGTAAAGGAAGTTGGTAGTTTTAACAATTCTAAGCTAAGGTTTTTGGGTTTGCAAGCTTAGAACTTCTAAGGAATGAAAATGGAGGCTGATGTTTCTCCTTGGTTGATGGTCGTAACATGAAGAAGGATTTTAATGAGGTTAGGTGACTTGTGGTTATCTTATTGTAAGGTTTAGATATTATATAATATAAGCATATAATTCTTAAAGATAGAAAGTAAAATGGATGGCTAGTATATAATCTTGGATTTCAAGATTAAATCTTGGCCTTCCACATGTCTTAAATGGACATACATTATCCATTGGTGGTGATTAAATCATCTTTCAAGTGTTAGAAATCGCACGCGAAATTTCACCAAATGGGTAAACACGTACCAACTAACAAATACTACTCGAAATTAAATTCTAGGTATAAAATTTTCATTTCTCACTATTTCTCACCTTATCTGTATGTTTTTTCAATTTCGGCATCTTCAATCCCAAATCTTGGATTTCATCCAACGCCTGCGTGGGCCGTAAAATACTCACTTTTTTTATTTGTTCATAAGTCGTTCTCATCATTACTATGCCTTCAAAATTTAATATTCTCATTAACAAAGCCTCAATTAATTTCTAAAGAAAATTAGGGTGTTACATTACCACCCACCTTAATAAAAATTTTATCCTCAAAATTTCGTACCTGGAAACAATTAGGATGATCTTTCTTCATGTTTGACTCCAATTCCCATGTGTACTATTCATTTCCTAGCCTATCCCAAGCCACTTTTACTATTTGCATCAATCTATTTCTAAGGTGCCTGACTTCTCTATCAATGATCTGAATGGGAGGGGCTCGAAATGTCATGTCATCCCGTAACTATATGGATTCAGGTTCACTGATATGGTTTGGATCTGGATAATACATTCTGAGTTGAGATACATGGAAGACATCGTGAAGGTTGGATAAATACGGGGGTAAGTCTTTCTCAAGAGTTGACCTAATCCATCGAAGGATTTGAAAAGGACCTATGAACCTCGATGACAACTTTTTGACTTTTAAGGCTTTACCTACTCCAGTAGTGGGTGTAACCTTCAGGAATACATGTTCTCCTTCTTGAAACCCTAAAGGTTTCCTTCAAGCATCAGCATAACTCTTCTGATGCCTCTTGCGTGAGGATTTTTCTTCTAATTTTCTGGATTTGCTCGGTCATTTGATTACAAGATTGGGTCCTAACAACGCTACTTCCCCGAATCGTACCAACACAATGGGGATTGACATTTCCTTCCATATAAAGCTTCATATGGGGCCATACCGATACTAGCGTGATGGCTATTATTATAAGCAAACTCAACCAATGGAAGCAATTTATCCTAACTTCCTTTCTGCTCAATCACGCATGCCCTTAGCATATCTTCTAGAGTTTGTATAGTGCATTTTGTTTGTCCATCCGTTTGGGGGTGATATCAGTACTTAAACAAAGTTTGGTTCCAAAGGCTCTTTGGAAAGCTCCCAGAATCTCGAAGTAAATCTTGGGTCTCCTTAGAAACTATTAAAGAGGGAACACCATGTAACCTCACTATTTCTTGGATGTATAAAGAAGCTAACTTATCCAAAGGATAACTAGCTTTGATGGGTAAGAAATGAGCGAACTTGGTTAATCTATCCACTATAACCCATATAGCGTCATGACCTAATAATGTCCTTGGCAAACCCATTACAAAGTCCATGGAGATACTTTCCCACTTCCATTCTGGATTTCTAAAGGGTGCAAGGTCCTAACTGGCTTTTGGTGTTCTATTTTGACTTTTTGGCAGCTTAGACACTTCCGGACAAACTCTACTATGTTTCTCTTCATCCCGAAACACCAAAACATCCTTTAAGACCTGCATACATTTTACTAGTTCTAGGGTGTATAGTGAATTCACCTCTATGTGCCTCCTTTAAGATCTTATTTATAAGATTACCACTTGCAGGTACACATACCCTATCCTTATACCTCCATATACCTTGCTAGTCTTGAGTAAATTCTAGCAACTTCTTTGTATGAACTGATTTTAAAATCTCTTGAAACTTTTGATCTTTGTGTTGTGTGGCCAAAATTTGTTTCTTGAACTTACTCGTTACTTTTATCTGACCTAACACCACACCTTCAGGGTTCACGGACATACCCATACTAAGCTTCTTAAAGCTCTCTACTAGCTTCGTTTCCTTGATCATCAGGCATGCTACACTCAGGGATTTCTTGCTTAATGCATTAGCCACAACATTTGCTTTGCCTGGATAGTAATTTGGACTAAACTCATATTTCTTGAGGAATTCCACCCACCTTCTTTGCCTCATATTCAACTCTTTCTGATCAAAAAATATTTTAAGCTTCTATGATTAGAGAAGACATTGAATGGTAAACCATAGAGATGATTTCGCCATATTTTCAAAGCAAAAACCACGGCTGTGAGTTTGAGATCATGAATTGGATAGTTTACTTCGTAGGGTTTCAATTGCCGAGAAGCATAGGCAACCACATTTCAATTTTGCATTAACATATATCCCAAACCTTTACTAGAAGCATCACAGTAGATCTCAAAGGGTTCATAAGGTCAGGTAGTACTAATCCTGGTGCCATGGTCAACTTTTGTTTCAACTCCTAGAAACTAGTTTCACACTTCGTCCACTTAAATTGAGCATTCTTTCGAGTTAACTTAGTTAGAGGTAATGCTCTTTGAGAAAAACCTATGATAAACCGTTTAGTATCAAGCTAACCCAAGGAAACTAGGATCTCCGTTACCATGGTACGTCATTCCCAATGAAGTACTGAATCCACCTTACTAGGATCTCCAGAGATCCTCCCTCGTGATACCACATGACCTAGAAATCTAACCTCTTCCATCCAGAACTCATATTTTGACAACTTAGCATACAACTTTCTCTTTCTTAGGATTTGTAACACAATCCTAAGATGCCCTGCATGCTCTTCCTCAGTACTTGAATAGATAAGTATATCGTCTATAAAGACAACTACAAATTTATCCAAGTAAGTGCGAAGATTCAGTTCATATAATCCATAAATACAGCTGGAGCATTGGTTAGTCCAAAGGACATCACCCTATACTCGTAATGTCCATATCGAGTTCTAAAAGCGGTTTGGGGATATCCTCATCCCAAACTTGAATATGATGATAGCCTGATCTAAGATCAATCTTTGAGAATACAATTGAACCTCATAATTGATCCATGAGGTCGTTAATTCTTGGCAGAGGGTACTTGTTCTTAATTGTCACCTTATTTAATTGCTTATAGTCCACACAGAGCCTTATACGCCCATCCTTTTCTTTACAGAAGAATAGGGGCTCCCTATGGAAAGGCACTTGGTCTAATGAAATGTCTCCCTAGCAGTTCTTCAATTTGTGACTTTAATTCCTTCAGCTCTAAAGGTGACATCCAATAAAGATAGGACCCATTCCAGGAACTAACTGAATCGAGAATTCAATCTCCTTCTTAGGAGGAAACTCTGGAATATCCTCTTGGAATACATCTGATAGTCCCTCACCACTGAAATCTTACACAACTCATGGATACTTTCAGTTTTACTAGTCGAGAGAACATATTCTTGACGGTCCACCTTACTAGGGTTAGGTGTCACTAGGTTTAAGTTAAAAGAAAAGGGAACCACAGGAATAGAAGGCAGTATAGGAAGAAACACCTCAATTCTATTTGGACAATGTAAAAGAACATAGTTGGGTACCAACCAATCCATACCTAAGATTACTTCTAAACTAGATAAAGGGAGACAAATTAAGTTGACAGTAAATTCTCTAGTATCTATAAGAAAAGGAAGGTTCATGCATGCATAACAAGTCCTAATAGGACCGCGTAGGAGTGGATACAAGAAGATCATAAGGTAACTTAGACATAGATAATTCTAAACTTTGTATATAGTCATGGGATATGAAAGAATGAGTAGCACCTGAATCATATAGTACATCTAAGGTATTACCATTTATTTCACACTTATCTTGGATTAATTAGCAGATTGAGAAGCTTCCTTGGCACTTATAGTAAAAATGCGCCCTTGATATGGTGGCTTAGGGAGGCGCTGAACTTTCTTGTTAGGGAATTTGAATATCTTATGTCTTGGTTTCCCACAGCTGAAGCAAACAATTTGTGTTGTCCAGGAAGGCCTTTCCTGTGATATTTCCTACATTTAGGGCACTCTCATCTTATCTCCGTCTTGGGATTGAAGTTGATTCCTCTGTTGTTGTTGTTGTTGTTGTTATTAGGTGGAAATCTTCCCTAGTCTGGTTTGCAGGCTTGAATCGGGGCTCTGGGTTACTAATCTTCTCCTAGCATTGTTTTGCGCATACTTGAGACTTGCAAGCTTCTTGTTAGACTCCTCAGCACGCGACATTTATTCACCAAGGTAGGATAGTCTCGGATCTCTAAGAAACTTATAGTTGCTTCTATATCTTCACATAGACCCCCTTCATATTTCATGCACTTCCAGGCTTCATCTGGGTCACGTTGGTAAATCGTAGAAAACTTGCAGTGCACTTCGAATTTGGCGGTATCTGCTACACTCATAGGTCCTTGTTTAAGAGCCATAAACTCTAATTCTTTCGCATTCCTCACATAAGGGAAGTACTTATGATAGAAAGCCTCTTTGAAGATATGCCAGGTAACTTCAGTCTAGGAAGCTTCAAATAATCCCCTGGTGCCAACCCACCAGAATTCCACATCTGCTTCTAGCATGTAGGTGGCAAAAGCTACTTTTGGATCTCTGTGCAAGGAAGAACTGAAAATCTTCTCCATGACCTTAATCCATTCTTGTACCTTACAAGGATCAAAGGCTCCTCAAAATGGCAGGGTTTCACATTCCTAAAATTAGCAAATTTTTTATATTCCTCATTCACTTCATTTACTCTCGGTTACCGCTAGGTTTTTCTCCTCATTGCGATTTCAGTCTTTCTACTATTCGATTAGCAACCGCAGCTTGTTCTCTTATTGCCACAGCCATTTCACGAAAGTATTCATCATGTCGGCTTCATTTCAGCTCGCTCCTAGTATGCCGATTTGAAGTCATTGATTCCTATAACACCAAACAAAATATTGAGTTGATCAGGCTCAATACCAGGCTAAGTGTGGCAGTAATCGACAACATTTCTAACCATAGTCACACAAACACACACACACACACATACACATACACACACATATATATACATCATGATGCATGACACTTACTCCAAAGCACAGTTGGTCCAATCCTCAAGCTTATAGGATAGTTCCTGATACCATAATGTAACACCTCTTAATTACCATATTCTACTCGAATATTAACAAAGTAATTAGTAGAGTATTACTTTCGTTCATAGTCTATACTAGTCGAAATACAATGCAATAAAGTAATTTAGACATATATGTTTCAAAGCTTGTATCTCCATATATGAACATCATTTCTAAGTCTACAATATGTACATCATACTGGCAAACAAAATAATTAACTCCTAAGTTAGTCAGGACTAGGATCAAAAGGACTAGTGATCACCTAAAAAACCTAGCCTGAGTATCTAGTCCAACAAAATCACATATAAATACAACAGACCTGAAAATATCTAATAGTACATCAGTCTCCTCTGGTAAAGTCCTAATACTACACTACTACTATGTACAAGCCAAGAGTCCCTGAAAACCTCACGTCCTCCTCAGGAAGCCATTGGCCTTCGGTATGATAGCCTCGCCTCCACCAGGGGTGTCAAGACCTTCGGGTAGGTCAGAGCTGAGGATGATGATGAAGAGGAGGGTGCATCTCCTGGAGGAGGTGTTGGTGGAGCAATCAGGATATCAAATACCTGGGTGTGCCATATGAAGGGGTACATCGTTGTAGGGAGAAGCGGGGCCGAACTCAGGAGTAAAGACTAATACATTGAAGGAACAACCAAAAAGCACATACACACAAAACTGGGAGTAGCCTACAGCATCCAGGAATCAAGTGCTGGGTTGTAATGCCTTACCCACTGTGGCGAATCAAGGAAAAATACGAGTGACGGCATAGAATCTTAGTAATACAAGTACATGCAACTGTAGGGTAAGAATACTATAAAATTCTCAATAGGGTAGTCCCTCAATACGACAAATATAGACAATAAGTTCATTCACATAAGAATATTCATACAAAAATTATAGGCATCAATACTAAAGTATGTACATCATGTGAAATAGAATACAACCATAGTAATAATTTATGCATTGTTATTTGGTAACCATAGAATCCAATTCCGTGCATTTCTCTTTTCGTTAACATAGGGAAGGTTTAAATTCACATCAAGAGGTATTGTAGTGGATAATTCCACAAAGGATAATAGACTAGTAGGACATGAGCTCATTCCTTTCGTGATCATCATATTTCATTTTTTCTATTTCTAAATCACACACAGTTCTATTCCTAGCCGATATGTCTACCGACTCATAAAATTTCCAGGGAAGTCCTTATTCTTGCCTTCTCTCTACCGACTCTTTATTCTATTCCTAGCCTTGTCTCTTTTTCCCATATGTTCAAAATTTCACAACTAAGATTCACATATTCTCTTTTGTCATAATACCCGCATCATGTACTTCTTTTTCTTTTCTCAAAGGCATGCTTACATCACATGTAGGCATTCAATTACATTAGAGGCTCATTCATGCCTAATAAGAAAGTATTTGAAACAACCAGCATGCATTCATATGCTATATACTTGGACTAGATATCATTCTACCACTAATTTAAGACATTCTTACCATTCTACACCCTCAGATTTACCATTCCAATAACAACATTTAATTTCCATACCAAAAGGCAATTTCAAGAGCCACAAAAATTCTCCATGACACTTCAATGTGTCTAAGCGATCTTGAAAAAATTTCATAGCAACGGAGCTCTCTAACCCTCTTAACTAAATTGTACAAATTTAGTGGTCAGAGACCACTTATTCACATCTCAGACTAGTATTCTTATAATTTTTAACCCTAGCAAAGAATTGAATCAACTTAGATAAAATTTACCATGATAATTCAATATATTAGCAACTTCCTATAAAATTTCAAAGTGTAGTTCAATCATTTCTTATGGTAATAAAATCAGACAATCTTATTACTTTAGTTTCAACAATCAAGATAGCATCAATCCTATTTCAATGTTAGATTTTTTTAAGATAGTATACCTTAAAACCAATGCCCAAGAAAATTCATTTAGTTATTTTACGATCTTAGATTCGACATATATTTTTTTCAGTTTAAGAAAATAACCACAAATAGGTCTAAAAATTCACGAAAATTTACTATCTCCAGCCAATTCAGAAAATTAAGCCCAGTCAAAACTTCTTTTGATAAAAACAATTTTATAACACCATCTAAACACACCAACAAAATTAATACATCAATATCAACATAATATCAACCAATATAACTAGAAATTTTGGACTTAACTTAATCATAACTCATCAGAATAAATTTGAAAAGAAAAGGCAAAGAAAACCCTACTTTTTAAATCCTTAGGGTGTTATGCTTCAAGGTGTTCCAAAGGATCTTCTCTTCACCTTAAGGACCCCAAGGCAAACCTCACACATCCTTTAGGCAGTGAGGAAGTGATATATGAAAGTGAGGTTTGGTGCAGAATAGGAATTTAAATCAATTAGAATTGTAGGTGTTGAGGTGTAGATTAAGTTTAGTAAAGGAAGTTGGTAGTTTTAACAATTCCAAGCTAAGGTTTTTGGGTTTGCAAGCTTAGAACTTCTAAGAAATGAAAATGGAGGCTGATGCTTCTCCTTGGTTGATGGCCGAAACATGAAGAAGGATTTTAATGAGGTTAGGTGACTTGTGGTTATCTTATTGTAAGGTTTAGATATTATATAATATAAGCACATAATTCTTAAAGATAGAAAGTAAAATGGATGGCTAGGATTTAATCTTGGATTTCAAGATCAAATCTTGGCCTTTCAAATGTCTTAAATGGATATACATTATTCATTGGTGGTGATTAAATCATCTTCGGTGTTAAAATCGCATACCGAAATTTCATCGAATGGGTAAACATCATACCCGATTAAACATATACTTCCGAAATTAAATTCTAAGTATAAAATTTTCATTTCTCACTATTTCTCACCTTATCTTTATCTTTTCTCAATTTTGGGCATCTCGAGTCCCAATTCTAGGATTTTGGCTGTCCAACAGGCCTAAGGGTCTATAAATACTATTCACTTTTTTTTGTTTGTTCATAGAGTCGTTCTTATCATTACTACGCCTTAGAATCTTAATATTCTCATTATCAAAGCCTCAATTAATTTCTAAAGAAAATTAGGGTGTTACACTTAGCAACATTAATAGCATGGTATTATCATAGAAGATAGGGATTTGGGAATACCTCAAGTGATAATCTTCTAGCTAGTTTCTTATCCACGGCATCTGGGTGAAACGTTTATAGTAGCTACATATTCATCCTCAGTCATAGAGAGCAATGGTATTCTACTTCTTGCATACAATGTGATGAGACTTTTTCCAAAAAATTAGCAGCATCCACTAGTGCTATTTCTCTTTACTCCGTCTCCAACAAAGTCAGCACACAGTACCCTACAATCTCACAAGATGTACATTTCTCATACCATAGGCCAAGATTAGTAGTATCAAATAAGTATCTAAAAATTCTTTTAATAGCATTTAAGGGAGATTACTTTGGGTTGGATTAGAATCTAGCACAAATCCCACACTTAATTGAATGTTTGGTCTATTCCTATAAGATACATAAGTGAACCAATCAATCCTCTATAGCTACTTTCTGATACCTTTTCACTATTCTTGTCAACATCAATGACTTGAGATGGATACATGCGGTACTCATGGGTTTGGGCTTGATCCATGTTAAATTTTTTCAAAAGCTATTTTGTATACTTATTTTGATGCATCAAGGTTCCTCCCTTTAGTTGTTTTATTTGAAGGTGAGGAAAAACTTAAGTTCACTAATTATGCTCATCTCAAATTTACTTTGCATTAATTTTGAAAACTTTTCAGAGAGAATGATCAATGGCGTCAAATATGATGTCATTAACATATATTTGGACTATAGAAAGTGATTATTTTGCACAAGAGTAAAAAGGGTAGTGTCAACATTACCTCTCTTGAACCCATTCTTCAGCAAGAAGGTACTTAGCCTTTCATACCAAGCTCGGGGGCCTTGTTTCAGACCATAAAGTGGCTTTGTTAGCTTGAAGATATGGTTGGAAATGTTTTCACTCTCAAAACTAGGAGGCTGCTTCACATATACGTCATTAGAGAGGAATCTATTTAGGAACATAGACTTGACATTCATCTAGTAAAGAGTGAATCTTTTGTAGGTAGCAAAAACAAGTAGCATTCTTATGCCTTCGACCCTAGCTATTGATGCAAAGGTTTCATCATAATCAATTCCCTTTTGTTGATTGTAACACTATAAGAAAAACACGGGTTATCAACGAATTTTTCTACCAATAATATGATGGATTTCTCGATGGAAAACATGAAATTCAGGAAAATAATTGTTTTGTGGATTTTGCTCATTCCGACAGATTTTTCCGTCGTAATTTGTCAATGTAGTTCATGCGTACATGAGAAATTTTGGCGCACATATTACCGATGGATTTTTTCGTCGGTAATAATTTCGAATTATATTATAATGTAGATATTAATTTTACGTGCCGCAGATCTCTCCCTCTTCGCGGACGCCACCTGTGCCAGCCACGTCTGTTGTTGCACGTGAGCCACCTATGCCCAGCCGTGACTTGTATCCCTGTTGCATTTTTTGCTGTTGGTGGTGTTATGTAGAATGGCCATGTTGGATTTATGTTGTCATGCTATGATGATGAGCTTAGCTATGATGTTGTGATGGATTTGGTTAAATTCATAGCTGGTAATCTAATTATTTTCTTTTTTCTTAGACATCCAATTTTGGAACAAAAATAAATCCATGGAAGGACTCCCTGCAAAGATTGTTGTTGTGAGCTTTATTTGTCAGCTTATTATCTTCCTTTATCTCCTCGACAATGACACCTCTTGGATGATTCTTGCAAGCTCTGGAATTGGTGTTGTTATTGAGTTCTAGAAAATTGGAAAAGCCATGCACATAGAGTTATTGTTTGTAATATTCTACTATTTTTCTTGGGGTATAAGTGAACATATTTGCTAAATGTGCCTTTTGAATTTATGTAAAAGTAGCTTGGTTCTTGAGACATGATTACTATTATTGACATTGTGAGCTAGCATATATTTATCTTCATGTATGGCAGTATTGTATGTGAGTAGGACATCTTACTAAGACCTTCCATGTTCTCTGGCACTATGTATGTCTATGTAGAATATTTTGCTGGACCTTTGCATTTTACTTATTGTTGTATTACAGGTATCCACCACATGGAAGAAGGGCAGTGGCTATAGAGCATAGCATCGAATGGGAAAGGCTCAAGTGCCACCTGCTGAAACTTCTCCACATGATCTTCATATATCTGACTCTTTAAATGATTTGCATCCGGGTGATCACATAGAGATTAGTGGAGGAGGAAGAAGGAATTCCCTTATGGTTTGTTCCCTTATTCATCATATTGTTTCTACTTTAGCTAGTTACTTTGGTTGGTAAAAGGTTTGGTATGATATAAGTAAATGAGCTATTTTAACAAATATAGCACAAAAATGGGCATATGCAAACAAGAAAAAGCTAGGATAGTTATGAACTACAGGACCATCTTTATCTCTTACAAGAGTTAATGGAAAGGGGTAGTTAGATCCAATTCTGAATATTTGATAAAAAGGATTGCTTTTCAAGTCTTAGTTATGCATTTCCATCTATATCTACCCATCTTGTAAGTAAAAAATTGTTTTGTACCATATTAGTATTCTAAAATGAGATATCATAGAGACATGGACTTATAATTTGTATTAAATTATTGGAATTATATTATTTTCAAATGAATTGCTGTATCATAAGACACCTTTATAGCAAGCTAGTCGTACGGTGTTATAGGCCACTTAGAGCCATGTGATGGGAATGAAAATTATTGCCGCTGTCATAATAGTGGTGAGTTAATAGATTTTTATTTTTAAATGAGTAATGTGATTATAATTCTTTTTTTTTCTCTTAGGCTATAGTTTCTATCATTCATTTAATCCATGTTCCTTTCCTCCCTTCTATTGCACTATCAACTATGTTCCGGAAAGATTGTCTAGTAGATCAATGGAAGGATATAATTTTGTTGGTTGGACAAAAAAAAGAATAAGAAAGAATGTGGGATTTAGATGAATTATCTTCTTAGATTCAATTGAATATAGTGCATAAAGATACAACAATGGTGATGGAAGAAAGATAATGCTCAGGAATTTTGATGACAGAGGAATTGAGTGGAAGTTAAAAAAGCCTTATGTTTTTATGGATTTAATATTATAAAGTTTTGTTGTTTACCATTATTATGTTTGCATTGTGGAGGTTGTAAAGTTAAAAAGAATGATATAAATGTGAAAACTTGGACCACTCTACTATGCTATATATAATTGGTCTCCTAGACATATCATGTCCATATGTCATAATTCCACCAACATATTGATAACTTGTGTCTTAGTGGATACATTTATGGCCAACTATGTTAAAAGAATTAGTTTCATATATAGACTCTATCCTTGTGTCTCAGTGGATACATTTATGGCCAACTATGTTAAAGAATTAGTTTCATATATAGGCTCTATCACTGGAGCATCTACATGCATTGGGTCCACCAGAAGATGGTGAGGTCTACGAGCAAATTCACCTACTCGCCAGTTCAGGAGATGTAAAAGAAGATGGAGGACAAGCAAAAGGCCTTGGAGACAGAAATAAGAAAGCATATGGAGAAGAAGAAGACAAGATTAAGAAAGCAAATGAAGGAAAATGAGACGAGATTAAGAAAGCGGATGAAGAAAGAGATGGTGTCTTTGTGGAAGAAGATTTAGGCTTGCTCCTCTACCAGTCAAATACCGATGATGATGATGGTGATGGTGATGGTGATGATGATGGTGACGGTGATGCTAACAATGATGATGATGCCTGACTTCCTGATTTGAGTTATTTATTTTTTTCTTTATTTGTTATATGTTGAACTATTTATATTTCTCTTTGTAGACTTTCAACAATTTTATCTATTTTATATTTTGGACTTAAATTTATTGTGTTTTCTATTTATTAAGCATTTTTTTAATAATTTTCATTATTAAATATATTCACATATTTATAGTTAGCTTTAAATAAAATATAAGCTGATAAAAATACAGGGAATATTCAAATTACAAGGCAAAATAATTTCAAAAAAAGTTACTTACCGACGGATTTTTCCGTCGTAAAATAAAACACACAAAATTAAAAATTAAATAGAAAAGATAAAAAATTCTAATTACCAACAGATTTTTTTCGGTAAAAATCCGATTAAAAAACGATTTTAGTTTTATATTACCAAAAAAATTCGGGTAACTTTAAGAAAAAATAAAAAATAAAAAATAAAATATTACGACGGATTTTTCCATCAATAAATAAAATACTTTCAAAATTACCGACGGAAAAATTTGATAATGAAAATAAATCCGCTGGTAATGTTTTGATGATGACGAAATGCTGGTGAATTTCTCTTAGCCTTTATCGACGGATTTTTTTAGAAAAATCCGTTGAAAATCTGCGGTAAAGTTTTAAAAATCCGTTGAAAAATCTCGGTAAAGTTTTTGGCGGATATTTTACTAGTAATATTTACCAATTTATTACGGTTGACAAAATCCGGGTAACACAATATTCCGTCGGTAACACCATAAAATCTATTGGTAAAATCCATCGGTAAGTGTTATTTCTGGTAGTGTAACCTTGTGCAACCAATCTTTCTTTGTTCCTTGCGACCTTGCTAGCTTAATCTAACTTGTGTCTGAACATCCATTTCGTTCTAATGATGGTCTTTCCTTTGGGTCTCTCAACTAGTGTCTAGACTTTGCTTCTCTAAAACTGGTCAAGTTCCTCTTGCATAGCATCCACCCAACTTTGATCATTCAAAGCTTCTTCAATGCATTCAAGCTCGATGGTGGAGATGAAGGCATAGTTTAACATATTTCTAAGGAAGGATCTTGTTCTCACACCCTTGGACATATCTCCAAGAACTTTGTTCTAGATCCTGCTTTAGATCAGAAACTACCTTGGAGTGCCTGTGACCTTGAAGTTCTTCACCATCTCTTTCATCTTCATATTGCTCTTCTTCATTGTTAGAAATGTCACTTTCTGATGGGTTTAGAGTCCTGAGCAAGCTTTCTGAATTATCCTTATTCAGGAGCATACTTTCTAGCGGTTGTGCTTTCATCTACTTGCTTTCTAAAAGATCTTTAAGGTTCAACTTCTTAAGGTTCTCTTCTAGCTCCTTAATATCATCAGCAAAGTCTTTTTTGAGCTCCTTGAACTTGATGTGGATGGTCTTTTCAACACATAGCATTCTCTTGTTATATACCATGTAAGCTTAAGAGACTGAGGAGTATCCTAGAAAAATCCCATCATCAGATTTAAGATCAAACTTTGTGAGTTTGTCCTTCATGTTAAGAATAAAGTAAGGCGAGCCAAAAATATGGAAATAAGATATGTTAGGTTTTCTACCCTTCCACGCTCATAAGGGATCTTCTTGAGGATTGACCTTAGAAAGATTCTATTTTGGATATAGCATGAGGTATTTACAGCCTTCACCTAAAAACCTTTTGATAAATTGCTTTCTAAAAGCATATTTCTGGCCATATCTTGTAAGCTCCTCTTCCTTTCTGAAACCCCATTTGTTGGGGAGCGCTAGGTGCATATAACTTGTGAAAAAAGCCATATTTTTTGCAAAACTCTTCAAAAACGTGATTTTCAAATTCTCCTTTATGATCTAATCTTATAGAGTTAATTTGAGAATCATTTTCAATACAAACTCATTTTGTAAAAACTTTGAATCTTTTGACTACCTGGTCCTTAGAAGTCAGCAGATTACCTATGTGAATCTAGGAAAATCATCCACTATGACAAGACAATACCTTTTTGTAGCAAGACTTGTAGTCTTAATTGTTCCAAAAAGATCAATATGTAAAAAGCTCAAGTAGCTTAGTGGTTGAAACCACATTTTTATTGTGGAAAGAACCTTTGGTTTGCATGCCTTTCTCATAGAAATCACAAGTTGAATCCTTGTTCAGTAGGCCTTTAACAAGTTCTTTCTAGATAGCTCAAAATAAGCTTTATATGAGTATGTCCAAGCTTTTTATGCCACAACCACTTATTATTCGTAAAGGATGCGAGACATTTTACATCTTAATCTAGAAGGTCATCCAAGAATAACACATACGTGTTATCATGCCTCTTGGCAGATACGATGACTTGTCCAAAAGTGGGATTTATAATATTGCAGGCATAAACATTAAATAAAACATTAACGCCTTGGTCAGGAATTGGCTGATACTCAACAAATTATGAGCCAAACCATCAATAAGCAAAACATAAAAAATTTGGTGGGATTCATCCTTGCTAACATTTCCTATCCCTGTGACCTTGGCCTTACCTCCATTAGCAAACTTGATTGACCTAAAGTTCTTTGGTTTTAGATTTCTGAACCACTTTCTTGGATAGGACATGTATCTAGAGTAGCCACTATCCATGTACCACTTGTTGGCCTGATCAACGTGCATTCTTAAACACACCTATGACAAAGACAATTTTTAATTTAGGTAATCAAACTTTATTGGGTCCTTTGGGTTAGTCTTTTGAGTGGGAGGTTTCCTAACCTTTTTAACAGATTTCTTCTCATGAAACACTTGTTAGGTAAGTGTCCCTTCTTATGATAGAAAGTATAAGAGATTTGTTCTTGACTTTCTTTGATGAGGTTTCCTTTCGTTTCTCATCCATTCCCTCTACATACCCCAACCCTTTTTTGAAAATATGACCTTTGACCTTCAAGCATTAGTTTAAGATTCTTTGAACCATTAACCATCTTTTCGAGGTTGGACTTAAGAAGCTTTGAAGTCCTTTCTAGTTTAGAAATAACTTTATGAGTTTTCTCATATTTCAGAGACTTCAAATTTTAAAGCATTGAGTTTCAAATTTAAAACTTTATTTTCACCTTTTGTTTCTTCTATTTCAAGCATTAGATTTCAGCTTTTGATTTAACCATTTTAAGTTCTAAAACAACCTTTTAATGGTTCTTCTTCAGGTTGAGATAGTGAAAGGAAAGAGTTAGAGAGTTTTCAAGTAACTCATCATATAAAGCAAGTAATTCATCATATGAAACATTAGGTTCAGATGTTATTACCTGGGTTCTCTCTGAAGTATGAAGTATAGTCTCCATAAAACATAGATTTGGGGTATTTAGGTATAAAGTGTGCCTTTTTTTTTTGGAGGCGAACTTCTTCTATGGTCCTTTGGTTTTGGGACATTTAGGTTTAACTGTCCATTCTCACTATAGTTGTGGCAAGTGACGCTTTCTAGCTTTCCCTTGCCTTTCTTGTCCTTCTTGAGGTTGATGTCTCTTTTTCTCTTTGTTCTGCCTTTCCAGGCTTTAGACAACTTCCTCACTAGTATGGAGATCTAGTCTCTATCCTCATCTTCAGTCTCTTCATCAAATTCTTTCTCATTCGTCAAAGGTTTCAGCAACTTTGACCTTTTACCCTTATTTTGTTTCTGATGAGATGACTTCAGGGCCATGGACTTACTCTTCTTAATGGATTCACCATGCATTTCAAAAAGCACTACTTCATGGGTTTTGAGACCCAATAAGTGCATCCAAGCCAAGAGTTTGAAGGCCTTTGGCTTCTGTAATGGCTGTAACCTTGTGTAGCCATTTAGCAGGGAGGTTTCTTAAGATTTTTCTAACCATTTTCGACAGAATATCTTTTGCCTAGATGACCCTTAAGTTGGTTTACGATGTGCATAAATCTTATAGTCATATCATCAATACTCTCTTGGTCTATCATTTTAAACATTTAGTAGTGATGAAGCAACATGCTGATCTTTGTCTCTTTAACTTGATCAATGCCTTCATGCAGCATGTAGCTTGTCCCATATCTCCTTGGCCATGTCACAAGCAATGATTTTATCATACTCAACTTTACTTAGTACACACGTAAGTAGGTATTTAGCTTTGGAGTTCAACTGAACTCTAACTTTGTATTGCTCTATCCACCTACTCCTGGGACTTCTCTTGAGGTTGAAGGTGCATCATCAATTCAGGAACTTCTTCTATTAGAACGTAGTCTCCTTCTTGTATGATCTCCCACAAGTCAAGACTTGTGTACTTCATGAACAACTCCATGTGATCTCTCCAATATGAGTAGTCCCCACCATCAAAGAATGGTGGTCTATTGATAGAGTGTCCTTTTTGCTATGTGAATGTTCTGTGTCATATTTCCTAGGATCTTTGTCCTCTGTAGTCGTTAGAATGCTCAACCCCTTAAATGCTTGAGTATTGATGCCACTTGTAGGTAGAAAAGCACACGAGAAGGGGGGTTGAATCATGCTTCTTTTTTCTTGCCTTTTCTTTCTGAAAAAGCTTAAACAAAAACTATCAAGTATAGAACTTGAAGTATAGCGAAAACAATGTTAGATGTTAAGAAAATGGCTTTCTAAACTTTAACAAAGATAATAGAAAGCAAATAAGCTTAAATTTAGAAAACATAATATCCTGGTACTACATAGTAAACTAAAAGAAAAATAAGGGTGAAAAAGATATTGCACAAGCGTTTTTACACTAGTTCGGCCAATCCTGCTTGCATCCAATTCTCAACTTTTCACTAAAACCTTTCTCAACCTGAGAATTGGATAGCATTCCCAAGCTCTTACCTGAACAAGTAGCTCAATCTATTGTCACAACCAAGTAGTCTTTAACTAACCTTTCCAAGCTAAACTGTGACCAGCAAGTACATTCTGCTTGTCACAACCTGAGTAGTCTTTGACCAACCTTTCCAAGCTAGTATCGTGAACGCAAGTACACTCTGCTATCACGTTACAAGTAGTCTTTGCTTAGCCTTTCTAAGTTATCTCATAACGATCACTCCTGGATTGGGGTTACAAAGGTTTTTGTTTAGGTTTAGCACCCAAACTAACCAACACTCAAGTTTTCGTAAGATGAATAAAAACAAACCTGGAAAACTTGAGTGACTTCTTTCTATGATTCTTCCTAGGAAGACCATATGATCTATTAAGAATGTAAAAAGAAGATTTTTACAAACAAGAAACTAATTACAAGAAGTAATGAGCTTTATAGAAAAATAAGGAGAGATTTTTACAATGTTTCAGCTCTTTGATTAAGTAAAAGTCTCTTCGTTGATAGCACAACATCTCTATTTATAGTTGATCTACATTTATGACCATTTCCTTTTGATCTATTGTTCCAGTAACACATGTTGATCTTCTTTTTGTGTCTTGGAGATTCAGTCTAGAAGTAACTCAACACTGTCAAAGCGTTCCAGAAGCCGTTGTGAGATAAAGGTTTCTAATGTCACCTTCAGAAACTACTTTTTACTTTTTGAACAAGGTTTCTTAACTTTTCCTTCTAGAAGCTGTGGTAGTTGACCATATTGGCAAAAGAAATGTCACGTCAGTCTATAATTGAGTTTGACTTGAAATTTGAATTTCAAAATTCCCTCAATTCTTGTTGAAGTGCACGTTTCACTATGAAATGTGCTTTTTAAAGTATGGTATCAATTCCTTGAATTTTCTTTGATCTTTCAGTCTTCAATCAAAGCTTGTAGATGATGAAATGATTGCGATCATGATGATTGAAGGTTGTAGAACATACTTGCTTTAGAGTTGACTTGAAATCTTCACTTGAGACGTTCTTTTTGAAGTCGCGTGCTACTTGAAGATCTGAACCTTGATTTCTTGTACTTGAGAAATTTCTTCAGACGTTAGGCATATGTTCGTTCATTTCACTATATTTTTCACTTTCATTAAGTTTCAATCTCTTCAAACCAGATTAAACATATTTACACATGTCATGTGATTATATTTTTCACTTTTAGAACCGTGTTATGCTAACGTAACCACCTATTTTATGCTTCAAGAAACTCAAAGAAAACATTAGTCCCTCTTCAAAATATTTTCTCTAAATTGGTTATGTTATCGCTCAAAACATTTTGCACAAACGCCTTCTGAAGGGTTTAGGAGCTAATAGCCTCTACTAGTTGCTCACGAGTTTACCACAATCCACCCTAAGGATTAATCCAAGCACCCTAAAGTCTTGGAAGAGCAAGTTGAAGACTTTTCATAGAACTTTTTGAAGAATAGAAATTTGATTGTTTGTGTATTAGAATTATAGTAGAAGAACATTTCAAAATAAAATGAATGTTAGACATATCTCTTGGTAAAGACACAACTATTGGCAATAGTCATATCCCTTTACAGTAGATAGACCTATTGGTAGTAGTCATACCCCTTTGCAATAGTCTTACCTATTGCCAGCAAATGTAATAGCCATATTTGTTTTGCAAGCTACTTAGTTTTTGCAACAATCATTCCCATAGGGATTGACTGAACCAATTACCACTACCCTAACTTAGAAACTATTAAAAATTTCCATACAAAGATAATAACATTAACAAAATCAAAAAATAAAATAAAGTAAAAATGTAAAAGAGGTATGAAAGATCACAAAGGAAAAGCACTAGGGATTTGATTTCACATTGTTGTTCCTATGATGATTGAGCTCTTAATCTGATAAATGTCTAACACATCAATTGATAGAGAGGGATTCCTAACCTAATTGATACCCAATTCCTTAGCATACCGCTCCTTTCAAGATTTTAGAATCCAATTCATTCATCAACTTGAACCCTAAAACTAATTTGGCATTGACGATTTGTTAATCCCCTTACAATGGCCTACAAAATTCCTAATCTTTATTCCTAGACCATTAGGCATTAAAGCTTCTATTTCATTGACTCAATTACATACCTAGATTCCTCTATATGTATATAACTCTATAATCAGTCCATAGGTCACAAATCTATAAATAGCATTAAGTACGGATAATAGAACTCAATTGAATAATAAAGAATTCATAAAGATAGGAATATCAAACAATTATGGTCACAACATAAGCTACACTATCATCCTAGCATAAGATATTTAGTCAACTAACATATTCAACAAATACAAATCCACAGATAGAATGTATATACTAAACATAAATCAATGAAAGAAAAGAGAAGAAGAATTAATCCCAGTTATGTGACTCTTCCTCATTGATGTAGCCAAAAATATAACTCCTCTTCCTCCTTGATGTAGTTAACAAACATGTAGCTCCTTCTTAATGTCTCATAAGAGAAGCCAAAAGGCAAACCAAAGACTCCAAGGCCACAAAAAGACCTCTTTCATCCTTAAGTTAATGTATTTATAGCTATCTTTCTATTTTAGGGTTTTATTAAGCCTTAATTGCATAGATTGGGCTCAAAACATTTAATTTCATACTCTTTTGGGCCTAAAATTAGGCTAATTCATGTTCTAGTGCTAAAATAAATCTAAAGCATTACTTTGCGAGCTTTATAATGGTATTTACAGTTGTAATTAGCCATTGATTATTTGACACAAAGTGTAGATAATTGAATTTGCTTTCAAACACTGAATCATATCAATTGGACTTATTTAGCTCAAAATATGAGGTAAAGGTTAAGCTGAATAACATTAGGATAACAATGACCTTCAATCTTACAATTGGATTTTCTTTAAGAAACTCTTAGAACTGAGTTTCAAGATGAACAATAAAGTCGTTGATCACTTTTTTAACATCTTTATTTGTGGAAATTTGACATTTGTAGAGAGATATGCAAATTTTCTATTATAGCATTCTCTAAGAATTACCTCAAATTAATTCCAAAACTCTTCTATTTAGCTCTAAAAATGTCTCTTGCAAAATTGAATAACAGTAAGCTTCCAAACCATTAAAATTAGTTCCAATAATTTCACAAAAGTTCAAATTCCATATGAAAGTGACTAAATTCACTAAGTAAATCACTCAAAACCATGGCAAAAAAAGCACTAGATGTGTGTCTTTTATACACACATAATAATAACGATTAGCTAACCATACCAGCAAAAAGAATTGATGTTATTATTTTCTAATACAAAACACTGCCATATTGGAACAAAAAAAGTTAATCACGTCACATGATGTCACTACTAGGAAAGGGTGAGATACCGACTTCCTTACGACGACATTATTGACGGGTAGCATTTATATCGATGGGTATACCGACGGTCACGGGGCATCATTTTCCGTCGATGAGTATTACGACGTTAAATAAAGACGTTGGTAATTATCGACACATTTACCAATGTTTATAAATATAATTAGGTCGGTACAATTATATGGAAACGCGTAAGAGGGTCAGAGATCTATTATTACCGACTATTTTTTATTTTTTTACCGACGAGTTATTCAATAAATAAAATACATTTTGACGATATTACGACGGATTTTTTTATTTTATTACTATTGGTTATTATAAATGAAACCCGTTGGTAATAACTATTTAAATATTTTTTAAATATCTTTATTTATAAATAATAAATAGTTAAAAAAATATATTTTATAACTATTTATTATTTATTTCTTTATTTATATTATAACCTAATTATCAAACAACTGATATTAAATAAGAAAAATAATAAAATGAATAAATTAAACTGAATAAATATCATAGTAAATTATAACAATAAAATATATACAAATTACAATAAATGTACAAAATATCCCGAAAGTAAAATGAAAAAGCTAGATAAAAACTAGCTAAAGTCCTGGCGTCAACATCGTCGACGACGTAGCTGCATCATCATTCTGCATCATCATCGTCATCCATGCCGTCTGGTGTCCCTTCAGAGATAGAGGGGAATGGGATATAGGGGAGCGTCTTCCAAAGCTGGAGGATCCTAAAGCCTGCATGTCAGGAAGAATGTCATGACATCTCAGTGATCTTCTCCTGCATCCTGGAGCTCAGCCTTCACCTTCTTTGCTTTCTCCTGCTTCTTCTTTGCGTTCTCATGCCTTTGCCACTCCAGGAGAGCTTAAGCTCTTGGATCTCTCGAGCTCTTCCTCCAGGCTCGCTCTCCGCCTCCTGAGCCCTGAAGGAGCTGTGCCCTCCTGCTCCTGCCAGATCAACTGGACCATATTTCATGACCACTTAGTCTAATTGGAGGCTCATCATGTTCAACACAATTTCTTTTAAAACCATATCTACTTCACCTATAGGGATGATCAGAATCTAAGAACCTTCTATGATAATCAAACCAAGAGTTCTTTCCTCCATGTTTCAGGGTGAATGCTTTAGTATTGTCCATACAAATCGGGCATGCTAATTTCCCTTGGGTTATCCATCAGACAACATTCCATAAGCTTGGAAATCAAACACCATCTCATGATGCCTAGCTAGGTTATCCTCCCACAGCACATTACCCACATTGTGCTGGATATATGGATCCCACAGAACTACTTCCAATTGCACACATACCCACTTGGTTCCATGTGTTAACTACCTCCCCATGCTCGGTCCAAACCCAATAGTCAGCATGAATCCCTTCTTGTACAAATGAACCCTTATTGTATCGTCATCAGATACTTCCTACATGTGCACCTATTATATGGACACCTAACTTTTGCTTCATTAATAAGTGTTGTGTTTTACATGTCACACTCATAAATTCTTAAACACCATTATAATAGTCCAACTTAATCACGCCTCTATTAGGATACAATCTATCATGATCAATTTGAAGGTAACATTGCACTTGTGATTAACTCTAGACCCTACAATTTTGTAAAGATAGAAAGTTATTACTTTCAAAAACAAATTCAATTGCTATTTAAATTTTAAGTTCAACTACTTTAATCTTCTTCTCTCAATAAATATTCTAAAAAAATTTCAACAACATCTCCGTTTACATTAGGAGTTTCCGTCATCACATATTTCTTTTGATTGGATTTTAAGTTTTTTAAACATACTTACTTTTATTTAATCTGTTACTCATACAAAAAAAAATTAACAAAATTTCGAATTATCTCCCTTTAAATTATGAGCTCCCATTGTTACATATTTCAGTCAATACAATAATTATAAATATTATTATAAAGATCATCAAGAGAATAAATATGGTGAAACAGTAATTTGAGCCCGCCGTTGAAAAATTTTATGGCTATGGTTGTATTGACTGAAATATATGGGTGGAAGAAATTTACAAGGCGTTCTTGTTTGGGACATGAATATTTGTTAGTTTTTAAATTTGAAGGATGCTTCTATTTTAAAGTCAGAGTATATAACCATATTGCTTCAGAAATAGATTATTCAAAGACACTATCCAAGATTGTGAAGTTGGCAATGATCACACTGAAAGACATGTAGCACCTCAGGACTATGTACATTTGTTTAAGGTGTACCGCAACTTTCAAGAAACGTACATGATCCTACAATGCTACAGGCCTTTCAGCATCATCATTGCCAACTTCACAATCTTGGATAATGTTTTCGTTATATCTTGAATAAGTCATTTCTGAAGCACTATGGTTATACACTACGATTTTAAAATAGAAGCCTCCTTCATATTTAAAAAATAACAAATACTCATGTCCCAAACAAGAACACTTTGTAAATTTCTTCTAGCCATATATTTCAATCAATATAACCATTGCTATATCATTTTTTAATGGCGAGCTCAAATTATTACTTTAAAACATATTGAATTGGTTTTCTTTATTTTTTTTAATACAATTATTTTTAATCCTTTTTTTAATCTTATTTCCTTGGCGCACAATTTTTTTAAAACTTTTTTCCCTAAAATAAAATTTAACAAAATTTTGTTAATTAGGAGATTCCATCATAGATATTTCTTTTAATTGGCCTTTAAGGTTTTTTTTTTAATACGGTTAATTTTAATCTTTTATCCCTAAAAAGATTTTAATAAAATTTTGACAGCATCTCCCCTTAAACTAAGAGCTTCCATCATAGAATATTTTAGTCGATTCAACAATTATAAATATTATTATAAAAATCAACAATAGAATAGGAATAGTTAAATAGTTACATGTTAATAATTACATACAATTCAAATAATCCTAAAAAGTGTTCTATTGTGCATCCCCTTATAACTCCACAACATGCATCCTGAATCTCCGCAAACACCAAGAATCCAGCAAACAAATCAAACAAGTCGGGAAGGACCTCTATGCCCTTCCTCCAAGTCATGCAATCCCCATTTCCTACAACTCTATCCTATAAAATATAAGTCTCTATATATCATACATATATATTAAATCATTAAACAATATAAATAATAAGGAATGAGCTACTAACCTCTATAGTAGAGGAAAAAAAATATAGAGCAGCTCCGACGTTCAACCAAGTCCAATCTTGAAAATCCAACATTATAAATTTCAATCACTACAATTACATACACAAAAAAACAAAAGACTAACATATATAAAAACATGGGCAAACTGATCCCAACATCAATAATCGTAGTGACCCTCAAGCAAACTCCTACATTAACAAATTAATAACAGCAATTAATCCCCAATCCAACACACACACAACACTATGGGCACCAATAAACGAATGGAAAAATTAAATCAAATCAAAAAACTAAACCGATTAAAATGCTCACCAAAGCCTTAGGATCGTAATGGTCACCTCGTTTCTCAAACAGAGCTCTGGCGACGAGCAAAGCACGGCTACCCAGGTAGAGGCAGAGAGAGGGGTTTTAGAGAAAGAGAAGTTTCAGGCTGAGGAGGAAGGAGGGTCTTAAGTTTAATAATCGCGAATTACCGATGAGTGTACCTACGGGTACCCATTTATTGAAACGATGCGTATCAATAATTAGTATTTACCGACCGCCTTATCGACGGGTGACATCCATACATAACGTTTTGCGGCTTCAAATAAATTTTAAAATTGACCGTCGGTTACACCGTCGGTAATTTAATAAATAAATTAAAAAAACTTCAAACTAAATAATAAATAATAAAAATCTTGAATACTCGTTAAGGAAGCCAGCAATTTCTTTCAAGAGATAGGATATTCTTCTTACTCATCGGTTTAGTGGTCGGTAATTTAATTCGTAAATAATTAATTGTAAAAATCATAAGTACCTATCGGTAAGTGATCGGTAATTTAATTCGTAAATAATTAAATTCGAAATACCCGTCGTAATCCCATCGGTAAAAGATTTAATATATAAATAGTTAGATATAAGAGTGACCCGTCATTCAGCCTTAGTATACCCATTGGATAATATACCTACCATTTGGCGGGTATTTTTCCAAAATTTACCGACCTATTTACCGACGGGTATTAACAACACTAGTAATTATTTTCGAAAGCACGCCTACCCATCGGTTATTTTCGACGTTGCGTCCCGTCAGTTACCTGTTTAGTAATTTGCGTATTTCTGGTAGTGTGTAGGAAAGGGTTCAAATTTCTCAGAAAATAAAAAGGGTTTCCTCTATTACACAATTGATCTTGCATATACAATTCATAGCTTTGATACCACATGTAAGGTAAAAAATTTGGGTCATATTAATTCAAGACACCATCATAGAAAATTGGGGATAAAGAATGTACCTGAATTGGCTATGAATGATTGATGATTAGGCTAAGACGAGGAGCATTCCTCTTGCTAGACTCTTCTCCTATATACCTTTTCTATAGGTGGCTGTTGATGAGGCAAACTAGATATGACATATCACAGTGCTAGTAGGGAGGAGACCTAGCCATATATTTATAATCACAATAGATTCTCCTATCAAGAGTCACTGTTAGGATAACTCTAATAGGTCAATAGTTAATAGGCCTACACTATGCCACAACACCATACTAACTATAAATATTAGGTGTGCACAGGCCACAACATGGATTAATAATAATTTGGGCTAATTGTGTTTTCAACAAACAAGAACATATCGTCAACTCAATTTTCACAAAATAAAAACCTAATTAATTGTAGCCTACATTAGAAAATTGCAACAGGAAGCCCTAGGTACTAAACTCCAATTTAATGTAATTTATCACCCTCAAAGGATGGCCAAATAGAAAGTACCATTAAAACCTTATAAGATATGCTTAGGGCTTGTGTATTAGAACTTCAGGGAAGCTTGGACACTAGTCTACCAAATAAAGTTTGCCTATAAAAATAGTTACCATTCCAGCATAAGCATGGCATTATTTGAAGCTATATATGGAAGAAAATGTATTTAGGATCAGAGAAAAGTTTGCTAGGACCTAGGTTGGTGAAGTAAACCATAAAAAAGACTAAATTCACTAGAGAAAAATTACCAATTGCTCAAAGTAGACAGAGAAGTTATGCTAATCATAGGAGGAGACATCTAGAATTTGAAGAAGAAACCGGTTTTCCTCATAGTCATTCATACTACTTGGATTGACAAAGCCCTTAAATCCAAATGGTTAAGTGAAAAATTCATTGGTCCGATCCATTCCAAATTCTTAAAAGAACAAGACACTCTGCATACCAAATTACACTTCTCCCTGACCTTTCAAATCTCCATAATATTTTTCATGTCTCCCAGCTTAGAAAATGTTGTTTTGACCTTTCGCACACATCATCATATATGATCCAATGTAAATAAGAGATTATTTGACTTATGGAACTAAACAAGCACAAATTATCAATAGATATGCCAAACACTTAAGAGCAAAAAAAAATTCTTTGATTAATTAAAGTGGTCTCAAAAAGGTTGTCACGAGGAGGCAACGTGGGAACTAGAACATGAAATTAAAAATTCTTATCCAAAATTTTACCAAATAGGTTGGTGAATTTTGGGGACAAAATACCTTCAAAGATGGGAGAATTGTAACATCTTTTTTTTTTTTTATAAACTTTATCTAGAGTAATTTACTATATTTTTGTTAATTGTTTGATTTGATTCTTTTAAAATAGCCTAATGGAAAATTTATCAAATAATTAAATCTTTATTAATAAATCTCTAAACATAAGACAATAAAATATTAATGATACTTTATGAAAGTAAAACAATTACATAAAAGAATAAATATTTTAATAAACTATATTTTTTGGGTACATGACCGAAGAAAGAAAGAAAAGAAAAGAAAAGAAAAGAAAAGAAATTATCTCAAATGAAGAATCCAGGCAAAGTCCGCCAGGAGAATATATTCCATTCCACTAGGAGGAGACTTCCATACACAATCATTGTCCAATGATTGGCTCCAAGCTTGGCTAAAAAATCAGTCGTCTAGTTCCTTCCGATACGCATGATGAACAAGCACGACCAGTCCAAGTGAAGAAACCTCTTAATGTCTAATATTAGACCCACATATAGATGAGAAGGACTAGAGTTATGGGTCACAAGATGAACAAGCTGAAGCTAGTCCACTTCACACTCAATATATAGGAAACTATAACCCCAAGCAAACTATAAACCATTCCTTAGAGCCAGCAACTCAGCCCTAAGAATATCAATGTTTCCACAATTATTAGATTAAGAAACCAAGAATCCAACTCCATTAGCGCACCAAAGGCGACCGCCAAAACCATGGCACCCAAATTGCACAGCTTGCTACCATCCAATTGTGGAGATATATATATATATATATATATATATATATATTAGAAAAAATGGTAACACAATGACATTTCGATGATGTTCATGCCTTGAAGATCAAGGCTTTGGGACACTATATATACATGTAGACATTGGCTATTAGTGCCACACAAAAGAAAATGGAAAGCCATAACATCGTGAAAGAGAGACACACTAAGTAGGAAAGAAAAAAGAGAAAGAAAAAAACAAACAAAAGAGAGTAGGAAAAAAAATCTAAAAGAAAAGGGACAGGTTGAGATACATAGTAAATAAATAAAAAGATTGAGTAATAAAAATATTTTAAGGTAGGGAATGAACCTATTTGCAAAATAAAATCATTGCTATACCTATTATTGTTAACTATCTTATATACTATTCTTTTATATTAAAGTTGCACAACAATATTTACTATTTTCATTTTATTTTTCTATTCTTTTTATTTATATTGCTCATTATTTATTTAAATTTATTTATTTATTGTTCATTTATATTAAAGTTATTCAATATTATTTACTATTGTCATTTTGTTTATGATGCTCATTATTTATTTATAGTTCTTTTATTTATTGCTCCTTCATATTTATGTTACTTAGTTATTTATAATTAAAATTTTATTTTACCATTCATTTATATTTATGTTGTTCATTATTTATTTCAAGTTACTTTATTTATTGCCCAATTATTTTACTATATATATTGCTAAAAGTTCTTTTTTTTTAATATATGTCAATTGGTCATTTGTTTTAGTAATATTATTTTAAAATCCAAAAAGTTGATGTCTCATTTGATATCCATTTTACCATCATTGGAAAAGCTTGTTGAGTTGAGTGAATTAGGACCATAAGCTCATTCAATGGTGGTCAAATGGATGTCACATAGGATATCCAATTTTAGAATATGCCAAAATATCATTTTCACTTTTTTTTATTTTTTTTGCATCTCAATGCCCTATTTAAGTTTTGCTAATACCTTTGGTGTCAAATTTTAAAAAGATTTAGGTGCATTCTAAGGTGCCTTTGAATTTTATAATAGTTTGGTTCCTTGTTGAGATGGACCAATCAAATTCTAATAGATAACTTGATTTAATTTGAAAAGTAGTTGATATTTGAATCAGGAAGTTAGCATCTTTTTATTCAAATTACCAAATTGTTTATCTCTTTCTCTTCTCTTTTTCATCATAAACCTTTATCTACCTTTTAACCCAACCAGTAGTAGCCATGGATGAACAGGATAGCCATATGGCTCTAGGTGAAGATGGAGGATGATAAAAGTAGGAACAATGGATGCATTCATTAGTTCTTATCCCTCTATTTCTTCACCCTTCAATCTCCATTTATTATTCATTACTTGTTGCTTAGGCACTAGCATCTACAATGAAAGTGTCACTGGAGCCACCACATATAAGCAAAAACTACAAATTGCAATAATAATATTTCGCCAAAAATTAACCAAAAGAAACCACTTGTTCTCTAATGATAATCAAAAACCTATTTTTGATTGGTTACTTTCAAAGCTAGTTTTTATTTCTCCCATTATTATAGATTTATGCATTTGGGTGATAGATGACCCTTTTCCTCTCCAAGAGGCTTTGCAATTTGGTCATTGGGTCCCTCACCTAACAATGATCTTGGTGGATGCAACCAAAATAAGAATAAGAAAGGGTATAGGAATAGGAACTACTAGCAAGATGGAAAACATGTAAAACCACTAGAGGATAGAGATGAAGAAGGGTAAAAGAGTAAAAGAAAATTGAGATGAAGGGTAACAGAATACAATGAAACTGATAAAGTTTCTCATTTCTTCTAAGCCCCCAAAATTTTATTATTTCGTCTCAACAAGGAACTATCCCATCATAAAACTTGAAGGTACCTTAGAGCACACCAAAGATTTTAACCTTCCTCCCTTTCTTCTCTCTTTCTTATAAATGTCACCAAAGATTGCAACTTTCTCATACTTTCTTGGCGCCCTTTCCCTCACTTTCTCAGCACTTATTCTTGCTTCCACTTTGTCTTCTTTAATGGCAGAACCAATCGTCACCCATCTATACTCTCTTGAAGAGGTGAAAGACCCCAATGGCCCTTTCTATGTGCATCCTAACAAAAGCCTTTCACTTGTTTTGGTCTCTGCTCCTTTCATTGGTTCCAATTTTCAAAGCTGGAAAAGGAGCATGATGATGAGTTTGTTGATTAAGAACAAGCTAGGTTTTGTAGATAGTTCGATTCAAGAACCCCTGAGAGGATGCCGTATTTCCTCATTGGAGTCGATGCAACACTCTAGTTCTCGTATGGATTGTTTGATCTATTGATCCAATCATTGCTCAATCTGTCCTCTGGATTGATAATGCCTCAACTCTCCAAGTCTGAATTAGTGGAGAAATTCTCCCAAACTAATGTTTTCTGCATTTCAGATCTATAGGAAGAATTGTTCAACTTTTGCCAAGGTGCCTAATCTGTTACCAGCTATTTCACCGAATTGAAGGCCTTAATCGATGAATTGGATGTTCTCATTCCCTTTCCCTGTTGTGTATGCAATCTTGTTTGTTCTTATGCTACTCTAGGGACTCAAAGAACAACGCGATGTTCTTCACCTTACTTGATTTTCAAAGGTCTCAACGACCAATTTTCTTACACTCACTCTCAAATAATGTTCATGTCTCATCTAGCTTTGCTAAACAAAGCATTTAGTATGATTGTTCAGCAAGAACACCAATTTTCTATTGAGCATTTTGATCCAATGAAAGCCCATATTGCCTCATCCATTCTACACATCACTCCCTCTAGTTCTTCTACTAGGAAGGACTGGTCGTAAGAAGGTGTATTCTTATTGTGGTGGCAAAGGTCATACCATTGATATGTGCTACAAAAGCAAAGCTACCCCCTAGGTTACAAATCTAGAGCTTGCAATGCCACTGCCAATGTTGTTGATGCACTTCCTGCCCCTGTGCCTATTTCCTAGGATGATACTAATCCCAAGTTTGCTTTCATAGTTGAGCAATATCGAAGTCTTCTTGCTTTTCTTCCACCTTCAAGCGTATTGCTCATGCGGTCGATCAAGGCTCTCCCACAACCCAAGTCAACATGGCTAACATCCTCAACACCACTCCTCAACCAATAAGCATCTCTTACTAAATTGTAGACTTTGGTGCTCCAGACCATATTTGTAACTCTTTTTCTCCTCTTAAGTTTCCTCTACACCAGTGATAGTTACTTTGCTTGATGGTACTACCCTAATCTCTTCATACTCTAGTTCTGTTCATCTAACACTTGATATTATTCTAACCAATGTTTTGTTCCTCCCTTCATTTTCATTGCAATTGATTTAAGTTTCAAAACTTACATTTTATTTAAGATATCAATTATTTTCTCCTTTAATTCTTGTTTTTTCCAGGGTTTAACCTACTCGAGGACCATTGGCAGGTCCTGGAGTTGTCAATGGATTATACATCCTACAAGTACCATCGGCTTCCTAACCATCCCTCCTTCTACCCCTTGAAACCAATAAGTCACTTTGTAATAATAGCTTTTGATTTTTTAGTTTGGCACAATAGATTTGGCCATATTTCTCTAGACATAATAGATGCTTTACATAGCAAATTCCCCATAGTTAGCACCATTGTAAATTCCCATGTGATGTATGCCACCATGCTAGGCATAGACATTTACCATTTGTAAGCATTGCTACAAGCAATAAAATTTTTCATTTGATTTACGTTGACATTTGTCGCCCTCTCTCATCTCTCCATGATCATCGTTACTTTCTCACCATTGTTGATGATTTTTCTCACCACACTTGGATTTACTTTATGAAAACCAAAGCTGAAGTTTCATCATTGATTCCCAATTTCCTTGCCTTCATCAAGAACCCATTCAATACAACTATTAAAATCTTGCATAGCAACAACGTCCCGAATTCACCATGGAAAATTTTTGCAATTCTAATGGAATTATTCACCAAACTTCTTGCATTGAGGCACCACAACAAAACACTATTAAATGTAAGCACCAGCATCTTTTAAATATCACACGTGACTTACTCTTTCAAGCAAATCTTCCAAAGTATTAATTCCTGGTCACATGCCACTTCCCTTGTTGCTCATCTCATAAATCGCATTCCTTCCAAAACGTTGAGAAATCACACTCCTTATAAATTGTTACATATGATAATACACTTCTAGGTATTTCAATGATACATGTATTTGGTTCTTTGTGCTTTGCTTTAACCTTGTCACATAATCGCACAAAACTAGACACATGTGCCCAAAAATGCATTCATTTAAGACATCACTTTGGCACCAAAGAATACATTTTATTTGACTTAAACAATCATGAAACATTCATTTCTCGACATGTTGCCTTCTATGAAAACATTTTTCCAATTTAGAAAATTACACACTGTAACATCTTAATATTTAACTCAACATGCCTATTACGTATTTAAGTTAATTATTATTTATTACTCTTTTGTTCTAGTTCTTAATTTAAATTCTTGGAAATACTTTAATGAAATTACAGATGAATTTTTTTAAAAAAACAAAACGGAGCCGCGTGTACTAAGTAAAACCCATCATATATCTCGCACATATAGAGGAGAAATAAAAACGAGTCACATGTGTGCACAACAATCACGTGAACATAACCACGTCATCATATATAATTATAGCATAAGTATTAACCATTCCACATCACGCACTAAAATACACTACTAAAAGGATATCATGCCCACCAACAGAGGTTGGGCTAGGTATAGTCATTCGGAAAAGACATAAATAGTATAGGGATAGAAACTAAAATAACCTACTAAAACATCTTCTCCCACTACTCCTATTGGGACATGCCTAGAGTAGATAACCTCTAACAAAACCATCAAAATAAGGCTATCCTTTCCACGAGATATGCATAAGCACTCCAAGAGGTCCACCATCAACACCTACTAATGACACTCCAGAGGGGATATGTATTCAAGCACACGAGCAAGGTTAGTAGGAGTATCGAGATAATCCAAAAAATGATAAGACGTTGGCAGGATCGAAGTGCATCTACTAGGTGAGAGCATCAATGTGGATCACGAACGTAGCCAATAACTCTGAAGATGAGATAGGAAAGAAAGAGAGGGAATGAGAAACTTGTACAAGAATCTTAATAGGGCTTTCGCCTCTCAAACAAATGTCATCATCTTCGTCCTTAGGAACCTCGGTTTCATTATGAAAATAGTGGACATAAATAAGATTCATTTATTAAGTTCCAAATACCATTATCTGAGGCCCATATCTTTTAGCATGAATCTTAATGTCATGAATCCATCATAACATATTATGAAATGCATGTCAATGCTTATGCAACATACCACAAGATTTGAATGAATTATCATAACATAAGGAACGTAATTCATTTTAATATAATCTTTCCTCTTTACTCTGTTAGGTGACTTAACTTTCTTGTTCTCTTCTAAGGGGTCACCCTAATACTCTCTCCTTTTGAGAGTTGTAGGTTTTAAGCTCATACGTAACTAGTCGTCACTAGCCTACATTTATCATCTCGATAAGCTAATTCCCTTCTCCAGAGTGTGGGATAGGGGGCATAGGATCACCTTTCATAACTATTAATTTCTGGAGTCTAAAGGATCACCTCTTTGGGTCAGCTCCCATAACCATTAATTCCTAGAGTTTGAAGGATCCCCTTATTGGATCACCTCTCATAACTATTAATTCATGGAGTCTAGAAGATCATTTCCATGTGTCTTATGTCACCTTTAAGCTTAGCATGTCATTTAGAAATGCAAACATGAGCATATAAACATGGCTAATATCATAATTTATCATTCATTGTTTCATGCTCAAAATTCCATAATTTTTCTAAGTCCACAAATTTGGTGAAAATCCGACAGCATAAAGCTTGGAATGGAATTTCTCCAAATTTGCTTCTTGTCACATAACATATCAAACATGCATCTCAATCAATCATTCATAATCACAACATGTCATAAATCATCATGTAATTGATCACATAAGCATACATCACATTCTTTGCATATATCCATAAGCATGTTATCATCAATATCTCATAATAGTAAATATGCTCCTACCCAGTATGTCAAAAATCAATGACCAGACAACTGATGCATATGCTATGCTCAATAGGATATATACAATTATACTAGAGATCATTGTAACACCCTAATATTTAACCTAACACACCTAGGACGTATTAAGATTAATTATTAGTTATTACTTTCCTTAAAAACTCGTTTGTAAAAGTACTTAGCAGAAAATATGGGTAAATTTTTTTTTTTTGAGATGGAATACGTAAAACAAAGTGTGAGCCATCGCGTACAACATAAATGAAACGTAAAGTGGAAGAGCAAATAAATCATGCAATATAAAGCAAGCAAGAACACTTCAACCAAAGAAGCAATCATCATAACATTAGATATCATAGTTTAGTACATCAACTTGACACATGAAAAGCTTAAAGTCATACCCATATAAGTGGGAGAACTTGCAGTATAGAAACATAAAATATAGGAAACATAAATAGCGAATACATGGAAAAGCCCTCAAAACATTGGTTCCAAACCATGACTACTCCCTCCCTCAATAAGGGCGCATCTCCGGGCATCGAGCTAGCCTCTCCTGCGTCACTCTATCCTCACTGCCCTCCCAATATCCATGGAACTGGGGGCAGATCCCTCCAAATAGGCTCAGAGGGGGATCCTCGACGATCGGTCTCGAGTGCCTGGGCGAGGGACGTACTCGGGGTAGCCACGCACTACCGAAGATGATGGTCGAGCACGGCGTTCTCTCATCACGAGGTCACGTCCCTCAAAGATCAAATCATCGCCATAAGGAGAGGTCGGGTGAAGCGAAAGCTGGATACCGGATAAGCAACAGGCATCCCATGTATGCAAAAATGCACACGGCACAATGACCCTCAAAATGGTAGGACTGATGATCTGGATCGTAGTGCAACTCCACACAGGTGCATCAACAAAAATCACAAACGACGCCATCAGATCTGAAGACGTAACAAAAGAAGATAGAAGGGGTGAGAATCTTGCTAAAGAATCTTAGTAGGGAAAACCTCCTATCCTAGTGTCATCATTCACGTCCCCAGGAACCTTGGGTTTATTATAAAAAGGTTAGACATGCAAAAGTTCATTATAAGGTTTTCATAAAAGTAATCCAAGGTCCATGTCTTTTATGATGAATCTTAATGCATGTATACAGCATAGCAGAACATGAATGCATGGCAATACATAATAACGTAAAACATATCATCAACAATTAAATCACATATTTATGGCATATAACTTCTCAAACTTTCGCTTTCATAAGCAAGATACTCTTCATCTTTTCTCATTTCTCAAAACTTGTGACATCATGATCTTTAAAACAATAGTAACCGACCCCTAATACTAGGCTATGAGCTCATACCTTAACTAGTCGTCACTAGTTCTTACTTATCCTCTTGATAAGCGAATCATAATCATAAAAATAACAATCTCGACTCCCAGAGTACGGCAGGGGACCTAAGGAATCACCCATCATGGGACTTTCTTCCTTCTCTGAAACGTCAGCTGGTTAAGACCAGTGACTTTGTCCGCTTTGGTAGGCTAATGTCAATGCCCTCAGGTTTTCTCCTCACCGTAGCAAGGGAAGTACGTCTCAGTTGCAAACACATCATCTGGTTAAGACCAATGATATTGTCCACTTTGGTATGGCCCCACAACCATACCCTCCACAGGTTTCCTTTCTCCTCACCGTAGTAGGAGAAATGCGTTTAGCATGTCACATATAAAATCTTTCTTTTCAAAACTTTCTCAAGTCCTTCAAATTTGACGAAAATTCGGCAGCATAATGACTACACTCCGAATTTCCTCAAATTTGAGTCATGTCATTTCACTCAATCACACATATCATTCTCATGGAACTTTCTCAATTAAATAAATCTCTAATTCAAGGAGCATGCTCTTCTATCTTTCATATTTCGAAATCTCATGCATCTCAAACATGGCATAACACATCATTACAACAACATGCCATAAATACATATATAGTCTCATGCTCATGATATTAACATATCCATATCATTATGAGTATACCCACTCGGTCTCATGCTCACATCACACCTCCTATCTCATGGTATCTTATGCTTTGGCCCTTACGGGTCTTAACTTGTGTTCTAATTATCCTAACCTTCATTATGGATTTTTATAACACCTAAGGGATCATTACCTATAATTTCTTCTAATGTTTATGATTTATGACATAACCAAACAGCTCTAGAAATTTTGGGCAGAATTTTGCCTTATGATTATGGGGTCCTAGAATCTCCGTCTTTGACCCTTTCTAAGTTCCGTCTTCGTCTAAGGCTCTATAATTAACTCCTAAACCAATTATGAGAGATTCCTACATGTATCCACTCATTATGAACCATTTTTCTCAAGTCCAATTATGTTGGAACAGAATTTATAATTTGTGCATCTAAGTGTTCTAGAATTCACATTTTAAGTCCTTTCTAGTTACTTGTTCTTTCCTAACTTCCCTAAATCGTTCCTTGCTTCACTCAAACATAATTTTACACATTTTAACACCATAAAACAGAATTCATATAGTGGCCAATTGCACAAGGCAGAACCAAAACATATACCTCATATAATCACATAATCTCATGATTTAAATGCATATAAGTTGCTAGTTTCTCTTGGAATCATTTTAGAACCTCAAAACCCTTTTAGAAACCAATTAATCTCAATGAAATCACTTAAATATGTGCTAGGTCAGTAGCTAAATAATTTAGCTCAAGGAATATATTTAAAACATAAAACCTTGTTCATAAAGTTCCTTGAGTACACCTAAGCTTAGAAAAATTCCAAGACTTAGACTATGGGCACTTATGATTAGATGAACTCATCCAAGTCCATCATCATCACCACAAGGCCGAAATGGCATCCTTGAAATACCTCCATTTTCTAAAACTTTATGCAAGATACTTGGGCAAGTCTTTGAGCTCTAGGATACTTAAGTGATAGCATAAACTTAAACATGATGTGCACTCATTTTATTCTTCATTAGAAAGTAAAGTGAGAGCATAAAATAAATATGAGATGCAACCTCATTATTATCTTTTAAATTAAGTGATGACTTGAAATATAAACATGAAATGCAAGCTTGAAATTTAAACATGATAATGCAAGTCCATTTAATTATTCTTGAGAGTTTAGTGATAGCATCAAAATAAACATGCTATGCAAGGCATAAACATAAACATGTGTGCAACTCATTTTATCTTAGCTAGAGCTCTTACAAGACTTTAAAGGAACATCACAACCTTAACCCAAATATGTATCTTAATAAACATAAAGTGAGCTTTAGAGTTCTTAGCACCAAGACTTCAAAGAAGTCTTTGGTTTTGAACTTCATCATCAAGCTCAAGAAAATAGACACAAAGCTCAACACTTTGTCTAAACAAAATACAAAGAACTAAGTTATATTCTTTATTTTATTGCTCATGGGCTTCAATCTAGAGTAAAACTCTTAGAACGGCCGACCAACTTTAAGGTTGGCAAGGGTAAGCTTAGAGCTCTTTGAAAACATATGATTAATTTTCTTAACAAAACTTTTGTGATCTACTTAACATTTTAACAAACTTTGTTCAAACAAAGGAAGAAGAAACCAAAATCTTTAAAGGGAAAAGGGAAGAAAGTTGAAACCATTCAAGAGCAAAAGGAAGAGAAACTGAAAATATAAACAAGAGCAAGGAAGGAAAACACAAGCATGTATGGTCCAAGACCAAGTTGTTTCAAGCTTTAGAGGTTTCTCACATGGCAACAACAAAGCCATTATCTTGAAACCTCATCATCAAGCCAAAGTTTTTCTCATAAAAGGCCACTTGATTGAAAAAGAAAAAGAAGAGAGAAAGAGTTTTGAACCAAGAGAAAACTAGAACTTTTCTTGAAGAAAACAAGTAAAAACTTGAAAACAAAACCCCTACCTAAAGAAGTCTTTGAAATGGAAGAAAGAAAGCTTGATTCTTGAAGAGTTGAGAAGACAAAATCTTCTCTTGAATGTGAGGATAGATTTGGCCAAGGAGGAAGCTCAAGGAAGATGATTTTTCCTTGAGTTTCTAAGCTTGGAAATGGAAAGTTTGAGTGTTTAAGAGATTGGTTTGAGGTGATGGAGTGGTGGTTCATGGTTGTTTGTGGTGGTTTGTGGTGGTGGAAAGGAGCTTTGAGAGGAAGAAGAAGATGAACAAGATGAAGAGAAATTTAAGAGGAAAAGCAAGAAAGTGCAAGAAAACTAAACTTGGCAAAGCTTCTAAAGTGTAACCAAGTTCTTCCAAGCTTGGTATTTATAGAAATTTTGCACAATGGTGGCTGCCAAGGGAGAAGGCTGACGGCCTTGCTTGGTCTTTGGGGGAGGAAAATATCTCTTTGATTGGCATGGCCTAGGCATGTGCAAAGTATGGTTGAAAGCATGGTGAGGTATGGCTTGAGGTATGGCCTAGGCATGGCTCTCTGAGTGAGAATTAAAACAACATGTGGCACTTTTCCTTGGGTGAGGATTAGGCCAGAATTTTACAGCCAAGGGAAGAGAAGTTTGTTCATGTAATTGTGGTTTAGTGATGTGTTTAGGTGTTTCTTTGATTAAGGTTTTGATTAGGAGTTTGTAAGAAAGTGTTTAGGTGAGGTAATTGGCTAATTAAGGTTTTCAAGACTTGATTAGGAGGGTAACCTTGCTGGATTAACAATTTAAAAGCATTCTTTTGGTCAAATGAGGTATGACACAATTCTTTAATTTAAGGAATTTGAGAGAAAAATACTATTCAAGATTCCATGACTATGAATCTTGAATTAAAGAATGTGATTAGAGTTTATCTAAGCAATCTTAGTTTCTAATTAACCTTAATAAATTATTTTAACTCTAGATTAATTATCGAAATAAATTAATCTTCGATTAGAGCCTAATATTGCTTAGGTTTGCTTAATCACGTCATTAGGCTCACTGTATACTGTTCTAGGGACAAAATGGTAATTTTGCACTAAAACTTGGGACCTCCCGGCTCAACTAAATATCAAATACCACTCAAAAACACCATTCCAAACTTCTGGAAAGTTTGGGCTAAACGGCACCTTTATCGCGTAGAACATCAGGGGCATTTTGGTCATTTTGAGCCGAAAGTTCAGAAAATGAGATTTTCACCTCAATATCAAACATAACAGATATAATCCCTTCAACCATTGAGTTGACCCATTGAAGATTAGGTCGACCTTTAATTGGTAAAAATGACCTCAGGGCATTTTGGTCATTTGTACTCAAAGAAAAAATCGAGGTGTTACAATCATCATTTGCATAATTCAAGAATCAAACATTATCAAATCAGTAGCCATAGATTTCCATTTAGATAAAAGAGGCAAGTCTTGAACTTTAAAGATTTAGATGATGGCTAGAATCATAAACATGCTATGCAACCTCATTTTTAATCTTTATCATTATAAGGTGATGGCTTAGAAATATAAATATGATGTGCAAGACTTGAAATATAAATATGAGAATGCAAGTTCACTTTTAAGTCTTCAAGGGTTAGGTGATAACTTGAAATTTAAACATGAAAATGCAAATCCATTTTCTTATCTTCAAGATTTAAGGTGATAACTTGAAATTTAAATATGATATGCAAGGATTGGAATTTAAACATGAAATGCAAATCCATTTCCTTATCTTCAAGATTTAAGGTGATAACTTGAAATTTAAATATGATATGCAAGGCATGAAATTTAAACATGATATGCAAGTCCATATTATTATCTTTAAGAATTAAGGTGATAACTTGAAATCTAAACATGATATGCAAGGCTTAGAATTTAAACATGATATGCAAGAGTTTGAAATATAAACATGGATGCAAGTTCATTTTATATCTTGTTATGCTCAAAATTCAAAACTTTTAGAGAATAAAACTCTTTAACACCAAATAATCTTAACAAAAAGGAAGTGAGCTTTAGAGTCCTTTATTACCATGGTTCCAAGAACCTTACTTCCTGAACTCATCATCAAGCTCTAAAAGAAACAATCAAAATAATTGAAAGAAAGAGCATTAAATAAAATCCCTACCAAGAGTGTTTTCTTATTTGCAAAGAGAAAGCTTGATCTTTTGTAAAGAAATGAGAAGAACAAATCCTCTCTTGGAGCTAAATGGATTCGGCCAAAGGGAAAAGAAATGGAAGGAGGATTTTTTTGTGTTCTTGTGTTTAGGAATATAAAGGATAGGTGTTTGGGAGTTGATCTATGGTGGAAATGTGGTGGTTTGAGTTTGAGAGCTTAGGTGAAGGTTAAGAATGGAGGTTCTTGAAGATGAAGAAAATGAGGAAGAAGAGAGCTTGAGGTTGGAGAAAACAAGACTCCTTTTTTGACACAACTTAGTTGGCAAGTTTTGGCCAAAAAAAATGCATGGTAAGAATGAGAGTTTGAAGAGTATTAATAGTTAAAGGATCAAGAAAAGAAGAATAATGCTTGCATGATTTATGCAAGCATGTTGGCCAAAAAATGCTCCATGTTTTATGCAAACATATAAGCCTAATTTTGGGATGAAAATGCTCAATGTTTTATGCAAAAATGTTATTGTTGGGCATGCATGGTTAGTGAAAATTTTCTAACCTTTAATGCATGTATGCATCATAGATTTACAATATGTGATCTTATGCTTTAATACGTGTTTTTAATTTTTAGCATGGAATTGTCTATGTGCATGTATGTGGTTAAGAATGTGCATGATGTATGTGATTGAATTATTGTGTTATCATCTTAATCCAATGGCTTAGATTCATTCTTATTTAAAGACAAGTCTAGGGATTTGTTCAAATGACATTGTAGTAATTTCTTTAACTAAGACAAGGGTATTTTTGTAATTAGACAATGGTAGTGGTATTCTTGTATTTTCATTTATAGAATAAGGGTGTCTTTGTCATTAACTAATAAGGCAAAGGTAGTTTGGTAATTTCCTTTACATAGCCAGGGTATTTTCATAATTTCACTAAATAATGACATTTTTGTAATTCTTTGCATATTTTTCTAGGCATACTTGATTATTCTAACATTATTTGTTCTTAATCAACAATAAATCATCAATGTTAACCCTTCCCACTATGGGGCCAAGATCAACCCTAGTCGGTAAATCAATTGCTCAGTTCATCGAGTCAATTAGCCTAACGAAATTTGGATGTTACACATACAACCTTAACTCTCCAAATAATTCCCTTACTCTACCTCTCCGAATACCACAAATTCTACACTATTGATTTCTCTCCACCCCGCTCTCACAGACCCTCTACCAATCAACAACAATACATCAGCAACCAAAATAGATTTCACTCAAACATCAAGCCCAATTGAACAAATTCCCTTACTATCCCAACCTTTAATCCCTAGACAATCTATAAGAGAATCACATTTATCCTCTTACTTGTAGGATTACCATCTAGACTTGTCTCCACCAACAATGCTCACTCTACCTTTAAACATGGTTCAAATCCCAAGTATCTCCTTTCCTCAGTTTTATCCTATCCTTCCTTATCTAACTCATATAAATCTTTTATTTTGAATATCTCCACATTTGTCGAGCAAAATTGTATTCAGGCTACAAAATATGAATGTTAGAGAAGTAATATAGGCTAAGATTGATGCTCTATAGAGAACCAATACTTGGAAACTAGTTGAATTACCTCAAGGAAAGAAGCCCATAAGCTATTGGTGGGTTTACCATATTAAGCATAAACTGGATGGCACTATAGATCGCTACAAAACACGGTTAGTGACCAAGGGTTTTACCCAAGTTGAAGGCATTGATTACTTGCAAACCTTTTCTCCGATTGCTAAAATGTCCACTATTCTAACTATTCTCATGGTTATTGTATCTGAAAACTGGTTCCTTTATCAACTTGACGTTGATAATGCATTTCTCCAAGGCACATTTCATGATGAAGTTTATATGTCTCCCGCAAGGCTAAACAGACTAGGAGTGGTTCCTGACCTTTTCTAATGACCTCATATCTCTAGGATTCAAGGTATTCTCATCATACCCTTTTCACTAAGAAGTCTAAGTCCTCCTTCATAGGTCTCCTTGTCTACGTTGATGATGGGTGTTAAATAGGAATGACATGTCTGAAACTCAATCAGTGAAGGTTAGCCTATGCTCCAAATTTCACATCAAAGATATTAGCGAACTAAAATATTTCCTTGGCTTAGAGGTTCTTAGATCCTCCAAAGGAATCGTGCTAAACCAGGAGAATATGCGTTACAACTCATTTATGACACCAGCCTCCTTTCTTGCAAACCTCGCTCAACTCACCTCAACCTATCTATCAAACTCTCCAAAGAAGATGGCACCCCACTCATCTGATGCTAACTTCTACCATCACTTAATTAACAGACTCCTCTACCTCACCACCACCCACCCTGACATATCCTTTGCCATGAACTAACTTAGCCAGTTCTTATCCTTACCCATAGATACCCATAGATACCCATATGAATGCAACCATGCATGCCCTACAATATATCAAAGGCTCACCTGGAATGGTCTTTCTTCCCTAGCTCCTCTTAATTATGCCTTAGAGTATTCAGTGATAGCAGTTGGAGTAATTGACACCAATGCAGTGTCACTGGTTACTATATTTACTTTGTGACTCCCTTATTTCCTGGAAATCTAAAAAGTAGACAACCATCTCATGTAGCTCTTCCAAGCTATCACGTATTAGCCATTAAGCACGTGAAATTCAATACATGTCTTACCTGTTATAAGACCTTGGTTGCACCATTTCACTTTTGTTTCCTTATTCCATGACAACAAATCAGTAATTCACTTGGCCTATAACCCTTCCTTCCATGAGTGCTCCAAGACATAAAGCTGGATTGCTACCTCATTAGGGAGAAAATCAACTCTGGACTTATCCATTTACTACTAGTCTTAACTCATGACTAGCTACCCGACATCATCACTAAAGCCTTTAACCTATCCCCTTTTTGGCCCATAATGTCCAAGTTGGGCTTGCTTGATCTCTACTCTCCAGTTCTAGCTTGCATAGTGATGGCGAAGGGTAACAACCTAGGCCAAATAGGAATAATTGAGCCTAATGCTTATTGCTCTCAATAATTTCATTGTAACTATTTCTATTATTATCAGTTACGATTAGTTTCTTACAGCTGTCACTTGATCTGATCTTACACTTGTATATAAACCAAATCATTAGCTTAATGGAAATTATAAAATTTACTATTTATTCAATTCTTGTTATTGACAAAGAACATAGTCGACATGACTATACCAATGAACATGAAGGCAATATTTCTAGGAGTGAATCCAACATACGTAGTCACAACATGCATGGCGTTGACCTTATCGAATAAGATCTCTAGAATGGCACATGCACATGAAGCATGGTGAAGGCGGGCTTTCTTTTCCTTGGCATAGGTGCAACACATGTTGGAGGCAAGAACACCAGGAGAGCGACAAAGTCAAGTGTAACATTGAGGTTTTATGATATGGGGAGTGTTATGCAACATACATTAAGGCTAAACGCATATCAATAGGAGAAGGCAGCTATGATTCAAAGCGTTGTCATGCTAGACACATCATGCATGTGCAAGAACACCATCCAAAGTACACCCATCATGCACTATGCCTAAATCTACTAGTGTTAGACTTGACAATGAGCATGAACAATGGCATAGAGGCAATGTTTGGACGTGATCGTGGGAGATTCAATTAAGTATGGTAGTTCCTACCATGATTGAGGTACACAACATGTTATTGTAAAAAGCCATTCATAAGCAAGGAAATGGAATTTGGCATGACGATAACGTGGACATGATGATGATGTTGAGCTTGGTGACAACTTGACGGGTTCCATGGAATACACAACTCTCATATAAGGATGGTGCAGGTATAATTGAATAGTGATTTTCAAATTGTATGCCCTGTTAACTCTTGTATGTCTCTAATTCATATGGTGGATCTTACTTTTCATGAGATGAGTATATTTGATTATAGGATGATTAAGAATTCTTTTATCTTTTAGGACTCTCTAGATGTTACACTTCAAGCACAGGTCATAAGTCTAGAACTTCTAAGCTGATGTGATGATATTGTCAAGCATTCCAGGCATGATTATAAAGACAACGAGAAAGTCAACCTTCATTACAAAGGTGACGCTAGGTTCAAGCGTAGTCAGAAAATCATCTCTAACTCCAATGTTACATTGATTAATTTTAGACAGTTGCCTTCCTCCTTGGACTTTGGTATTCATGCTTAAATTCATTCCCCAATTGTGCAACTAAGTGGACAACGAGCACTCCTTAGGTTGAGATGATCTCCCATAACCGATGTGGCTTGCAATGAGTTGACCAAATTGCTTTTCTTGACTTCTTGACAATTGTCCCCTCGATGTGTTTGGAAAATTTTCAACCTATTAATTCAAGTAGGTTCTCATGTACAAATGATTATGTTATCTATAGGATAAAGATATGCATTGGTCCAATTAGTGAAGCACATGTGTAAGTGGGAGCAAAGTGAGGGTTAACATCTGTCATCTCTATTGACCATAATTAGCATCATATTATGAGGCAGTTTATTAAGTGAAAATCATACAAAAAATGAAAAAAAATAAAAAACAAAAAAATGAATGCCTTCTATTTTCAAAAGCCCCTCTTTCTCCTTTCAAACCCAACACCTTTTTCACCCACCAAAGTCATTACCAGCTACCGCCACCCACCACCACTATCAGTGCCGCCATGAAGGCCATCATCTTCATCCCCAAATCTCTCAACATCGAAACTCAACCCCACAACCTGAGACAGACACCATGAAAGCACACGAAAACCCACTATGAAACATAAACCACCAGCCACTGCTATCTTGCATAGCCCTCAAACACACCCATACTGGCCATGAAAACCACTGTGTGATGACCCCGAGCCACCAATATGGGCTAACCCTTCACTCTCGTAACCAAAAGACTAACCCGTCAGTCACGCGACTTCCATGCCTTGTCGTAACCACCATTCTAGGTTTTTTTTTTATATCTTTTTCCCCTATTTTATCTAATATATGCAGAGGATATATGAGGGTTTGATTTAGAGGAGATTTGGGTTTCATTTTGCAAAGTTGGAATAGTGCCTTCATTGAATGAGGGAGATCTGGATTGATTTTCTTTTCTTGGCACATGATATATGTTTAATTTTATGATTCTTGTGGTTTCTCTGAATTCGATTTTGTAAGGAACGCTACCCCATCACACACCCCAACCTAGAAAACTAATTGACATTATAAAAAATGAATTTTTTTTCTTCAGTTCATGCATGCCAATCATTTATTAGAATCTGGGTTTGGTTTGAGTTCAATTAGTTTCTTGTTTTTAAGTTTTTTCTTATAATACGCAAACGAGATGATTGTTAGAATTTCATTTTCAAGTCCCTTTTTTCAAATAGTTTTGTGTCTTTTGCTTGCTTTTGTGTTTCAGCTTTTCCATATGTTTCAATACACTTTTTCTTTGGGTTTTATGCTTGCAAGTGAAGGTATGGTTGGGTGATAATGCAGATCAATACTATGTTCTATCTAGATTCCAAACCATGTAGCTATTAAAATTGCTCTCAATCTAAAGAAGCCGATCATAGAGAAAACAACCTTGTAGATGTGTTTGTTTTTCCCCATGTACTCTATTTTTGTTTTCCTCATGTTCCTTTTCTATTATAAATACTTAAAAATTTTCTTTCATTGTAACTCTCTTTTGCAAGGGCAATCACCCCTTCCTTCTTCCTAATTTAGCTCTCATATTCCACAATGACGAATCATGAGAGCATTTGTTATTTTGTTTTTGTTCGATTTGCTAAGTTAGCAGTGATAGTCATCTTGCTTCAAATTTGTTTGTTGTAACCACCTCTACTTAGTAATGATTGATCATTCATGCATGTTGGTTCCAAGTATTCTCTTTGCTAGTTTGATAGTGTACTTATGCTAATGAGGATTGTGAAGGTCAAGTCCTAGATTGGCTAGCAAGGAACCTATCTCATGTTGAGGTAGCTTTGCAGTATATATGCATAACCACCTTGATTGTATCTATTAATGATGTTTGTTCTCATTCTTAGTTTTCTTAGTTTTTATGTGTTTATTTGAAGTAGTGGATTGCCTCCCAAACCCCACATGGTGGAAGCCTCATACACTAGGCCATTCTTTTTATTTGAAGTAATGGATTGCAGTGTTTGGGAATGAAATGTCTTGTTTTATATGTAATGTTAAGGTAGACTATGATTGTGTAAGTGCTAAAACTATTTACGTGTGTTATCGAAGGGAAGAAACTTTTAGTTTGCGATGTAGTGGAATTTCAAATATCAGCGACACCATTGATGCAGCATGGTATGTGGTAATGTTCAATGTTAAACAGGTGACATATAGGTGGAAATTGAGTTTCACTTTTGAAATTTTTACATTTTGGCGAATGTAGGATGGTGATTTTGATAAACAAAAAAAAAAAAAAACTAACTATTTGGTGCAAGATTGTCTCAGGGATAATGGTAATCTTGAAAGGTGGCTTGGTAGCTGATAAGAAGAATATAGAAGGCTAAGATCAAAGAGGTGATATTATTGTTCTCAAGTGCAAATAGTTGGGAAGAACTCAAAAATTGACAAGGTTTAACCTATTTTATTTAGGAATTTTGTATTAAGAGAATGAGTTGAAAATAATAGTTTTTGCCTTTTTAGCTTATCAATGTTGTGACTCTTGTAAGGAGGAAATGTTCTTGCATAAGATTTGGTGTATTGTATCCTTTTTGAGGTTTTGAAGGTTGCTATGTTGGTGGTTGTTTTTTGTTGTGGAAAGTTGCTTTGTGGACGACAAAATACATATCTATTCTATTACTACTAATACCACTAGTAGAAGGGCTTAAAAAAACAAACCTTCATTTGTTGTGCAACTTTAATTTTCCTATTTTACTTTGTTAATTTAATATTATACAAGGAAGATATATTTAAAAACTATGGATAAAATAGTAAAAATATTCAACAATTCTTGCCATGCATTTATCCCCATCATGTGTAGATTTCTCTAACCAGAGAATATTGTAACTGATTTTAAGTGGAAGTTTTCTCTTAACCAACTTGGAATCGAATTGAAATTTTGAAACTACTAAAACCATTAAGAACTGTTTCAAACCCATGATCACCTAACATTCTTTTTCTTCCATTAAAAGATTCGCAGCCTGAATTCTGCAAGGCTTATGTCTCTATGGTAAATGGTATAATGGGTTTCCTACTTTGCAATATTTTTAACTTTCAAGCATGATGAATGTGTAATGGTTATCCCACTTTCTTGAACAATTTTCTGTATTTTTCTATCATGTTAGGTTGTTTCTCATCCTATTTCATGATTGGTTTTTCCTTTCTTCTTAACTAACCAATTTAATTTCGACCCTATTTTATCATTAATCATTTGTTTTTTCTCTATTCTTGCATTTGGAATTGCTTTCAATTCCCGTCTTCCTCTCACTTTCCATAATGTTACCCTTTTTCTCACTTTTCATAACCTCTTACCCATACAAGCCTAAATTAATATACCATTTCAACATTTTGGGTGAGATTTGGTTTGCAAACTTAACTCCAAAATCTCCAACATTGTCAAAGCTAAACTACTCATCTAAAATTCCATGACTTTGGGCATAAGTGTGGTTCATGTAAACTAAACTTCAAATTCATAGGTGGCACATTTTCGTTTTCCCTTATATTACGTTTTTCTTTTTTTTTTTGGGATGTGCCTTCTATTATTTTTGTATTTCATGACTTTGCTTTTCTGCGTAGTGTGTTAGGGTAATTAATGGGCTATTTTCCTGCCTAGCCCACATATAGTTTTTGTCCTTGCAATCCATCATTTGGTTTTTTTTAGTACCATAGTCACATTATCGAGAGAAAAATTGTGAGACAAAAAAATAAAATAAAAAATAAAAGTGTATAATACAAAAAATTGAAAAGGATGATAAGCATTCCATAACATTAACTAGGTATGTGTGCATATTTGAATGTATTTTCATCTTAATAGTTTTCATTAGCAAATCATATTTCAGAAATGTAAATTAGGATCAATAACAAATGTTGCAAGTATATTTGGAAAATTTAGTAGTTTGTGTGAGATGAAAACATCAATAACTAGAGTTAAGACTATTTTCACTCAAGACAAGTGATTAGATGACATTATGTGTGCAAAACACCAAGAAGCCTTTCACAAAGTCATACCACCCATATAATTTAGCTCAAATAAGATTACATTAATGGACAACTCATGTCCAAAAATCACTAACGTACCCTCCCTTCACACAAAGAGCATGAGAACAAATATTGGAGAAAGTGCAACCATGACCCATAATACTCCATTAAGGCTTTGACAATTTTCAACAAAGTCCACCAGGTAGAGCCCGATTTTGGGTTTTTGATGTGGCTATTCGGGTTTACCTCTACTTCGCTCTACTAGTAGCTAGGGTTCATCTATGGTTGATTGCCATTTATTCCTTGCAACTTCTACTTAAGCCATGGAATCGTATGACAGAACGAAAGTAATGGAATTGTATAACCTGAAAAGCACTAGACAGGTGTTTAAGTTGGTTTGTCTTTTCATAGGCCATTTCAATTCTAGACCACTAGAGCTATTTTGATATGGTGCCTTTAGATTTGTGTATATGAAGTGACATTAGTGCACACGGAGGGGAGGAGGTGAAAATGGATGCTCGTGTAAAGGTGAAATGTAATACCATGATCCCACCCCAAAAGCTGCACATAAGAAAAAGAAAGGCAATAAATTGTACTTAGACCTGAAATCCATGCGTCACTAACAGTGGCACGGTGTAATGGAACAAAGAAATAGTTTTTCTTAATAATTGTTAGAACATAATGTACTGAAGACAATGTAGTATTAACGTTTGAAGGTAACGTTTCGAAACCACAAGCAAATATTGCATAAAAAATTGTTAATTTTAATATTTATCTATTTGAATTCAACATGAACAAATATAGATGGTATTTTAACTATCTCATAACTATTTTGCAGTTTAATTATTAGTTTAACTAATATTTTGAGCCCATGCAAGAATAACTAACTTTTAGGTGAATTATAGTTTAAAAATAATGCAAAACTTATATTGTGGAAGGATATTTTTTAGGTGTAATTATGATGCATGTTTCTATAGTTTCATTCAATTTTAAATTAAGTCGCTATAGTTTAAAAGTTTATAAGTAGGTTCCTATAGTGTATGAGATTTTTCAATTAAGTACATGGCATTATAAAAAATAGAATATTCATGAAATATTTATTTTCCTTCAAAGGGTGAAAAAGGAGATCGAGATAGAATGAATATTAATGGAATATTCTATATTTTATAATAATAGAGACCTGATTGAAAAATCTTATACATTATAGGGACCTACTCACAAACTTTTAAACTATAAAGACTTGATTGAAAATTGAAACTTTAGGGACATGATGCATAATTAAACCTAGTTTTTATTAACTAAATGTATTAGAATTGAGAAGAAGTGATTGAAAAGGGAATGGTAGTAATTAAACAAAGTCAACCCCTCTTGTTTGAAAGATTTAACAGAAGAACATAACGAAAATTGTGTAATTGTGTTAGGAAGTTATATTATGAAGCAACTAAACTGATTTTTTATTTTAACGTTTGAAATAATTCTTTTAATAACTCTGTTGTCATTTTTTTTTTTATGGAAGTGTGAAAAGGGATAAAAGTGTAAAACTCCCATGCAATATTGACAAAGTTGTCCTCTTTCCATCCTAATTTTGGGAAATAGATACAGGGTGTTTGGAATAGTTTAATCAAATAAAATTGAATTGAATTCTTATGTTTGGTATAGACTTGTAAACTACATAATTGAATTCAATTCCTTAGGGTATTTTGACTATTTTATCCTTCAAATACATAACACAATCTAAACAAGTCTTTGTGTATTTTGGGTATTTCATTTTTTCAGTTCAAATTCATGAGCAAATCACACCTATTTTGATGTGATCTAGGTTTGACTTCGTATTATTATGGCTCGCAAAACCGCTTAGCTCTTTAGACTCTTAAAATGTTGCTCTCGAAAAGCTATATTAGCACTGTTTGGTAAACTAATGTTGAAGTTGTTCTCAATAAATAAGAGTTATTGAAGTTGTAACATCCCCAAATTCATAACTAGGATAAATAGCAATTAATCCTAATTAGTGATTTAGATGAAAGAAACCAAAACCAATAGAATCTGAATAAGTGTTATGAAACATAACAAATATTATTAGAATATTCAAGTGTGTCTAGAGAAAGATGCAAAGAATTACAAAAATGTTATCATTTAATAGAAATTATGAAAATACCCTTACTATGTAAAAGAAACTACCAAACTACCCTTGTCTTATTAATAAATGACAAAGACACCCTTATTCTATAAATGGAATTACAAGAATAGCACTACCATTGTCTAATTACAAAAATACCCTTGTTTGTTAAAAAAATTACTACACTATCACTACTTTAATAATTACAACAATGTCATTACTTTAATAATTACAACAATGCCATTGTACAAATCTCTAGACTTGTCTTTAGACAAGAATGAATCTAAACTATTGAATTAAGCTAACAATACAAAAATTTAACCACATACATCATGCACATTCTTAACCACATACATGCACATAGGCAATCCCATGATAAAAATTAAAAACACCTATTAAAGCATAAGGTCATATAATGTAAATCTATGATGCATGCATGCATTAAAAAAGTTAGAAAATTTCCACCCACCATCCATGTCCAACAACATTGCTGATTAGAGGCTCTAGGGGAATGGAATTTTGTGTCGTTTCAAGACACAAGGTCACCTTGAAAACATGATCCATGAAAAAGCTCTTGATTGCACTAAAATAGGCCTACAGTAGCCACTACTTCCAACATGAATGTTTTGCTAAGGACTTAGTAATCTAACACAATTATTTTCTCCAACCACATGAGCATCCAAGAAAAACAAAATTGAAAAACCAACCCCTTAATTTCATCCCTTAATCAGGGCCTTAATGGCCTATAAAAGGAGGGAATGTGTAAGCTCATTTGCAATATAGACACTCTTGCTAGTCTTCAAACCTTAGAAATGCCCTAAGTGTTTTCTCTCTTATTCTTTCTCTACCATTTCTTCTTATGTTTTTCTCTTCAAAGACTTCTATTGACCCTCTAAACCTTATCCAAACACTTAAATCCTAAGCTCAAACCTTCACTAGCCCTCACAAGAGTTACAATCTTTAACTCTAATAAGAAATATTTTTTAAACACTCAAATTCTAGAGCCAAAATTCAAGGAGGGTCATCCACTCCAAGGACTCTTGCTCAAGTTCAAGGAAAAAGAGAATAACTCTTTTTAGAACCTACATAAGAGGTAGGGGCTTCATCTCTAATTATTTAAGCATTGTTGGCTTCTAACCTTGCCCATGGATAGAATGCCTCAAGCTTGAGTTATTGTCAAAAGTTTTGAATGATTGTTTGTAAAATATAGTTTTAGATAGCACAACATGTTATATTATGCCCTGAGTACTTTTATGATGTTATCATACTCAGATACAACTTAAAAAGATGGTATGTGAAACTTAATTTAATAAAGGTGACGTAAGACATGAAAACAATAAGTCTTGGATTTTTGGCTGTTTTTGGTAATAGCTACTTCAAGATAGGAAACTCATAGAATATGAAGCTTTTAATAAAACAATTTTTTCTACAAATTAGCCTTAACAAAGAAAGCTTTTCAAAAAGAATCACCTAAAATAGAGTTTTCAAGCCCAAGATATAAATTTTTAAAGTAGAGCCTAAGAGTGGAACTCTAAATCTGACCTTGTAGTAGTAAAATAAGTGTAACTCATTCTAGAAAAATGCAAATGGACTGATTTCAACTTTGTTGGAAAGCTAACATATCTAGAAACACATGCATGTATGCTACGTATAAATCTTTGCACTACGTAAATACATAATGAGAAATAAAGTTTCAGGACAGGAGCTGAGAGAGTATAGAAAAGGGTAACTTTGCAAGGATACTATGTCATAATCATAAATGTGTTTTCAATGAAATTACCCTTAATGAAAATTTGATGAGTTAGGAATCTGGAAATATCTTTAAGAGATTGAGATATTAAGTATATAGAAAGTTACAAATTTTCATGTAAAAGATGCCAGAACTATAAATAGAATATTAAAGTCGTATAAAGAGAAAGTTTTAAGAATTTAAGTTGCAATAATCTTTAAGAGGAAAAATATATATATAAAATTCATAAGGGAGCTTAAAAAGTATATAAAGAACATTTAATAATATTTTAAAGTGCATTAATATATTAATGGAATGCTAAGAGTGCAAAGAAGGCTAAGAGAAGAAAGAAATTTGGTTAGAATTTGTGAAAAATGCAAAGAAAGGCATTCATAATGTATAAATACCAAGACATCCATGACCCTTTAGGGACACTAAGGACTCGACTTGATAACTTGGGTTACTTAATATGAATCGTTTATGAGAAATCTATATGAGATCTTATATGAGATTATCTGCTGATTTCTATGAGATTTACATGACATGTCTACTGTTTTGGCATGAGGCTTAACATGAAATGCCTACTATTTATGGTTGTATAGGAGATATTGTCTATGTTACATGAAGTGATATACAATAATGTGAATATATAGTCATGAGATATGAAATGATGAGGATGAAATGATTGACTGTACCATGATTTATTAATGATTGCATGATGATGTGCATACAATCATATTTCAAATGAAATAATAAATGATCAAACTCTGCTTAATCCTCAAAGGGGATTAAGGTATTGGTGATTTCACTCAGTGAGAATAAAAGAAAAGCCTGGAAAAGTAGCAATGATAATTTGGAAAAGTTGACTTGAGCTAAGCTCACGGCTCACGAGCGGAAAGAAAACCATAAGGTTATGGCAACAGTCATAGTATGAGCTCATTACCCTTTTAGGATAATCTAAGGCATTGATGCATTCATCCCATGAGTAATTCAGAAATATACTCATGAGACCCCAAAGATGTGGTACCCAAACAAACAAAGAAAGGGACCCCAAAGGTGTGGTACCTAAACTAAATATGCTAAAAGGGACCCAATGGTGCGATACCCAAAATAATATAAATGTTAAGGATGAGTAATCATGAAATGCATGCATCTCTTAAATTATTATTGCCCATTATTGATGTTATATGATATATTTGGATGCATGATTAATGAATAACTGAATGTATATTTCTGTTAATCTTATAAGAATAGTTAAAAGCAACCGCACTTCGGCTAATTACGTTTGCCAAAATTTAGTAATTGAACCGTTTATATATCCACCTTTATAATAAACCCAAGTGTTGGGACGACAACGATGACATGTTTATTGCAAGTAGGAACTCCTATAGAAATCTTGTATTTCTCACCCCTATGTTTCTTTCCATTATTGTTACCAGAGACAAACAAGTCCACTTGAAGTAGCAGAGCTTAGAAGGAGGCAATCACATGAAGATTTCAAACCTTCCAAGAATTAGCACTCGAGTTTAGTTATGTTGTAAATGCTTAAAATATACCTGTAGTAGTAGAATTTATATTGTTATTTATTAAGAACTTATCACTATGGTGTATGTCCTAGTATGACTTATGTATTAAATAGTTAGATTTCAGCTTATGTAATGGTAATTTTACATTTAGTCCTTTATTCTGTATTGAATTAAGTAGGTATGCAAAGTAATTTTGAGTACCATTTATGTAAGTACTAAGTATTTCAATTCTCGCTATAGGCTTAAGCTTTTGAAAAGTAATTTAAAAGGAAAAAAAAAATTATCCACTATTTTTCTAAGTTAATTTCAAAAGAAAATGAATGCAAGGCATAAGTGACATCTAATAGAATCCAAATGCGAACTTAAGCGTAGTTAGATCCTTTTAGGGTGTTACAGAAGTAGTGTTTGGTAAATATATTATAAAGTTGCTTTTAAAATATAAAATGACTATAATTGACATAAAAATGGTGGGAGAATCTAGTGAAAAATCCAAATTTAAGAGTCTTAATTAATGGAAAGGTAAAATTAGATTTTTATTATTTTTATTAAAATTTAAAGGTTATATTAGTCTTTTAATTTTTTAATTTCAAATAGCAAAATTCAACTTTAAATAGCATCTCATCAGGATTCTCAAAAGCACCATTGACTTTTATAAGTCGAAAATAGTCCTCATGAGTTCCTTTCCCATGCTCCCAATTATTAAACTCCTAAACAACAAAACATGTGCCTATTTTATCATTCATCTTCCCTTCCACCCATTACATGTCATCCAAACAAAGTGCTAACTAAAGTATAGAAAATATTTAGTTAAATTAGTTAAAGCATTTCTTGTTGACACAAACATTTTAATAAGTGTAAACATTAAACTCATTGTTAATTTTATTTTGCATGGAAATCATTTTCAATTTTTCTATAGATTATTTTATTTAATATGAGATTCATAGCCTTATAAATAAACCATTGATTTTATAAGTACAAATAAAATTATAAAATTCTCTTGTTAAAAAATACCAAAATTGAGATTAAACTTACTTACTTATTCTATATTTGATTTCTTCCAAAATCTTCTTGTTTTATTTTATTTTATTTTTGTCTACACTATGAAAATTTTCTTGATATAATATAAACATCAATAAAGTTACTTAATAAAAATTACTAGAGCACTTAAGAAACAAGGGTTTTAATCAAGTCCTAAAATATTAAACAATTAAGTATAGACATGAACATATAGACTAAAAGACTTATATAACTTATAAAGATTATCTCCAAACTTGCAAGGAAATGCATAACAATTAAGTAGTGGTGGAAGTAATTAAAACAAATCAACAATAGTAATAGAAGAGTAGAGAGGAGCACAGAGGATTTATAATCGATTTTCAATGTGGAGTCTTCCATTACCCACCACCTATGGGATTTTGCACTAAATATACAAAGAAAAATTACACCAATAGCCTTTACTGTATAATAATTCAACCTCACATGCAAGGCCAATATGCAAAAGAAATTCTCCAAGCTTGAAAAATGAGTAGTATTTGACAAGCTCCTCTCAAAACTCAACAAACCACTATTTGGTAAAAACATAATTTATATGTTATCCTCTCAATTTATTTTGTTTTTCAAATAAGGGTCTCATGTTTAATCCTTACATTTCATGAACTCACTTCCCTAAAGGTGAACTCTCCTTTTAACTTGATACAAGGTGTAGATTTAATGTGACACTTAACACCAGAACATCAAAAATAATTTTCAAAGGATCAATTATTCAATATCTAGCCTAAACTCACACAACCCGATTAAATATTGCAGAGATATATATGCCTATGCATAGGGACCATCATTGGTTCCTAATGATTATTGACCTTATGAAGGAGGAGTTGATTTACTTAGAGTCCATGAAATCAAACAAACAAAGAGGTGCCCGTATTGAAGACATACAGAAAGTGGTTTGAATCACAAGATTATTTGAATTTTGTTTAATGCTCAAATGAATATGGTTAAACCCGAACATATCTAGGCACTAATTGTGAATATCTATGAGCAGTATTTATAGAGAAGCTTGCTCGAGATTACTCATTTTACATAGATGCAACTCAACCTCGGCCAGTTATATCAACCTATGCCATAATGGAGCCAACGATTCCTTAGCAACATTATGGCTCGTACGTAAAATTGTAATCCAACACATGCATTTCAATATCTCTATTAATCATTTCACAGCAAATTATCTCAAATAAAGCACTGTCACTCTAGGAATGACTGGCATTTAGGTTGCTCAATGGATGATGTTCTCTCCTTTGTGGTCCAAATATGATTTTGGGATAAGATTGGTTATTTTCGAACAATTATCTTTGCTCTTTCAAGTTCTTTTGTTTTTTTGTTGAAGTAGTTGACATTCTAATTAATACCATTAAACAAGAATGTGGCTTACTATTGACCTTTCGTTAAAGGATTACAACCCAAAGAGGGATGTTATAAAGACACAAGCTATAGAAAGTTGGAATAGGCACCAATTTGGGCTTGACCAATGTTACTAAACCATGGATAAGTACCACATCTTTTTTTGGGTTGTTTGGCCCAACTTGCTCACATGCTATTGTTGTGTAAGGATATTGTTTTGGAGTCATATAGCTTGAACTATTTATTTTTGATGGCTAAACATGGTTACTTTTTGGGTGACAATCTGGAGGATTGCCATGTCGATTGAGTTTTCCAATTGAAATCACTATTTTTTGATACATTTAAATGGAGGTAACTGTTGTTGTACTACTATTTTGGGTAGGCTATTACATTTCTCATAGATTTTCTAGTGCATGCATTTTGGATTCTTTGCTTTTAGTTAGCAAGAATGATAGGTGAGGATTTAAGTACATTGCACTAAAATGCCTTTAAAATAATGCTAAATAAATTTATAAAGAAATATCTTAATCAATACAATTTAGGAATAATTTATACACGCGTCCTTTGTTTGTGTACGTAGTATCATGAAGCCTTATTATCCATGGTTTTGCCAAGAGGTATGGTGAGCAAAGTTATACGCAATGTATACTCCACAATCAAATTTTTAATATCCATTTTGTTTGTATAAGTTGTTCTTGTAGAATAGAATTCAAAAACTGCCATGAGTTCAATTGTTTGACACAAAACATCAGGACTATCAGGTGTAGATTAGATAAAACTCTTAACAATTTTCTTTCTCTATATGTAGGTTAACTGTTGGACATAGACAACACTCATTCATCCATCTGAGGAAAATTTTATATTTGTACTACAATCTTTAATTGATCAATTATTTGTGTGCATGCAAGGCCCGAGTTTAGTGGTTGGTGGGGTTGCCTCTGCAAAGTGCATATATGAAGTCCTTCATTTGTTCCCCCAAGGGTTTGAGACCCCTTCCCCATCCCTTTGGCGTGAGTTGTGTTTACCATATACGAAAATATTTGTACACAATTAGGTTCACTCGAACATGGCATAGATATTCGATGAATTTGGCTAATTGTCCAGCATTGTTTGTAATCTTATTACCATATATGAAAATTTTGTACACAATTGTTCTAATGCTTCTAAACTATCCTTCACTAGTTATGCTATATAAACTCTTCTTCCATTGCCATTTCTATATCTCCGCTTATATTTGATAATTATAGCAATTAGTATTAAATATAAAAATTAACTATTTTAAATTTATCATTCTAAAATGAAGCCAATCTATTATTCTTTAAATGTTTTAAAATTTTGGATAAAAGAAAAACAAGCTTCCTTTCACCATTTCATTCAAATGAAACAAAAAGTGTACTTATTCATCATATTTTGAAAAGTTTTTACCAAAATTATTTGAGATTTTATTTTCTATATATATATATATATATATATATATATATATATATTGGTGCTAAATGCTCAAACCACACAATGAAAGGGGAACAAAAAAAGTCTATAGCAATAGCACAAAGCAGCAAAAAAAAAAAAAGGAGAAACATAGATAAAGCAATAACACTAAACTACCACAAAACAAATCTCGAAGCCAAGGCACTATCCTGTGAAAGATATAGGATTTTTATTTTACTTTTCAATATTTTAGCTACAAATATATTTTTAACATGTCTATTATTATTATTTTATCATTCCTAACTTAAATTTAATAATCATACTAATAAATATAAAATAAAAGTAACTATTACTAAACTCTTAAAACAACACACAAAAAATTCTTAAAGTAAACATGTTGATTAACTTGAATTAGAAAATATAATGAAATAAAAATTAAATAACTTAACAAATTTGATGAAATAAATATAATAGTTTCTTTATACCATACTTGCACAATCAAAATTTTATTATGTTGCAATTGCATAAAAAAATAGTTCACTAGAAGTCTTTATGCAATTTTTGGAGCTTAAACAAGACTCGCAGGATTTAAATCACTCCCCTATACTCTATCATGTTTTTACTCTTTCATTCTCTTTCCCTCAATGTATAAACTCATAAGAATATCTATGGATCATACTAGCATTTCACTCTAATTCCATTCTAATCACAAGTGCAGTACACTTTTTCCACCAGGGTTAATAGGATAAGGAAATATACTTGTAAGAAATCGATCACTAGGACCAAACCACAACATGAACATAACACTGAGATAACAATAAACCTCAGATTCTGCATATATATGAATCAAGCCATCAAGCTAGTTCCTAATTATAAAAGCACACAAGGAATTATATATCACCAATTTAGATATACTACTTTATACAAGCTTATAGCACGCCAAAGGAACTATGTACATCAATAAGAATCACCATCTATTCACCAATTCAACTCACAAGTTAAAGAATAAAGATAATCCAAAGATCCTCAAATATATATTTTCAACTTGTAATATTCTTAGTAAAATTTTCCAATAACTCAACTCAAAAGACACTTAAGCTCATCATTTATATCATAACATTCTGTTACCAAATATTCCCACAAGCAAACCCACTAAATTATGAAACCGTACCAACTATCATCCTTATGATAGAACAGGATGTCAAAATTTCATCAAACACACACACACCAATCATTAGAACAAATTGATAGTCTTCACTTTGCCAGGAATAAAAAAGAAGACCGCCATATGTAAAGCATTCTCCACTAATGCCAATTTATCCTGAAACTGCCATATATAGTCCTTTTAGAGAGTATATTACTAGTAGGAAAGGGCTTTGTTGGGGATATCAATCAAACAAGTCAATTTTTTGAGCATTTTAACTTGTTCCTCCTTTCTAGTTGTGACTTTACTATAAGTTCTGGACAATTTTCACCAAATGCAAACAAGAATGCTAAACTTAATATCAAGTTCTAAATTATATCAACATCACTAGCAATATTGGTAAAAATCACACTTTAATCTAAGACAAAGTGGCATTTGTTAAGTATATTTGCATAGTAGCCTATTGTGTCCCCCTATTCTTTTGCGTCAACACTCAATAAACCATACTTTAAACCATTCTCCAAAGCTCACAAATCATATCTATAAATATCAATGATATCCAGGATCTAGCACATATTGATGTTGAACAAACCTTACATACTCAAGCCCACAAAATCCATTGCACAATGGTTAAGCAGCACTTTCTAGAATAATATGTTAGCTGGACAACTCAAATCATTTTGTGAAATAAACTAGGTATGATGTGGATAAAATTGTGCAAGGTAGAATTGGTTTATTTGAGGTCCTACAAAAAAACACTTTACTTTGCTCAGCCAGTTAGGAATAAAGACCTCTCATGTCACTTAGAGGTGCAATCGCTTTGTGATTCACATTTGGCTTTATCTTTGAGGTGGCTGATTCTACAACATTCTCCTCAACCTATACACATAACAAAATAAATATAAATTAAGCAACCAAGCAATTAACTATTACAATAAGGAGACTTAGCACCACCTAAGTATCTGCAACATTTAAATCAGCTTTATCACCTGATTCTAAAGGCAAAATATTATCATCTTCACAAAGGTAGGACTTTCCACCCTTCACTGTTAGGCAATTCCTCTTTTGTGCCATAAGGGACAGTTAGAGCATCTCTATTTTCTAATAACATCCTTGCAACCTACAAGTGCCATTTGTCTTCACCACTCAGGATCACTAACTTTCTGCTATTATTAATAGTTAGACCAATTTTTACCAACCCACATTTATGCTCTAACTCTATTGATATTCTAGAATTTCATCCATTGTATGTAGAAAATAAGGCAACTTTTTAGCCCCAAGGAATGACATCCACCACTATTAGCACATAGTGCATCATAACACAAGAAGACTATCTTCTCATTATCCTCTTTGGCTTCACTCGCACTCTAATCATAGGTCTTTGCATTCTTGCACCATCTCTTCATAATAATTGCATTAGGTAGTTCTAGGACTTGCTTATGCTTCATCATACAAAACATATGGCTACAAGGAATGCCATAACCATTCTGCATCTGACACTTACACTCATTGCTCTAAGTTTCTATCAAACAACACCATATATTCATGATCAGGCTTATCATACTTGGACACTTTGTATACATTAGTAGTTCTAATCCTTTCATATCCAAGAACAAACTATGAATTACATCCTTGAAAATCTCCCTTGTATATACATTTGAGCTCCAAGCTCAATTGATTCTAGCCCTTTGTAAACAGGCTCACCATATATCAAATTGAACTAAGCAACCAATTTGTTATTCCCATACTCCTTCACTGTGCGCTCTAAGTTTTGAACTAACTCAAGTATCCTGTGCCTAGACTTCGTTAATCTCTTAATAAAGGAATTACACCCTCACATCGTGAAGTGGTTCTGAACTTGGCATAAAATTTGTCTCGAAGGTAAGCATTGCCCACATTTCCTTCCTTTTGTATGTTTTCCTCACCCACTTATTATCATGTAACACAAACTCTTCTACCTTATCATGCCAATACCACTCAAATTCATCATTGCATAAATGCTTCTCTTGAAAGCATCACAAAATCTAGAATCTTGGATGTTAGATGTAGCATTTTTCTATAGGTGCCAAGCGCACAATCGATGGGTAGCATATAAGAAACAAACCTTAATTGCCTCCCTCATTGCCTTGTCACCATCAATCACCACCACTATAGGTTCTTTACCCATAATAACATAGAAAAAGTGCTCCAACAACCATTTCTATGTGGCTGCAAATTCATCAATAAAAAATGAAAACCCAAAAATGCAAGTTTGATGATGGTGGTTGGTTTTAGAAAAAATAACCAAAGGCTTATTATACTTATTCTTTTTGTTGAATCAAAGGCAACCACATTACCGAACTGGTAGTCAACTTGACTTAACCCATTTACCCAAAACAAGTTCCTTAATCAACCATCATCTGTTGCACTATACCTTGCCATATCATTTAGAATCAATCTTTCCATGTAAATAACCAATAGTTGTATTGGCATCCTCATCATTTATCCTAGCACGTATGTTTCTATCAATGTAATTGTAAAGGTCCTTCTTTGAGAATCAACACCTTCATAACATGCTGTCTGACCAGAGAACACAAAATTTGAGACGTTGCAATCCCATGTCTATGCGTGCTATCAACTTGTGCTTTGTCTGAATCTATCATTGACAATGATTCGGGCTTATATGTACGAATCACAAAGGATTAACTTATGGTTACGTTCTTCATCCAATCTACTCATCTTCCAAGTTAAGCTACTTTTGTTAAAGTAAACACACAACTTTGCAATACAATTCTTCTTGTCTCTAGTTTGTGCCCCTCTTTCTATCAAACCTTTCAAAGTGCTTTTTGTCTCTCAATCCTAGCCAATTGCATAGAAATCTCTACCTTATCAAATTGCCACAATCATCATGAGCAACATCTCCTTTACATAAGCCAAAACCAGCACATCTAGCATACTTTACATACAACTCATAGGCTTCGTCAACAATTTTGAACTCCCTATTCACAAAATTAGCAGAAGTAATCTTCTCAATATTCTTAGGAGCATTATTACGATCTCTTGTTTCACTATTCCCACTTGGATTCAACTCTTTTGAAAAATCATTTTCACTCTCAATACCACTATTGCTCTACTATGGTCATCACTAAAATCATCGACAAAAACCTCTGTCACATAACTTTCCATGTTTACTTCTATAATCCAAAAGCAAACCAATAAAAAAATAGTTGAATATTTTCATACAATTTTCACTAAAATTAATCATATTTCTTACAATGACCCTAAAACAACACTGCTCCATACCATAATTCGATCACCCACCACATGCCAACATTGCTTGCAAAACACATAACACTAACCTACTATTTATTTTGAAATTACAATTAGCACAAAGAAGCAAATTCCATCCACCATGAATCCAACATTTCAAATGGAATGCTAGTTTATAAACAAAATAGACCACCTATAAACTAAACAATGATAAATAACCCTAAACCTTCCAAGAAAAATAACATCACTAACAAGCTATTTTACTTCAAATGTACAAACACATCACTAACAAACTCATAGCTTCGGAACAATAAATCAACATGTTTCACAACCCCAAAGTGAAAAACTAAAAGATCAACCAAAAAATAAAAATAAATATATCTTATCATAACTAACATTACTTGGTTCGCGAATCCTGGGCTTGCGGTGGCAATTAGAGGTTAAAGAAGGAGGCTAACAAAAAAAGGTTTTTATGGCATTAAGGAGTTTGGTCCCCGAGAGTGAAAGATTGGCTTGTTATGGTGGCTTGGGGTCTTCGCATCGATGGTTTTGTGGTAGATATGGGTGTGTCCTATGCGTGATGGTGGCGATTGCTGGTTTTCATTTCATGACGGTCTCTGTGTCCTTTCACGATGTCGGTCTCATAGGTTGTACATATCATAGTTAAGGTATTGAAAGATTTTGGGACTAAGGTGATAATTTCATGGCAATATTAATGGTGGTAGTGGTCAACGGTGGTCTGAGGGTACTCATTTTTCTTTTGGGTTGAAGATGGTGTTGGGTTTGAAGGAAGAACGGGCTAAGTTTTGAAAATAGGTGTTCAATTTTCTTTTGGTTTTTTATTTTATTATTTTTTTGGTTTTTTCATTTAATAAATCAACTCTTAATAGGATGCTAATCATGGTCAAAAGAGATGAGAGATGTTGACCTTCACTTTGCCCCCTTACATATGTACTTCATGATTAGCATAGCAAATATCTTCATCCTCCAGATAAAATAATCATCTGCACATGAGCAAGCACCATTAATTCAAGTCTTGCATGCTTCTTATCTGCCTTACATGAGCATGACGAATGTGATGCCATTGAAGCCTAGGGTAGGACGTTGCTAGCTAGAGGCACGACACAAAAGGAAAGGCAATGCCCCTTGCTAAGGACAGGAATGGCGTTGCAAGTTCGACTCATGATACAGCTATAAAGACTACAAATCAAGTTTATTTTCACTAGGCATAATGGGATTACACATGATTTTGAATGTTCTTCATCTTATGTATGCAAGTCTCGATAGGCACTTTATATCTCTAGGGTGTTGGCATTGAGCTTCATGAAAAAGTCAAGTAAGAAATGGGTGATGATGATGTGTGCAACACTTCAATCCTGAGAATGGTCTTTGGTATGTGCTAGTGTTAGGTGTAATCACAAAGGTCAACAGAGTGGATCCAAGATAGGCATGTTCATACTAGGCACAAGCTCTTCGCCTTTTTTATGCCAATACATTATGTTAGATGCAAGGGCGATATGGTTGATATGAAGTTATAGGTTGAAAAGTGCACAAAAAGGGGGTTGAATTGTGACTTTCATTTTTCTTGCCTTCTCAATTTCTAAAAACTTTGAAACAAATACTATCGAGTACAAACTTGAAGTGCAAGTGAAAATATAGTCAGAGAATGTCAAAAGGTGATTTTATGAACTAATAAATAAATAAGAAACTGATTAATAATTGTTTTCATAGAAAAACCTTAATAAAAAGCACAAAGTAGAGAATAAAAGAGATTTAGGGAAGGAAGATATACTGCACACAAAGAGTTTTATCCTGGTTTGGCCAACTTGCCTACATCCAATTCTCAAAAACCTGTTGAGTTCCACTAATCAACCCTTCTCAACCCTAAAAAAGTCAGATAGTCTTTCTATAGCCTTCTCTCACGTGACCAGGAGCACACTCTCCTGTCACTCCTAAGTAGTGTTTGATTAGCTTCTCCAAGCTATCTTACAATGATCACTATTAGATAAGGGTACAAAGATTTTACAAGGTTGGGTCACTCCAATAATCAAACACTCAAGTTTTTTCAAGATGAAATAGTGCATAGGCTGAAGACTTGAGTGACTTCTTTTTAACTATTCTTCCTTGGAAGAAAGTGTTATCTAATAAGAACTTAGAAAGAAGATTTTTTACAATAGTTGAAATTGATTACAAGCAGCAATAGATTTTCCAGAAGATGAAGGAGAGTTCCTCGTATTTCAAAGATTCAGCATAAAGGCTTGACAAAAAAAATCATAAGTTGTATACATATGATCTCCTTTTATACTTGATCTCTCATTTATGTCGTTGCCTTGATTTGTTTTCCTAGTGACACGTGTTGATATTCTTTTTGTGTCTTGGAAATGCAGTCTAGAAGCATAGCTCGGTGTTAGAACCACTTTTACAGTTCAGAGACCGTTGTCAAATAGAGGTTTCTGAGTCCATCCTCAAAAACTACTTTTTACTTTTTGAACGAGGTTTCTAAACATTTTCTTCTAGAAGCTGGGATGGTTGACCAAGTTAAAAAATGAGATGTCACTATTAGTCCTTGTCTAAGTTTGACTTGATTTGAATTTTGAATTTTCCCTCCCATTTCTAAAAAGTGTACTATTTAACAGTAAACGTGCTTTCTAAAGTGCTGATTCAAACGTGCTTTCTGAAGCATCGTTCAGTTTTGGACTTTCCCTTAATCTTCATTGCTTCAATCAAAGCTTGTTGATCAATATATCATTATGATTGAAAAGAACAACCACAACTTGCTTCAGAGGATAATGGATTTCTTCATTGTATATCAATTTCTAAAGACCAATGTTACTTTCTGAAGATCAAAAACTTGGCTTCTTGTTTTGAAAACATCCCTTTGAGTGTTAAACATAATAATGCTCATTTAAAGGATTATTTTACACTTCATTTGAGTTCTAAATCTCTTTTAATGAGGTTAAACATGTTTACACATATTATTGTGAAAATAAAACTTGTTCATGAAGTCATATGCCAATGAGAATGGTCCTATTTGTATACTTAAGAAACTCAAGCAAATGATTAGTCCTTCTTGAAAGAATTTTATCAAAATTGGATTGTTACCACTTAAAACATTAACCGTTGATGCTTTCTGAAGGGTTAGAAGCTAACAGAAGTGTCATGTGGAATATGGTGGATGCAACGTATACATGCATTACGTTCAAGGTGTTAGGTGAATTATGATGGTCATTTGGTGCCCTCCAAGTTTTGAGCATAGCTCCATTACAGGTGATTCAATGAGTATTAGGCAAAATCATGCTACCAAGACAATAATGGGGATTACTCTAGATGCGGCAATGATGATGTGATCCAGGTGCAATGCTTTGAGCACGAGACATGGTCAGAAGATTTAGGATGAACTAATAGAAAGTTTGTGAAGAGCATCTTTCCCTTAAAGTATCACAAGCCCACAAGAAGCATTTGTAAGGACACAAGTTCATATGAAGTGTCTCGTTATTGATGAGGCGGGAGCAAGTTCTTAAGGAGCCCTCTTCCCTTAATCTGCCACAAGCTTCTCAGAACATTTGTGGAGAATGTGAACACCGTATTTTGTCAAATTTCTTTTGTATATAAGAAAAATAAAAGTAAAAACAAAAAATTGAAAAAAATAGCAAAACAAAAGAAAATATTTTCCTTTTCCATTTGGCATTATTTTCCTTTTAAAATTATTTTTTCAAATTAGCATCAATCAAATCTTTTTTAGTTCAATCAGCATCTTTTTCAATCAATGTCAATTAGAATCTGAATAAAATTGTTAAAAATTTCAATCAAAATCCAACCAAATCTCTATCAAATCTTTTTTTTTAATTTCAATTGCCAAATCCCGATAATTTTTTTTTAATAATCATTCTCCAATCAGTTATACAAAACATTTATAAATAGGCTAGCAACACCAGCAGAAGGAGGCTAATCACATATAGAAAGACTCAAGGAAGGCACTTATTCCTCACAACCTAAAACCATTATTCCCAAACCTTCACCTCCCTTCAGCACATCAAAACCACCATCAACCATAAGCAACTCATGTACTATAACCTTGTACTCCATAACCCATAACCCATAACCAAGAACCTTCACCATCATCATATCCTACAATTAATCACCCAACACCATCACAACCCTCATTGTCTTTTCCTCACATGCACCAACGCCACCATCATTATCACCAACAACACAACCATCATGGACAATAACCAACCATTCGCCTACACCATTCTCCCTCGCTATCATAGCCACCACTTATCACCCTCAAAGCCAACAAACTACAACCTTTAGCTACCTACACCATCACCTCAAACCACCCGAATCACCACATAGCTGCCATTCGCGATTTAGCCAACATGGATACCCATCATTGCCGCAAAGCCCTGGCTGTGATAAAAGGCATTTATGCCACTTATCTTGTTGCCAAACATTATCCTTTTGCATGAGTTTTACTAAGTTATTAATGTAATTAATTAGGATTTTAATTTATTCCTCATTGTGTAATTTTGGAAGAATTATTGGCTTTTGTACTGATTTTGAAATAATTTGTAATTACACCCTGTTGTATTTGACTTGTCTCTTTGAGTATGGTTTTGTGCACATGAGTTTTGAATTGAGTGCAAAATGTAAAGAATAAGGCTAGGAACTCTTTCCATGGAGCTTGTAGCTGCAATCAATTTGGGAGAATTTGGGAGCAAATAAAAGAGTTCTTGAGCTCATTTGAGCACATTTGCAAAAAGCATTGTAATGGGAAATCTGTATCTTTTTCTACAAGAATCAGATTGAGACAAATAAAGATGTTTTGGAAAGCTCAAGAAGTCCTCTAAAACTTTCATGGTCAGTTCGAAACCCAATTTTAAGAGCATCTTGGTGAAAATTGAGTTGCAAGATTAAAGGTTGTTGATGTTCTGTCCTGTCCAACTTGACCTCCAGTTAGTGTTTTCACAATATCTAGAGCTATAGATGCCCGATTAAGGTAATTTTGGTGGCGTTGGAAAGTTTATTCAAAGGGCTATAGTCACAATTTCTAGTGCAAAGGACAAATTCAATTCTATCCAGCATGCAGCACTCAATAGCGCCCAAAAAATTATTTTTATCAGCAACAACTCACGTAGCATCGCAGCGCTAGCACTCAATGAGCGTTGTAGCGCTCGTGTGATAACATAGAACAGCTCGTTAAATCAGTTTTAGGCCCACTTTGTCCCATTTTTAGAGAGCAGTATATATAGGAATGTTTCAGACTTTTGCCTAACCTTGGACTCACTTTTAGGCTACCACTTTTATTTGTTATTATTCTCTCTACATCTGTCTTCTTCTCTTTTTCTCTCCTAGGGATTCCATTGGTAAATGTGTTTTTTCTTGGAGATTGTGGCTATGATTGTTGCTATTATTTTTAGGTTCTCTTTTATCTTCATTGTTATAATCCTCAGAGATGGAGGAGTATATTTCTTTACTAGTGTAAGGGTTTCTAGATGGATTGGGATGATGTTTGAGACCTCTTTTGATATTAAATACATTGGTTTTCATAATGTTCTGAGTTTCTATTCCTATAATTATTGTAGTGATTGCTACAATTTTTATTAGAATAACTAAATTGACAATCATCATTTAGGGAAACCTCTTGGGCATAAATTGATAGATCTATTGATTTATGTTTGAGAGAGAACATTAGAATTAACTTTCGATTGGCAGTTAGGCTATAGCAATTGGTTCATTAAATCAATTTGGTTTCTAAATAAATTGAAATATCGTTTATTAGTTATTTATATTGATCAAATTCTAGAGGTCGATAGATTAATAGTATAATTGCTAGTAATTTATTACTAATAGCCACCAATGGGTTCAATATTTGGTCAATCATAAGTAGTTCGAATCTTAGGAATACCTTGCACTAATGCCTTCTTTATTATTAATATTATCTTGTTGCTATTATCTTTCAATTTAAATTATTTGATTTAATTCTCAAAACCCCCAAATCTTCCCAACTAAGTATTGAAGCCTCCTTCAAAGATGACTTAGGTTGTACCATTTACTACATTTTTTGTGCAACTTAGCATTAAAATAAATTTTAATTTATTTGTGAGTCGAGACAGCTCGCATAAAGAGTCGTCCTGTAAAGCCTGGCCAAAGGCATCGCAACCACCACGATGCAATTACGCCACGTCATGCCAATTCTTCCTTCTACTACCGTCGGTCAGCCTTGCTGTCCCAATGCCGCTTCTATGTTAATCCTCTTTCCATTTTTGTGTATAATCTAAGATTAGGATTAGGGCATAATTATTAAACTAAGCCAAGGCACCGGGTCAATAGGTCACTGGTTGAACTGGATTTTAATAAATCAATATGTTTAATGCAATAATTATAATACATGTATTTAGTTAGACAAAACATAGCATAAAAAAGTGTTGGCCTAGTGGTACCAGCACCCTTTCTTCCCAAGTGGTACAAGGTTTGAATCTCAACATTCGATTTTTGACAATTATTCAACATTTCTCATGGCTTACTGCTTTTGGTCTAGTTTTTTGTTATTTTTTTATCTTTCCATGTCTGGGCCTCTTTTGGTTGTGCATTTAGTTCTTGGACTTTTTAAGTTTTTTGGTCTAGTCTTTTGAGTCTTATTTTGGGCTGGAATTGTTTTTGAATTTGACATTTTTTTTTTGAGTTTTAAGGTTTTGATTTTTTTTAGAAAAAAATAGAATAAAGATTTTTTTATCCGCACAACAGTCAATAGTCATGATTGAGAAGTGGATATCTCCTTATAGTGGTTGTGGCTTCCCAACATTTTCAAGGTCTAGGAGTGCCTTTTCTAACCCTTTCTCTTTTGGTTTTTATCAAGGCTTTGCTTTTTGCATGCTCTTTTTCCCATTCCTCTTCTTCATAACTGTTCTTCTCTTCCTTCTTTGGGCATCACCATTCTTCCCTTTCACCTGTTTGTAGAATCTCTTCTTCACTCTATGACATTGTCTCAGCCTATGAGTTCCAGCCTCATAAAGAAAACAAAAGTTCGGGACTCATTTTTCCCGTCTATGAATCTCTTTTAGCTCCTTGTTCCCAGCAATCCTTCATTGATCCATTCGTCTACCAATGGACTCATTTGGTCCCCAACAATAAGACTGGATGCAACACCTTCATTCGTTGAATATAGCTCTCCTTAAATTTGCCTTCATATTCTCTGTAGGCCCTTATTTAACTCCTTACTCTATCCTTCTTGAACAATCCTGTAATACCTGGTGTACACATGTTAGTAGTCAAGTTCTTTCAGTCTTAGGGTCCTTCAAGACCCACCGGATGAAGTTCACTAAGTCTGGATCCTACACCTCCTTGGAGGGCTATATGATAGAACCACGTTCTTGGGATCAAAAGTCCTAGTAATTGTTCCTAGAAGGAAAATAAGTTAAAAAGTGATTTTTAATGAATTTTATGAAACTTTTAAATGTTTCATTTCTAGCTCACAAGTTTAGAAAATCTCAAAAATTCCTAGATTTGAACTAAAACCCAAAATTTGCATTTTAATTTGTTGAGATTTTGATTTTTTGATATTTTATTTGAATCCAAATGGGGGGTATTTTCTTATTTACTTTTATGTTTTAAAGTTAATGGAAAGTAAAATAAATGAAGACATTAACTTGACAACCAGGTGCCACATGACAGAAAACATGAAGTTGGGGGTTGTTGTCATCGCTCCAGTGGTCCAGGGTGCTGTAACGGTTACAGGATTGGTTTTTCATGAGTTTCATGGTCTACCTAGCGGTCCCCTGGAGCATAAACGGTACCCAGAAATGACGTCGTTCCACTTTCAACCCTTCTTTTTTATAAAACCTTTTCCCCACTCTATCTTCCCCATTTGCTCAAACCCTTTCCCCACTCCATCTTCCCCATTTGCTCGAACCAAAACCCCCAAACCCCCATTTTCTCTCTTCCACTCCCTCTACTCTCAACCCCACTTGAATCTAGCTCCTACAAATTATCAAGGTATGTTTATATTGATAGATTTTGTCTCCATTTTTCCCATTCTTCCATGTTCTTAGTATGGGCTATTATTTTTCTCTTTGTTGTTAAGTGAGGGTGCTCCCCAATGTTGTTAGAGTTGTTTTAAGGTAATCTAAGAGTACCCATAGATCATTGATGAGTTTTATGGTTACAATGACAGATATTGATGTCATTCCTCCTCCCAAACTTCTGGAGTTGGTTCTTCACTTTCTACCCTCTAGGTGAGTGGGTTTGATCTTGCATGGCCTTATTTTGGTCATTATACTAATATTTCCTAGTAGTAAGTATTTGGAGATTTGAAAAATGGATTCTTTCATTATATGACTTTGTATAAAAAAAATGTGCTTTAGTTAGAAATATTCCATTTGAACTCATACATGGAAATATTGATTTTAGAATATGCATGGGATCATATTTGCTCTTTGAAAGTTTTATATGATTTAATTTATAACTTGAATTGATTATGAAAATTTGATTTGCTATGATTGATGAAACAAGCCTCTAGGCTTGATGTTTAAGTGGAAACTAGAAGGTTGAATTTAGGATTGATAGGACCCCATTTTATGATTTTAATTTGATTTAGATTAGGGAATTACTAAGAGGCAAAGAATGAGTTAATGGCAGTTATCCATTAACCTTAGTATACCAAGGCCCACAAGGGGCATTTATCCACATGATTAAATCAGTCCACGAGGGACACGTGAGGAACTTAAGATCTCAGTAGGGGCTCACATTCATGAGGGACTAAGCACCCACCATTTAGTTATGGTAGTCTGTTCTTTTAAGTAATTATTGAAAAGGCAAAGACGAATTGTTAGCTACTATATAAATTAAATAGCAAGGATTTATGAGATTGCATTATTATTTTTATTAACTTCATTCTTGTCCCATGCATGGTTATGAGTGAGAATCCACTCATTGAGTTTTATAGCAAAACTCACCCTCTTCTCTTCCTTTTTCTATAGATACAAGTATAACTCAGGATCTTCCTCCTCCTCCTCATAGATATCGTTTTAGTGAGTAAGCTTGACATTGGCATGGAGCCACAGTATTTGGATTCTTTTATAGAGTGCTCCAATGATATAACGGGTAGGGTCCTGGACCTTATGCATAGATATATGTTCATGTTTTTTTTTTTTGTACACGTGATTCTTTTGTATTAAGATGATTTAGTATTCATGGTTTATTTTTGTAAATGAGCAACTCAGTATGATTTATATTACAGCTACAGTTTCAAATTTTATTTATGAGAAAGATGCTATTCAAGTTTATTATGAGATTTGGTTTATGATTTAAAAAAGATTCTGTGAATAAAATATGCATATAGTACAGTGTCAGCGATCACGAGACTTACGTGGGATAGGAATCCTCACGTGCGGTCACGATCCAAATTTGGTCGTGATAGATACTCATAGCTCTTTCTCCTATCCTTGCTTCATTCCTTCGCAATGTACACTGGCTCTTTGTGAACACCAAGGTCATCTACAAACAACATTAGATGCACACTTGCACTCCAGCTCCTATCAAACCTGGGATATGGTGTGTGAGCCACCTCCAGGGTTAAAGGGTCCAAGTAGAAGGTGGCAAGTTGCTAGCCCCTGCATTCCTCCAGTAATCTCATTACTTCTTCCTAAGTCATACACATCTCGTCTTGTTCTTAGGATTCCATGTTGTCTCCTTGTGTGTAGCTCAATTTTCTATCTTTATCGTGGTATTGCTTATAGTTCTTTTCCAAGGTCTTGATGAGCGTGTTACATATCTCCACTGGCACATTGATGTTGTTAAAGGTCGACTCACCATTCACTCTTTCCTTCTTCAGCATGTCCATCTCATGCATCTCCTCCTCAATTCTCGTTGTCATTCCTGTTACTTCATGCTCGCTAGGGTGACTTCCATCATGGCAGGCGCTTCCTCGTCTCCTAAATGGAGTCAGCAAATGTTTCAGGATGGGTTCTTTAAACACCAAGGAGACAAAGAAACAAACCAACCAAGATCAAACAATATAAAATAATATGAACAAGATAAGAACAATAACCAAAATTCCTCTTTTCTTCTTTTTTTTTTCAAAGAGTCTCCCCTTTTGATTAAAATAGGCATTTTATCTCCAACTTCTCTATAGAATCAAGAAGTTTCTCTCTAAAATGAGTTGCCTTACATGCATAGAATCACTTGCTATTTATAGGCAAAGCCAAGGGATAAATTGGTCTTTTTCATTTTCACAATTAGAGCAGACATGGAGCATAGTTATTGGATCTAAATTATTAGCTAATGGGCTTCTTAAATTTAGGTCCAAATTCATTTAGTGGAGAGTGATCTCATGACACCACTTATTGGGCTTCTCTCCTTGAATACCTCCAATTGGTTTAGACGTCCATTGCTCTGAGATGATTCCAAAACAAAAATCAAGAAAACCTAAATTTAAAATGTGTGCTAACTTTTTTTTTTCAATTGAAATGTTTTCCTCATTTGTTATTAAATAAGGAATTGAACTTGCTATACTCACAAGAATAATTTTTTTTTGCATATATATATGAGCTAATTAAAATACGGAAAGGAAAATATTCTCAAGCCTTTCTTTTTTCTTTTTTTGTTTCTTAGAATATCAACCACTAACAACAATGGTTAAGCACTTTAAGGCAGGAGCTAGTCTAAAAGAATAAACCTATGCCCATGAGACTTTTTATTCTCAACCTTTTCTTTCTCTACCAATATTGATTCTATCTCCCTTTTCCTAGGAAAAATTTCACTTGCAAAAATAACAACTTACATGAGAGTGATCTTAACATTTAATTACATATGTATGTTTGTACTGTGAAATTGACCTGTAAATACAAGATAGAAGTCATAAGTTATAACATCTAATTATGTATTATAATATTGTTATTATTAAAAGTATAGATGTATACTTAATTTTTTTTTTTACGTGTATAAGTAGTTATAATAGTATATCAAATTAATTTTATAAATTGTTTACTAACATGGTAGAGCACGAATCGTTTTGGAGTATAAATTGTATGAATCTTTATGATGGTGTATCTGTATCCAATTAATTGTGTTTCGCGACCCCTCACAGTCCTGGTGGAGCTAAGAATGCAGCCAGCCTATCCAATTCATCGTTTAGTTTACCCTTTTAAGATATAATATTTGAACGCGTTTGCTGCCCTGTATACCCCGACACCCATGGGGAAGGGAAAAAATTACAAAAAAAAAGAGAAAAAGATGAAAAGACACGTGGTGGAAGAATAAAAATAGAAAAAAATTAAACTTTATCTCTGAATTATAAGTCATATGTATTTTAACTCTTAAACTTTAAAAATATACAAATCAACCTATTAAATTTCCATAAATGTGTATTTTAATCAAAGTATGTGTATTATACCCTGAATTTTAAAAAATGTGCAAATTGACTCATGAATTTTTCTAAATGTGCAACCTAATATCTCAAATTTCCTTAAATTTGTGATACTTTTATTAGCAATTGATGAAAAACTTAATCAAAAAGTTAATTTATACATTTAAAAAAGTTCAAGAGTTAATATTTATATTTTTAATAATTCGGCTGTATCCTAAAATTAAAAGAAAGTGTTGGATGTCTGTAAACATTAAAGTGTACAAAAGTTATTTCAATTATTGTTTTTCTTCCTTCCCTATAGCTAAGCCCAATGATAACTTTAATCTTGCAAATATCTTCTTCATCATAGTTTTGGCAGAGTTGTGAGAAATTTCGTCCCTCATGATAGGCCGTGAAGACTTCAATACTAGCACCTAACGGAAGTTTTACTTAAAGTAATCATAAAGATATTAGTAATTATTAACTTTATCATGAATATTTGTAAATTTATTACATATACTTTACAAAGAATAAACAATACAATTTATTGATATAAATATTCAATAATTTGATATTTGATCATTTTTAATATATTTATATGTTTGTGTAAAAATAAATAATTTAATTTAGTTTAGGTTTCTTTTCGATACCTATGAGATATTGATATCCCTTGTGTAATTAATGATTATGATTTGATTTTTGATTTGATAGATTTAAAAAATTTTGATTAATGGAATATATGGCTCAATCTTAGTTACAAAGAACTAAAAAATATGGATACTCTTAAATTTTATAAGAATAGTAAAGAAATCCTAGAACAATAAATCTAAATTATTAAACATCTAATAAAGAACTACTACTACCTTTGTAAGTCTTGTAATAATAAGTTCATGATCCCAAACCGATTACAAGGGTTTTCGCAGGAAAAAAGCCCTTTAATTATCGATGAATTTTGGACGTCAAGCGTGACAATCATTATTGACACAATAAAGGCCAACATACAAATCATAGAGACACTGCACACTAAAGTCCGGCATATATTGATTCTGCCCTGGACAAACTTTACGCTGCTTATAAAATTTTCTTAGTCTGGATTGCTATTCTAAAATGAAGAAGTTGATAAAATTATAAAAATAAAGAATTAAACACTCTTAAATTATTTAGTAAAATTCAAACATAATATACACATAATAAATATTATAGATTTAAGGATATGATTAATCAATTACTTTTACACTTTAATAACTTCATCACTTTAAAAAAGTCAAATTCCTTCCTAAATAGCCACAATGTAAAAGGAAGTTATAAAAAAAATAAAGAAGTTAAAAAACTTTTAGGGGCCATTTGTTTCAAGTTATAATAATGTATTCCTGAAAATAACATCTTGGGAATGATTTATTTCCATGTTTATTGTAAGTTTTGTAAAATTATTCATGGAAGCGAAATATACCCTTGTTTTAGTGAGTTTTTTACCGATCATGAAAGGCGGGAATAAAATATTCCCATGACCTGGGAATAAGAACTATTGAACATAAATATTAAAATACTCCTCAATTATTTTACATCCCTCACAAATTTTCTTTTTGCCTGCCCTCATTTGCACAAATAAATCTACATGTTGTTATAGGCAGGCAAAGGCCACTTTGACATAGTTGTTATATTTTTAGCATTTTATTTAATTTTTAAATTTAGATGAGATGAATAAATTTTTAATAATTGATTGTTAATTTTAGGGTAAAATACACTTACAATCCTTGAGATATTAAGAAATGATACTCCACCTTATCTCACTAAGATTGTGTTTGGTGCATTCTCTTTTATGATTTTTTTTATAAATCGTATACTAAATAATAAAAATAATTATAAAATAATATATGAGTTTAATTTCTATACATTGATAGCATAAAATAAAATATTAGTAGACAACTTTTTAATGAATATGACATTTTCTTGAATTTTTATTGGTTCACAGTTAAAAACTTTTACATTCTAATCATAGAAACTAAATTCATAAATAACATTAAAAATTATTTTAAAAGTTAATAATAATTGTTTTAAAGCATTTTAAATAAAGAAGATATAAAAATTAAAGAAATATTTAGAATAATATTAAACATAAAAATAAATATTAATTATTTTAAAAAATAATTCATGATAAATGATATTAGTAACAAATAATATTCATATAAAATATAATCATCTTAATGAGTTTCAAAATATTAAAAATAATCATTATAAATCAATAATTTAATTATCATAGTTAATAGTTAGTTGTTTAGCACAATCTGACATTATATATTTCAAATTTTTATTAGTTTACAGTATAAAATTGATTTTACATTGTCAACTAATAAAAATTTAAGAAATTGTCAAACTATGTTGTGTAGTTATCATAGTGGACAGTTACTTGGCATGATTTGATAGTTTTTAAAAATTTATTTTAATTGATTTGTTTATAATTATTATTTTATAATTTAACTTTAATATACTAATTGTATAAATGAGTTCTATAATTATTCAGGTATATATATATGTTGTCACGTGGTTAAAGTGATTCCTATATCAACTATTTGAAAAGTTATTTAAATAGAACGATTAATTGGATAACAATATAAAAAGTTTCTACATTGTCAATGCATCAAAATTAAATTCTTATTTTTTTATAATTTTATTTTTTAATAACATTTTGTTTTCATTTAACATCAAATATGAAAATAATATATATTATTCTCTTTTTCTTATAATATTTTCAACTTCTACATTTTTTGTTCATAATACATGTAATGAACATAGAAAACATATCAAAGTAATATAATTTATGAATCATTTAAAGACAAATTTTGAAAAATGATAATTAAATATTAATTTGTTATAATTATTTAAATTTTTTATTGTATATAATTATATATTCTATGAAATTTTATATTATTTATCATGCATTATAAACTTATAAATTAAATTTTATAAATTTATGTATTTTAATATTATTTTAAATATTTATTTACTTGTCTCATTTATTATTTATTTAAAATATTTATGATTAAATTTTTAATTAAAATAATTATTTAATTCTAAATTTTAAAATTATCTATAATTTTAATATATAAAAATGATTATGATAGATAAGTTTATTTAATATATTGTAGGCATCAAACAATATAAAATCAGTGCATAGAAATGAAATTTGTTATTTATTCTATAATTACTTTTATAATTTAATATATAATTTATAAAAATCAAATCATAAAAAAGAATACATCAAACACATCCTTAATGATTCTAACAATTTGATGTCAAATATCTGTGGTTCTAAAACTATGCCTAAGGAATCACCCGCTATTAGACATGGTGATTTCACAAATCACAAGAATGTATCTAGTCATTATTATGAATCATACTTAGTTCAACACTTTCAACAACATATAACTAGGATTCTAAAATTTTGATAAAAAAAAATCTGAAAGCATGATATTTTCTTCACACTTGACATGTTTGCCAATTATAGTAAATCAAGTTCAACTTAATACTTTCGAACAAATCTTTTCTTGTTAAAACATTTGTTTCCTAACATGGCATATCAATAATGGTCTAAGGATTTTCCAAAATATAATTTTCAGGATAACTCCAATAATAATAATTTTCTAAAATTGACATGAATCATGAAAAGTCTGGACATGGCACAAATCACTTTCAAATTTCATAAAAAGTGAGTATGATGCTAGGAAGATATTTATAATGACAAAAAATATGGTCATGAGCTTAAACCCACTCACCGTTCATTCCTGGGCATACCTGACCACTACCTATTGTAGAAATTTTAATTTATAAATAACAAATATTTTGAAATTTCTACTATTTATCATTGATCTAATTCTTAATATGACATGTGATAAACAAATATTATAATTGAGATTAGGTGTAGAATTACCTTGGAGTCCATGGTTGTCTATTTACTTTTACTTGTGAGAGAAACCAAGAATACGAGAGAATACTCTTCTTATCACCATTGCAGTCCCAATGTATGTTCTGTCACAATGGGCAACAGTCACACTAAGGTGGTTAGGAGCAGGGTCTCTCTGTTTGTAATAGATTGGGCCAAACATACCCATTATGGCTCAACCCATTTACAATAATCAAAACATATCCACTGTCAACAAAACCTAATATAGTTAAGCCCAATAACAAAAAATTAATCATAAAATTAGCAAAACAATATGGTCCAATATTTTCGCATCCAATTAATCTGGAATCAAATTGAAACTATAACAAAATATTATTTATGCCAGTCCACACACATAAAATATGAAACATTCTCCCACTTGGATAGCATAAATCAAAATATCATGTTATTCAGATTAATCAATAATATGTGGCTACAACAAAATAAGCCAACATTAACCATCAAAAGGTCCAAAATGGAATTATAAGCATCTCAACAATGCAAAAAATCATACTTGAAGGAGTAGTGATATACATTGTAAGATACCTATATTCCAGGAACCCAACCATAGAAGTGGAATATGGATAAATGGGAAAGCACAATAAAATGACATATCAGAGTGTAAATAAGGTGCAATTTTCCAATAAAATGGCCCAAGCATCCACCTAAGATGCCATTAAAGATTTAATAAATCTCATCACAACAACAAGATTGAGACTGGGTCCAAAATGTCTCCACAATATGCAATCACAATATATATACATATACAATAATAATTAAAACAATTAAAATAATTAAACTACCAGAACAAATATATGGCAATAACAATAGCAACAATAATCATTACTTGAACAATGTCTCAAAATGTTATTCAATGTCTCAAATATCACAAATATGAGGTCATAACAAAACATAAAAAAATAAACTCCCACTAATCCAAGACATCAAAAGACCCCACTACACCTATACGGGTTACATGATCAACAAAAGTTTTAATAGTTATGCCTTTGGTTAAGGGATCGGCAATCATAAGCTCAATAGGGATATGCTCGACACAAGTTTTAAACTCTTAGATCTTCTCTCACAAACATAAACTTTGTCTTAAAGTGCTTTGTCCGCTTTGAGCTCTTACTATTATGAGAGAAGCTTACAATAGTAAAGTTATCACAATATATAGTCAAAGGCCTGGAGATACTCTTCATAAAGCCAAACTCAACAATAAAGTTATCGCTTGACGCATAGCCTTATAACAAGTTATATACTCTGATTCTATGGTTGATGTAGTTGTAAGAGTCTATTTAACACTCTTCCAAGAGATAGCTCCTCTAGCTAACATGAACACATAACCTAATGCGGACTTATGATAATTTAGACAACCACAATAATCATAGTAGAATAACCTTCACCTCAAGATGATCTAACCTCCTACATGTAATCATATAATCTTTGGTACCTTTCAATACCTCAAAACACATTTTGCAACTTGCCAATGTGCTATATCAGGTTTACTCAAGTATCTCCCAAGTACACTAATAACAAAAGCAATATTAAGACATGTACAAACTTGACTACACATGAGGCTGCCAATAGTAAAAGAATAAGGAATTTTTTTCATATCTTGCATTTCATTTTTAGTCTGAGGACATTGGGCATTAGAAAGCTTCTTACCCTTTTGAATAGGTGCAACACAGGGCTTACAAGATTGTATATTGAACTAGTTTAGAATTCTGTCAATATATCCTCATTGAGACAAACCAAGGATGCCACGAGATCTATCACGATGAATCTCAATCCCCAAAACAAAATATGCATCGTCAAGGTCTTTCATATCAAAGTGGGTTGTGAGCATTTGTTTAGTCTTATTCAGAAATCCCACATCATTACTAGCCAAAAGGATGTCATCAACATAAAGAATAAGAATAACAAATTTTCACCCACTATTTTTCAGGTAAATACACTGGTTAATTGCATTTTCCTTAAAACCAAGAGAGCTTACAATATGATCAAACTTTAAGTACCATTTTCTAGAAGCCTGCTTCAAACCATAAATGGATCTTTTCAATTTACAAACCATGTGTTCCTTTTCACTTTCAACAAAACCATCAGGTTGGTCCATATAAACATCCTCAAATAAATCACCATTCAAGAATGCTGTCTTAACATCCATTTGATGAAGCTCTAAATTGAAATGAGCAACCAAAGTCATCACAATCCAAAAAGAGCCTTTGGTAGAGACACAACAGAACATTTCTTTATAGTCTATGCCTTCCCTTTGGTTGTACCCTTTAGCAACAAATCTAGCTTTGTAGCTCTCTATCTCTCTTCTAGCATCACGTTTGGTCTCAAAGACCAATTTACAACCAACAAGTTTGCAACCTTCAAGCAATTCCACCAAATCTCAAATACCATTCTTTCACATAGAGGCCAATTCATCCTCCATAGTAGACAACCATTGTGAACTATGAGAGTAAAAATGGCTTCTTAGAAAGTAGTGGGATTAGAATCCTCAACGAAGCAAACTCATGTTTCCTGCAAACAAACAACATAATCCATGAATCTAGTAGATTAAATAGATCTAAGAACATGCTCAGATCACCTCAATTAAGGCTAAAAAATATCAGGATTTTAAACATCATGATCAACATGTTGATCAACATCAGCATCAACAACGAAATCAGTGGCTTCATCCTGAGTGGCAATAGTTAGCATAGACTCAAGCAAAGACACAATAGGTATAGGAATAGTGACATGCTCTTCTTTGAAGCTAATAACATGTGGCTCCTGAGTTACAACATGTTTTGAATCATTTCCAAAATAGGAAGGATCAGACTTAACAACTATGGTGGTGTGTGTAGGATAATAAAATTTAGAACCCTTGGCGTCAATATAATATCAACCATTGTTTGTTTTATGATCAAGCTTCTTTATTTCTAGATTATAGAGCCTAACTTCTGTCTTACAACCCCAAACATGAAAATGCTTTAGAGTAAGCCTTCTCCCTATCATAAGTTCATGTGGAGTCCTTGGAATGACTTACTAGACACATGATTTAAAATAGAAGCTACTGTCCTCAAAGCTTCTCCCTATAAAAAAAATCAGGAATAGTTGAATGGCTAAGCATACACCTAACCAACTCTATGAAAGTATGATTTTGCTTTTCAGCAACACCATTTAGCTTGGAGTAGCTCAGGATGTTGTGCCTTAATACCACAATCCTAAAAACCATGCAAAGGCCTAGGATTCCTGCTAATTTTATCATACCTTCCATAAAATTCACCGCCTTTGTCAAACCTCACACACTCGATCTGCATGCCAAATTTCAACTCAATAATAGCTTTAAAAGTTTTAAAAGCATCTAGAAAGTATGGTTTCTCATGCAACAAATTAACCTAGCCAGATCTAGAGAAATCATCAATAAATATGATGAAATATCTAAATCTTTGCAAGGCAATAGGAGTAATTGGCCAACAATATCTATGAACTAACTGCAATATCCTTTTATTCATAGCAACTCATTTCTTCCTGACTCCGCAGTGAATTTCCCTTTCACACGATCAACATAAGTGTTAACATATGAGAAGTCCACATTATGAAGAATGTTCTTCTTGATTAGTCTATCCATTCTTTCTTGGGAAATATGTCCTAACATCTTATGCCACAATATAGAAGAATTCTCAGCAACTCTTTCATGTTTTCCCCAACAACATTATTAACATTTGAATGTCATTGTTCAATAGAAAGAGGATTAAGATTCAATATATACATGACATTCAACTTAACACCATAACCAACAAGAGCAGATTCATAATATAAAACAACTTTATTAGATCCAAAATATAAAGAGTAGCCATAATCATCTAAAACAGGACTGAAATCAAATTCCTTCTCATAGAAGGTACATAAACAGTGTCTTGAAAAATCAAGTCATGCTCACCACTTAATTTCAAACCTACAACTCCTATATGTTCTACTTTCACGTTCATTCCATTTCCAACCATGATAGACACCTCCCCTTCATTTGGCCTTCTCCTGGTTTTTAACTCCTGATAGACTTTGTAATATGAATGGTCATACCAGAATCCAACCACTACGTATGAGAAGGTACATTAACTAGATTAGATTCAAAACATGCTAGAGCTAGATAAACACTTTTCTTCTTCCTCTCTAGCCAATTCTTAAACTTAAAGCAGTCAAATTGTTTGTGCCTAAACACATCACAAAACTTGCAAGTGTTGTTGAATCTCCATTTTACACCAGATGATTCACCATCTTCATGAACTGAAGGAGGTCTAGACTTAGCGTCCACTTCTTCTTGAACTGAGACTTGCTACTCTTTCCCTTAAAATGCTTCTTCTTCTTGGCATGACTCTTGTAGGAAACCAACCAAACAACTTGAGCCTTGCCCTTCCTCATAGTTTGCTCCTCCTGATTAAAAATGGCCATGAGCTGATTCAAGGAAAGAGTCTAGCACCTACCAGACCAAAAACTCACTTCCTAGTTCCACTATTTCAACTTGTTGTACCAATTAGTGAGCTTCATAGCATGCTCACGAACACCAAATACACCATCATATCTAGTCTTTGTCAACAATGAAATATAGTAAGCCTTTTCAGTCTTATCAAATTTCTTGAATTTCTTGCCCATAGACTTGAGAAACCCTTTAGCACTGTTCATCTCAAAAACATTATCTTTGATGGTCTTGTCCATAATTAACTTCATAGTTATCAAACAAACTTTATTAGAATGAACCCACTTATCATGTTTTGCTAGAACGGTGGAAGACTCAGGTGTAGGAACTTCGGGCTCATTCTTAGTGAAAGGAACATCAACATTAGAAATGTCAAGGAACAACTTAAAGTAAGCCTAGTCCTCATAATCGTTCTATTCAGCTTTGGTAAAGAGTTCATGTTAATTGGCAAAGCTGAAATTTGCACATTAATGGGAGATTTTTGTCAAGCATAAATCCAATAAATGAAATAGAGCATATAACAACAATAAAGTCATCTCATGCAATTGTAATCCTCAAAGGGTCCGAATTACAATGCATAAGTTAACTCCCACATTAGAAAAATAATTATATTCTTAGATCTAGTATCGAAAGGATATTGAAAACTCTAAAATATAATTATCAATCTTCAAGAACTATATCAATGAGGATAAACCGATAGGGTAAGTACATTATTAAAAATAATTCCTAATGCCACATTAGTAATAACAATTTTCATATAATAGTATTTTATCACAATTCTGTGAAAGGAGAGCTCACAACCATGAAAAATGCCTAACAGTAATACAAAATGGTCTAAAACAACACATCTCATAACTATATATGCCACAATTTTGCAAAATATAACATAATTACAATGCTCAATAACATGCACATAATAGAACCCAAAATTATTTAACTAGCTAAACAATACCAAATCTGTATACTGTGTAACAACCTAGTTTTTTAGTATTGTTGTGATAAAATGATTAATTGTGAATAATCTATACGGATTTTGAAAACTTTGACAGACACGGTTATGATTATAACAATATGAGGAGTTTCTATAAAAAATAAAATTAATTTAATATTATTAAAAATTAATATAATAATCTTTTAATCAGGGATATAGAATGAGACTCTATAATTGGTATAATGATATAGATAACATAAGGATAAGGGCAAATAGATATCTTAACTGATAAAGTTTCTTTTATGTGAATCGGATACCAAAATAATAATAACGGTACATCTGAAACAAAAATTGGTCTAACTAATGAATATTATTAGATCTAAGATACTTTTTACTTAGGACAATAAAATAAATATAGATATTTCTAATACTGATACAAGGCAAATTGATCCAAAAATAGTTACACTAATAGTTTTTTCTCCAAGTAATGCTTTTTTATATGAAGAAAAATTGGAAAAGATCACATTTTCTCTTCCTTTCCTATATAGCCTTCACGTTCCTTTCTTCTTCCTTCACCATCTCCATTTCCTTCTTCTTGAAACTCCATCAAACCACTAAGTTCTTGAATGATACACTTAGATAAGCACCTAAACTAGTTCAAGAACACTTCTTCTATATCATACTCATGCCAAAACCTTGTTTTTCCCCTTCAAATTTGCCCAAATAGCAGTGTATATAGGGCTGCAAAGTGGGTTTGAGGCTTGAATTAGAGAAGAAAAAGCTAGAGAAAGTTTAGCAAAAAGCTTGGAAGAAAGGTAGGAAAGATTTTATGTCTATTGCTTGTGATTGTTTGGCTATTTTTGCTAGATAAACTCTTGAAATATGTTTAAAATTGTGTTTATGAAATCTGAAATTTATTTTCAAGAATCATATATATGAGTTTTATAGAGCTAATTGGTACAATAGATATGTGTTTTATAGTTCAAGAACACTTGTGGATTGATTGAATTAATATATGAGATTTATTAAGTAAATGAAGAGATTTTGATTCATAGAAGAAAAAGCTTGAAGTTCACCCAAGAAACTTGGTTTCTTTTCCTTGAAAGTTACAAGAATTATCACGCAAGTGGTTTTATAAGTTTCTGATGATATAAAATCTCATAAAAGATTAGCAGACTTTCAGAAAAATCTCATTACAGTTTAACAGATTTTCAATAAAATCTCATTAGTTCAACGATTTTATAGAAACATCTCATTAAATTTAGCAGATTTTATAGAAAAATCTCATAATAGTCTAGCAGATTTTATAGAAAATTCTCATAACAATTTAGTAGATTTTATAGAAAATCTCATAATAGTTTAACTATTTTCTTTCAGCAAAATATCATAAAAAGTTCAGGAGATCTTACTGATAAATCTCATAAAAATTAAAGAGAGATTTTGAACAGAAAATTTCATAAGAATTAGAAGATTCTAAAGAATATCTCATAAGAAATTCAGGATATTTTCAAGAGAAGTGTCTCATAGTAATTCAAGAGATTTAATAAAGAAAATCTCATAAGAATTGAGGAGATTTCAAGGAAATCTCAAAGCAAGAGTATGAGATATAGAACTTTTAAGAAGAGATTTTTACTTGAGAATCATAAGATCTTCTAAACAAATATTAAAGATCCTTATGAAAAGAGAAAACTTAAGAAATAAGCTTTATATAATATTAATTACTTAATGGTAAATTCATGGATTCATAGGTAGTAGTAGACATGCTATGCCCTTAGAACTATATTAGGTTATAATCACGATGGCCTTACATCATTATGAGAAAAGGGATGTACTGAGAATAGCGAGGCTATTTAGATGAGCTGTAGTAGACATACTCCATCTAGTGAACTATATCAGGTTGTAACGTGACGACGTTACATCGTTGACAGTATGATCCAGAAGTATATAGAAGAGTCCTATGAGTTCTATCATTAAGTTTAAAATTATCTAATAAAATTAAGTCATAAGAAACAATGATACTAACTCCTGAAACCTTTATGTAAACAACCAAATACCGAGTAATTAGTTATGAATCCTATGATCTTTTTATTCTCAAGCATAAGTGCACTCATAACACTATATTTAATGAGTAAAGGAATAAGCAAGCTAATTATTTCAAAAGAAATCGAAGATATTTTAATGATTTTAGCACTTTGTCAGATATCACTATGTAGTAGACTAGTGTTTTCCTCCTGGAATCTCTAATTCTCATTCCTGCTATTATCATATTTTTACATAGATTGCAATGATGGTGATTATGTCGTAGGGATCCTTAGCTGTTTTTGACATCACAATCCAGACCTTTTGATGAACCGATATTAGAGAATTTAATCAATCCTTTTATTTTTTTTTAATTGATTTTGAGTAGTACCCTACCTAGATTAGAGGGTACCTGTGTTAACCAAGGTAAAGGTTTGATAAAATTATGTATATGGTTGATTTGTCGTCAAATAATACAATTATGTATTTTTGATATATTATTTATGGTCAAATTTAGCGACTTAAAAAACGATTCATGTAATATAGAAAAGCGACTCATATGTAATATATATATATATATATATATATATATATATATATATATATATATATATATATATATATATATATATGTATATACTCCTCAGAGTTATTAACTAACAATTACTCACTATAAGGTTATGGCTTAAGCATAGCTTTATGGTAAGAAGGGTGTTACATATTGAACATAATGGGCCTAATAGTGTTAGAAATATGCACAAAAAATTTCAAACCAAAATTTGGAGAGTATATAATTTTTTTTAAGCAATTTATAGTATGGAAAATTAACAATAAATATTTTTTATGCCCAAAAAATAAATAAAAATCAACAATAATTCTAATATATCAAAAAACCCCCAAAATAAAAACAAATTGGGTGAAAGTGGGCCCTGAATGGGCCTATACACACTCCCCAGGCCTGGACCTAAGTGGGCAACGTAGATGCACTGTCATCATCCATCCATGACCTTGGGTCTAGAATGGGTTTCACGACCCATCTTACACTAACGGTCTTCACAAAATTCTCTCACATGAGACCTTGGTTTGGTGTGTTTTTTGTGTCTATGGATTCCTCTTTCAATGCTCTACAAAACCAATGTAATTTTATATCGAATCATAGCCTATAATTTCTAGGCTTCTTCCACGAAAAATACATGGGTTTCCTCAATTTCTTCACAATTTCTCTCTCAATACTTGATAAAAATTCATGATTTTGGTGTCAATAGGTTCAAAATTTCATGTTCTATAAAAGCCCTAAGGAAATCAAAACAATTTCTCACACACATAGGTTCAAGTTGTCGAATTGAAAATAGGTTCTATGTTAGGGTTTAGATTTTCAAACCTAAAATTCTCTCTACAATAATCTATTTCATATTATCTTTATGTCAATTTTCTCAGAACATCATCAGGAACAAAAACCCTCAATCAATTTCGAATTTAATCGATAAAATCAAAATATTCGAAATTGATATCTTAGGGTTCGTCACATATACGAATTTACATCATCAGCACCTAATTTGGAATATAATATCACAGGCATATCATAATTAGATTAAGCTCTTATACCACTTGTAGAAATTTTAATTTATAAATAAGTATTCTAAAATTTCTACTGTTTATTATTGATCTAATTCTTAATATGACATGTGATAAACAAATATTATAATTGAGATTAGGTGTCGGAATTACCTAACGTAGAGGTTGATGAGTCCATGACTGTCTATTTGCTTTTACCTGAGAGAAACTAAAAAGAGAGAATATTCCTCCTATCACCATTGCAGTCCCAATACGTGTTATGTCTCAATAGGGCAAAAACTACACTGAAGTGGTTAAGAGCAAGAGCCTCTTTGGTTAGTAACAAAATAGGTCAAACCTATCCATTATGGCTTGGTTCATTTACAATAACCAAAACATATCCACAGTCAACAAAAGTTAACATAGTTAAGCCCAATAACAAAATTAATCATAAAATATGCTAAACAATATGGTCTAATATTTTGGCATCCAATTAATCTGGAATCAAATTACAACTATAACAAAATATGATTTATGCCAATCCATACACATAAAATGTCCAACACCTATGTGATCCTGGAACTTGAAATGACATTTCCAACTATCAAAGATTTATTAGAGCACTATTAGAATTGATTTAGAAGTATTTGGGAAGAGAAAACTAAATCATGAGGGCCCCAAATAACAACTAAACTTAAGAATGGTGATAAGAATACAAAGAACACACTTACTGAAGAATTTAATTGGTGTAAATTGATTGAAATCACTTAAAATTGCTTAGGAATGCTTGAAAATTCATGTACAGATCTAGGAGAGCTCTTAGGGCAACTAGGGTTTATCCAAAAGTGTTTGGAGTGTTATAATATGTCTATTTATAGTGGGGGAATGTTAAAACACATAAAAACATGTTTCAGCGAGCATGCACCCAAAAACGGGTCACTTGGCTTAAGTTGCCTCACCATGATGAGCATATTCTCGCCATAGTTAGTGCACGTGTGACAACATGCATGCATACTACCACTTACTTCTTTCATAACTCTCAATATGACTGGAATTTAATCTCGTGGCTTGTAGATAATTTAAGTAGCTTTCTAACGGTGCAAAAATCTTGTCAATTGGACATCCATATCTCAAGATATTTGCAAAATACTAACTAAAGGTCATACTTAACATGAAAACAAAGCTATATCTTAAAACTTATGTTCTTGTTTTCATCTAGCATATATGAGAAATAGAATGTGGTCCTAAGGGCAACATTGAAGGTCACTCAAGATCCTTCTTGGACACCTATACTCGAGGTGTTACAGCCAAAACATTATAAGACCCTTGACTTGGGAAGAAAAATTGGAAACAAAATTAGGGAAGTAGAGGAGGTGGTAACTTTTAATATGACAGGAAAAGATTCAAAACTCATCAAGGCCAAAATCAATCTAGATGTGACCAAAGTCTTGAAGGAGAAGATTAAAATAGCCAGTCCCCATAAACAAGTTATCAAAATTGGCTTGAAATATGAAAGGATTGGACCATTCTATCATTATTATGGTTATTTAGGCTATGAGTCGATATCCTACAATGAATATTTGAAGATTACATCAAAGACACAATACATCCTAATAAGATTGGGCCCTGGAATGAATATTTGGAAGATTCCATATAAGACATAGTCTCTTGCGCATCTTCTTTAATCTTTCCATGAATGATAAAACTTAAGAGATGCAAGGCAGAAGGTTCCTACTAACATGGAAAAAAATCCATAAGCAAATTGTCCAGTGAAACATAGAAGATTCAATTACAAATGGGTGATAGTGGAGGGTAAGATGGCTATGAGAGTTGGATGATGATGATGTTGTCTCAATTACATGCAATGGACAAACTATTCAGACAAGAGCTAGAGATTTTGAGGTTATGTCTGAAAAAGAAAAAGGATGATGGAAATCGTAAGTAGAAGATCAAGCAACTAGCTAGGTCCAATACAAAAATGTTGCCAACATTAGCGGATCTTGTAACGCCCCAATTTTCTCATGTACAAATGACCAGGAATGCCCTAAGGTCATTTTACCCGAAAATGAGATCGCATCCCTTATCCTCAAGGGGATATTTTGTTGATGATAGGGGATTATATGTGTTATGTGTAATAATAGAGCGAATAATCTCATTTTTGAGTTTTGATGCGCAAAATGACCAAAATGCCCCGGCTATTTTCATTGAATGAAGTGCCAATTGAACCCGTACTTCACCAAGATGTTTTAAATGATATTTTTAAGCAATGTTTTAACAACTGGTTAAGCCGAGTAGCCCGGGAGGTTTTTGTGAAAAATTACTGATTTGCCCCCTACGTGTATTTTGCCCCTAATGATACAATTAGCAAAAGTTAAGCAATATTAGGCTCTAATTAAATATTATTAAATTCTAATTACTAATCTAGAGTCAAAATAATTTATTAAGATTAATTAGAACCTAAAATTGCTTAGATACACTTTAATCTTTGTCTTAAAAATCAAGACTCCATGTCATGGAATCTTGAATAGTGTTTTCTCTCTCCAATTCCTTAAATTAAGGAATTGTGTTTATGAATGGTTTTTATATAAAATGAGTTTTATTTCACTAATGAAGCAAGACCAAGTCCTTAATCATGCTTTGACACCCTTAATTATCCATTACATTACCTAAACACTTACTTACAAACTCCTAACCAAAAGCCTAATCAATGATACACCTAAACATACCTCTAAACCACAATTAGATGACATAATTTCCCTCCCCTTGGCTGCACATGGCTGAAGCCACTCCTCCCCATGTTCATCACATGTTAATTTATTTTTACACACAAAGAACCATATTTTGAGTCATACTCCACCATGCTTTGAACCATGCCTTTGAATGACCAAATTAATGAGATATTTTTCTCTCTTTTCCTCCCCAAATGCCGTTGGCCTCTCCCTTAAAGGCACCTCCATGTGTTTCATTTTCTCTATAAATAGACATCCAAGGGAGCATGCAAGAACCTTTGCTCACATATTGCAACTCCAAGCTTTCTTCCTTATGTTCAAAGATTTCATTTTCTACTTCTTCTTCTTCTAAAGAATCATCATCCTCCACCATTTCCTAAACACAAACCACCATTCAAACACCATAAGCCTTCCTTTAAACACATAACCATTCCATTCCCAAGTTCAAGAATTTAATAACAAACCTTTCTTTCCTTTTCCTCCCTTTGGCCGAATCCATTCTCAAGTTTCAAGAAGAATTTGTTCTCTTCATCTCATCTCAAGACAAAGTTTCTTTCTTTGAAAAAGAAATTATCCTTGGTAGGGAGTTGTATTGAAAGTTATTTTCTTGCTTTGTTAAGCTTTGTTCTTGATTTGAAATGATGTTTTGATGAATTACCTATGCTATGTTATTTGGTTTTCTCTTTTTCTTTCCTTTTGCATTTCAGGCTTCAAGGCCTTATTGGTTTCCCATGATAGCTTGATGATGAGAGTTTCTAGATGATGACTATGAGTTTATCACAATGAGACCTCTAGAGCTTGAGTTTTACTTTTACAAAGTGTGAAAAAGCATGCATTATCACTTAAATAATTAATCTTAAAGCCTACCTATTTCAACCTTAAAGTTGAAATGTGATTTAGAGTAAATACTCTAAGAGGCCTAGAATACTAAAATAAAGAATTGGACTTGCATTCATATTTATATTTCCTTGCCTAGCATATTTACTTTCAAAGTTATCACTTAAATAACCTATTTCAACCTTAAAGTTGAAATGTGATTTAGAGTAAATACTCTAAGAGACCTAGAGCACTAAAATAAAAAATTGAACTTGCATTCATATTTATATTTTCTTGCCTAGCATATTTACTTTCCAAGTTATCACTTAAATAATTAATCTCAAAGCCTACCTATTTCAACCTTAAAGTTGAAATGTGATTTAGAGTAAATACTCTAAGAGGCTTTGAGCACTAAAATAAGGAATTGAACTTGCATTCATGTTTATATTTCCTTATCTAAGCATATTTATTATATCTCTTAACTTAGAAGTTGTTTTAAAGTATGAAGCTTAGTTACTAGAAATGCCTTATTTTGTGCTCATTATTTTCAGACTTGTCTTTAATTTTCCAACACCTTTAGATTCTATTTTGGATGATTTAAATGTGTTAAATACTTTGCCATTTGATGTGATAATTGTTCTTAGCACTTTAGGCAAGCCTAGTAGCTAAAAAGAATTGAAAATGAGATTTCTAGAACTCCTAAGAAAAAGAATTATGCAATCTGTTCCAGCACCTTTAAAGTTTGTAAAATCAGGTTGTACCATGTTTACTTAAGTAAGAATAACCTATAAATGGTTTAGGAATTAATTTTAGCATCATAGGGAAAAGGAAATAGAAAGGGTGTAAAATGCAACTTCTAGAACATCGTAAATCATTGAAATCTTTTTACTGCCTATGCTATCTAACTTTGATTGATGATGTTCTTGATTTAAATAATTAGTGGTAATGATGATAATAGATCCCTTAGATGCATAAGAAAATAATTTGACAATTAGAGTTAGCCGATTTAGGGGTTTGGCTATTTAAGGGAATATTTATGTGTTGATGATTTGAGATGATGAATTCATGTAATATTCGATGCTATGTGTAGAATCCATCATTTGCATGTTATAATTTCATTTGGAAACATTGGAGATGCTTTTGCTTGAAATATATGAAGAGCTATGATATTTATGAGTTATGTATTGCATCTTGATATAACATGCTAAGAGTTAAGGTGACTCAAAACATGAAAAGATGAACCTTTGAACTCATCAAACTATAGATGATGAAAAGGTGATTCTTGCCCCCTAACCCATACTTATTGAGTTGGGACTTTAACTTATCAAAAGGGATAAGTATACACTAGTGACAACTAGTGAGGTATGAGCTCATAACCTAGAAGTACTCTCAAAAGGGAAGAGTGATAGGGTGGGCCCCAAGATGTGAAAGTAAACTAACTTTAAAGTCACCTAATGAATCAAGTAATGTCATTCATGAACCATGTTCTATGCATATCATGTTTGCTATGAAATGGAAGGTATGCTATAATGTTAAGTATTGCATAAGATATTGATATGCATATCATAATAAAGTATAATGCCTTCATTACAAGACTCATGATAAAATGAATGGGCCTCGGTAATTGATGTTTTAAAACTTAGTAAATGAATCTTTGCATGCTCACTATTTCATAATAAACTCGAGATCCCTAAAGACATTAATGATGCCACTTAGATAAGAGGATACTCTACTGAGATTCTTTAGCAAGATTCCCACTCCCTCTTTCTCTCTTTCCATCATGTCTTCAGATCCTGATGGCGACATTCATCCTCTTCATTGACACCCCCACTTGGGAGGTTCATTTTGACCCGAGCATCAGTCTTACCATTTTGAGGGACGTTGCACCATCCGAGTCTTCATGTTCGTGGACGACCATTTGCACACCATGTTCGTAGCTACCGTTTCTCTCTGACTTCCCCATACGATGATGACATGGTTTTTGAGCGTGTGCGTACGCACAACGAGAGGATCCTTCGCACGTACACCACCACGTCCACCATTTGTGATTTCCCGGATTACGTTCCTCACTCGAGGCATTCGTAGACTGACCTATTGGAGGACTCGCCTACCCACATATACTCTAAGAGCTCTGCCCTGCTCCCCACGGATGAGGGAAGGTAGTGAGGAGACGGTCACCCAGTCGAGGTTGGCATGGAGGCCATCCATGCGCCCCGGCGTGGAGCCATGTTCAATCATCTCGTGTGCCCCCTCGACGAGTTTCACTCATGGATCAGTTATATTCCGCCCTTCCAAGGCCAACGTCGTAGATCTTTTGGAGGGTTTTTAGTGCACACACCACTACTAGCTTAGGATAACCTTCTTTTATTTTAGAGGTTATCTATCTTGGGTGCACTAGGTAGGCATGTTTTTCTTTGTAGTTTCCTTTCCTGTGTATTTGCTTTTCTATGATGTACTAAACTTAACTCACTTCCATGGGTGGGTAGACTATTATATGTTGGCGTGCTAATAGATGATCTTTTATGTAGCCTATATGATGTTTCTATCTATGTTATTCTTTTACATGTTACGCTTTTCGTTGACAATTGCTTATGTTATGCGCGGTTCACGTTTTGTCTACGTTTTCAAAAAAAAAAAAAGCTGGCTCATATTTTCATTAAGTATTTTCAAGTATGATCTAAGAAACTAAAACAAAGAGTAATATCTAATAATCAACTGGAATATGTCCTAAGCGTATTGAGTTAATTATTAGGATGTTACATATCTAAGAGAAGGAAAATGGAGATTGAGGAATACTATGGATGGAAAAAATAATGGATGAAGGATAAAATTATGAGTGACAGGGTGCAGGGTGCTAGCCTTCGATTGGCACCCAAAGCTTCATGAAGATGTTTGTCATTACCCAATTTGGAAATGCGTCCGGCATGTGAGGGACTGGGTCCCCATAAAAGCCTCTAGGTAATGTGACTTGAGTAAGATGTGTAATATAGTAGTATTATTTCAAAAACATGATTTAAATATACATTCTCATCTCTAACACATCAATTTAAATAATAGTTTGTAAACCTAAATTGTTCCAAAATATGTAATCTGAATGTAAAATTGAATAATCCTAGTATATACTGTAGTCATGCCCCCGAAAGAACATGGGAAATAGTAGGTATGCTTCCCCTATTTTCACTCGAAGAAGAACCCCTTTTCTAGAAATAGTGGAAGGAAGTTATGGACCGAATATAAAATAAAATGACTCGTAAAGAAGATTTATCTCTTATAGCCTTCATTATTTGGCGGCTTTGGTTGGCAAGGGATGAGTTGGCCTTTGAAGGGAAGAGATTAGACCAAGCCACAATCTTGGGTATAAGCTTCGAGTTGGCGAGGGAGTATAAGACACATAATCAAGTTTTTTCTTCTCTCTTAGATATTTTGTCTTGTTGGTACTTTAGCTCTTTTGTGTAGCTTTAGTCTTTGGGAATTCCCTCTCTATTGAATTTGGTATGGTCCTTGGGACCACCTCATATCATTTTTATTAAATGAAATGAATATCTATCTTCGTTAAAAAAAAATTGAGAAACCAATTTGTCTCTTGATACATTTTTGATGGACCAATTTGAATATTTTATCAAAATAAAAATAACTAAACTAATGGGTTGGTCCAATAATTGTTGGATAAGCGTACTAGGTCACAAAGTCTACGAATTAACGAGTGACAAAAATATATGATCATAAATCATGCAAACTACGGATTAGAAACTTAACATATACTATATGTGTGTGTGTGTGTATTATTTATTAGTTTAGCCTGCACATTTATGTGGTTGTTCAAATTCACCTATTAAGATCAATTCATCTTGAAATTCTTCTTAATAATCCTACTCTACCTTATATCTTTTAGACAAAATATCCAATTTGGTCCCTCAAAAATATATTGGGGGACAAATTGGTCCATCAGAATTTGAAAGTACCAAATTGATCGCTCATATTTAAAAAAAGTGGACAAATTGGTCCCTCCATGAGTGAGTAGTCCTGACAAATGCATGGATCAACTCAGACCAATGGTTATTTTAACTTAATTGACAAAGGTCTCAAAATTGAGTCCTGAGTATGTGGATACATTAATTTTCGAGAAGAATTGTTTTTCACCCTAGCGATTCTACTTGACTCGTGCTTGATTGCCTTTAATCAAATCATATAGTTCTATTTCTATTTATAAGACATTCATGGTGATAGGTAGTTGAGTTAAACATTTTGGTGCGTTCTATTGTGCATGATGTTTTCTCTAAGGAATAGTGAAGTATGGATGTGGCACTACCAAATGAAGCCACGTGGCATGGTTTGAAGACCTTGCCAAAGGAAGGTCGTATAGTATATTGAGTGCTTACATAGGGGTTACAGGGTTATAACCATTGTGCTGACTCTAAAATTTAAATACAAAAAGATAAAATTAAATTATTGTTTTGTCCTTTATTTTTTTTTCTAGGATCATCTTCTCTCTTCCTTCTCTCTATCCCAGATCTATCTATGCCACTATCTCACCAATAATCACCAGGTCTTCTAATTGTCGAGAACATTGGGATTGTGGTGGGTGTTTCCACCTGTGAAAAATATCACCATCTCATTTCTTTCTGGGTGTATGCTTGCAATAATGTGGCTTTCAAAGTCTCTTGTAATCTTGTTTAACTTACCCTTCTTCTATTTTTCTTATAGCGAAGAGAAATTTAAAATAACAAAATCTCACTTTTCATATCACATCAAAATAAAATCGGGCAACCATAAATTATTGGGTCATTTTTTTGGTTATGGATTTTGTGTGATTATATGACAAATTTATGGTGGTGTGGGTAGATTTACACAAGAGAGAAAAAAAATTGCAAAGAATACGGACCATTTGAATTCAATATAATAAATAATATTATTATATTTTCTATTAAAATATTAATTTTTAAAATAAAATAAAAAACTCGAACAATCCGAATTTGGTGTAAAACAACCATATATTATTTTAGAGTTTCAAATTGAATTCGAACCTTTGAATCCAACATTATTAATAAAATAATATTTTTTAACGTGACAAATTAATTATCAGAATTCTTATTGTTTGAGTCATTTTCTTCTTCCTACATATATTTAATATTCATTAAAAATAAATAAATAGTCATAAAGATAGTCAGGGTAGAGGACCACCCATCTACAAATGATCTTGGTGGTCATTGAAGTCCTAAAGTGAAAGCCAATCAAATTTAGGCCTATTTCTTTATATTTTTGGGTACAGGAATAAAGATCTAAATTTATCTAGTATTTTCCAGTTACAAAATATATCGAACATCAAAGCATGACACATCTATCCTGCAAATATCACCATCATTTAATCTAATTACCGAACTAATTCATACTATAGTGAGCTCAACATCAACATCGGCAACAACAGAGTAAATTTGGGAAGAAAGAGACCATTTTGGCTTACACAAAAGCTATTAACGTTTGACAAGATAGGCACAAGAATTTACATATCAGTATATTCCATGGAAAAAGGCTCCTGGCTCTACATTTTTAACTCAGAAAGACCTTAAACTTCAGAACAGGAACTTCTTAAAGGATGAAATCAGATGGCTGAAATTACAAAATTGATCCGGTAAGAGGGTCACTCGTCTATCCTAACAAAAGAAATTTGCCCGACAATTAAAAGATACTTGTAATTGACCAGTCTATGATAGCCCAGTTCTTGAACAACATGCTCCTAGTCTTCTCTTCAGTTATGCTGGGATCATTTCTTCAATCATCTAATTCGAACTCTGCATGATCTATTAGTCTCGTTTGAGTTTTAGCATTCTTGAACATCTAGAGAACACAGAGATAACATCAATTAATGACAAAAAACATTGTACAATGTTTTAGCAACCTAGCATTAAGGTTGAGTTGTTAATCAAATCTTGGTTTACCATTTAGTTTTTTCATCATTAGCAAAAAGATTATCCCTTGAAACTAGTCTTAGAAGATTAACATCTACTTATCTGGTAAATGTCTTATCAGCAAGGATCCGCCACCAACCAATCAAAGCAACCTGCAGGAGTACCGCGTCGACATCCTTGTTCGGCGATGAAACACAAAGTGAAGAAGAACACAGAGAAGTGAGAGAACTCACTATCTTCTTCTTCCTTGCAAAGGCATTTGACGATCACAACAAGGCTGGAGCCACCACCGTCGTTCTCACGGCCACTTGGAAGGCTATTAGTGATTGTTGGTGAGATAGTGACGACGCATATCTGGAGAGAGAAGAGAAAGAGAGAGAAGATGATACTGGAAAAAAGAAATAAATAAAGGATAAAACAGTAATTTAATTTTTTTTTGTATTTAAATTTTAGGCTGACCACAATAGTAACAAATCCGTTGAAACCACTCAAGATGTGGCCTTCCTTTGACAAGGTCTTCAAACCATGCCACGCGACTTTCTTTGATAGTACTATGTTTATACTTCACCATTCCTTATAAAAAACATCTTGCATGGTAGAACGTATCGAACATTTTTTCTCGATATATAATTGAATATCTGTATAATATTTTTTTCACATTGGTCATGCATATCAATTAAAGGAATTAGTTGTTGTATACTGACAATATAAAAATATATTTACATTGTCAACAGATGCAACGTTGATAACTCACATATTTTATACAAGTTTTTGAAATTTGAATTAGATATGATCTCATAATGGATCACATGTCAGTTTTTTATTGCACCACAGTCGACGTCGTAAAGATGATTACGAAAGTGCATGGTAATTAGTTATTTTTCCAAGATATTATTATTTTATTTTCGAGTTGAAATTTGATGATTCATTAAAGGATTCCCTTTCGCATACTACTATAGATCATTAATCAAAGGTTAGCCCCACCATTTGCATGCGGCATGTGCATACCACTACTACCAACTAAACTAACAGCAATAAAAGGCACCGTTACGTTACTGTATCACACTATCTGACTATCATCACTATCGCTATCTGGCGCTTGTTACTCACCAGTCACCAACCCCGTATATATATAACCCATACATACAAACTCACGTTCCATAGCATTGCATTGCACAAACCACAACGCATTACACACATGGCTTCCTCGCTCCTGTTCCCAACTCTGCTCCTCTTCTCCGTCATCTCCGCCGTTACACCCTGCCCACCGTCAGACAGGGCAGCACTCATGGCCTTCAAGGCTGCCCTGACTGAGCCGTACCTCGGCATCTTCCGCTCATGGACAGGCACCGACTGCTGCAACGGCTGGTACGGTGTCAACTGTAACCCAACTACCCGCCAAGTCACCGACCTCAACCTCCGCGGCGAGTCCCAAGACCCGATATTCCAGAAGCTTGGCCGCTCCGGCTACATGACCGGAAAAATCTCGCCGGAGATCTGCTCACTGGCTGGGCTCTCCACCTTCATCGTCGCCGACTGGAAGGCCGTCTCCGGTGAGATCCCCTCCTGCATTGTCTCCCTCTCCTCGCTCCGAATCCTCGACTTCGCCGGAAACCAGATCTCCGGCGAGATTCCGTCGGAAATCGGGAAGCTCCGGCGACTCGCCGTGTTGAGCCTCGCCGATAATTTAATCTCCGGCCAGATTCCGGCGTCGATCGTCAACCTCGCCGGACTCATGCACCTCGACCTCAGCAACAACCGAATCTCCGGCGAGTTGCCCTCCGATTTCGGGAAACTCGGAATGCTGAGTCGGGCGTTGCTGAGCCGGAACCAACTCGCCGGTTCGATTCCGAAATCCATTTCGACAATGAACCGGCTCGCGGATTTGGATTTGTCGATGAACCGGATCACCGGTTCGATTCCGGTGGAGCTTGGAAAAATGAGGGTTCTTTCGACTTTGAAATTGGATGGTAACTCCATGTCGGGTCCAGTACCTTCGAGTGTGTTAGGGAATTCGGGTATGGGTATTTTGAATCTGAGTCGAAACGGGTTTGAGGGTACTATACCCGATGTTTTTGGGGTAAAGTCCTATTTTATGGCACTTGATTTGTCGTTTAATAACTTGACGGGTAAGATACCCGGTTCGTTGTCTTCGGTCAGGTTCGTCGGGCACTTGGACGTGAGCCACAACCATCTGTGTGGAACCATCCCAATTGGGTCTCCGTTTGATCACCTCGATGCGGCGTCGTTTAGTGACAACGACTGTTTGTGTGGAAACCCCTTGAAGACTTGTTGATGGATGACTCGAAAAACGCAAATGTTTGTAAAGTGAAAGAAGTGGGGAGTAAGATAGATCAATATTTGGTCTTACAAAACAATTTAATAGTGGTTAGTTTTTCAGCTATTCACTTAGTAAGTGGGTTGTATTGATGAATGTTGAAAGACATAATGAGTGATCTACTGGAAGCCAAAGTGTGGTAATTTTAGCTTTGATTGTCATCTCATGTAGTAGCTTCTGGGAAGTGATTTTGGGATATTTTTAGTTGTGAAGTTGAAAATCTGAAATGGAGAGAAAAGATAAATTAAGGGGAGCTAGCAGATGCATGTGCATGCTAGGTGGCATAGTTCAAACGTGTTCTGAATATTCTTGTATTGCATGTGAGTTTCAGAGCTAAGTAACGTGAAGATTTGAATGTTGTTTCCACATATTGTTGTCGCATTATTATTAGTTAGGTGTAGACTAACTTGTACGAGCATTATTGCTTTGTCGATTGCACTTTCATTCCACAACAAAAGTCATTCTTTTTTTTTCTAATAATTTTTAGTCGGTCATAAAAATAGAAATAGAATGATTGATGCACATGTTTCGACTATTTTCTTCATCCTCCCCCCCAAAAAAAAAAACAAAAGTTGAATAATACGAGGTGAACGATAATTCTACCTCGAAACGTGACTTCTATGAAAAAGCAAAATAAACTGTTTGACAAACTATTTTTAAAATTGTTTTGAAAACTAAATTTCAAACCAATTTAAAAAAATTAAAAAGCAAAAAAAAACTGTTTGACAAACTAATTATCAACATAGATTTATAATGACAGAAAACTAAAAAACTTATTTGGATGATGTTTATAGTAAATTTTGACACTTTTATTGTCAACAACAAATAATTGACAATCTCCTTTGAGGCAAATTGCTTTAAAGACGTATATCGACAAATTTAAAAGTTTGGATGACAACTTTTACTTTTCAATATATCGATTTCAGGAGCGAAAAGCTACTCCTCTTGGGTTCACCACCAAAGAATCGAGTGTCAAACTATTTTTTATGTAATGAGGATGGAATATGTAGAATGAAAAGTGATTTGTGTTGTGACAGTGTAAATGAAATGTTTGACAAATTAAAGAAGAAGAAGAACTTCCAGAATGTAAATTGATTGACAAATGAAGATAAAGTACAAGGAATATAAAGAAATTAAAGACAGAAATTGAAGAAATCTAATCCTAGGAAAGCAAGAAAGAGGGTTGAGAACAATACTCAGTTAACTGGACTTTGTTCAGTCATTGGAGACATTTTAAAGCGAGTGTGTGAGTGAAAATTCTAACCCTTTACAATTTGTACGGATATGGTATTTATAGACAACCTAAATCTCTAGGATTTTGACACTTATCTTTGGCTGTCTCTAGATGCTACCCACGTGGCTTTGACAGTTATAGGTTTGTCATTCGCTTTTTATCACCACTTTGTCACATCCTTGTCAAACTTCTATCATTAACTCTGAAAACCATCAATAACAAACACATGCCTTGGAGTTACTACGATGATGCCTTCACCATCTTCAGAATTTTCTAAGTCTTTAATTGTCAAACTCCCACTTTGACTTGTTGAACTTAAAGCACAAAATTTTTGTCACCATTAGTAATCGTCGTCGTTTCCTGACCTCCTCTTGGTCTCAACATCTTCCAAGTCCCAAATGACAAACTTTCATTTCGATCAAAAGTCGAATAGAAGACTGTCAATATTGTTTTGTCAAACATCTAACGAAAGAACTACCAATGTTGATTTGTCAACTGGTCTTTCTTGGGTTTCGACATACTATTTTGACAAACCAAAGACTTTGTCAAGTTCACATTACTTCAATTCCCATCATACCAAACCCTCGATTGAACTTTAAGCTATCAAAGTCGAATATTAATTTGACAATCTAACACTTAGCGAAATTTGGTGCCAACAGATGCCCCTACAACTCTTATTTCGAAGAGCGGTTTTGTCGATGAGAAGTTGAAGAGTTGTAAATTTAAATTTTAAATTTTATCAAAACTGAAATGACTACCCTCAGTGGCAATTAATGCGGCACAATAAATGGGGTCGTTACACCCAATCCGCTCACGTCCTATCATGGGCCTATCTTCTAAGGCCTTATAGCTCCAACTTGTGGCCTTTGACAGGGCTATAAATATTATAGTGTCATCCCTTTCGCGCCTATGCCATCATAACTTGCAACTATTCACTACTTTCTTTCTTTCTCACTCCCAAAACTTTCCATATCCTTGCTGCATTTTCTTTGAGATTTTTCTTCTACGTTTATGGCTTCTCCATCCAACTCTATTTCCTCCAAAGGCGCTGTCATGCCAATTCACCTTCTAAGGATCCTAAGAACTCCCAACTGGTAGCCTCAATTCAGAGCCCATTGTTGATCAAGATGAGGGCTTTGCTATGGGTCTTGACCCAAAGAACTCTTCCAATCTCACTTCCCAGGTACTTCTTCCTTTCTCCATAGGTTCTACTACACATGCTTATATAGGTCCTATTGACCCATAGACAAGCTAGCAAGATACGTACTCATTATTTTTCTTCGAAGCCCTAAGAAATCCTTGTTAGTAGTCCCCAATTTTATTGCAAATATTTTAGTTCAAACATTAGGCTTAGGAACCAACCCAAGAATTCCAAACCCTTTCCTGGAATGGCTTGCGAGGATGGAAGCCGTGAAAACTTCCTTTTGAAGAAGTTTAGGCATTCTTGACATCCCTCAGTTGTCCAAATATTCCATCAAGTTCAATAATAATATGTTAGGATCTATCATATACTTCTAGAGTTCGACCACAAACTCCTTTCACCTCCCTGTGGTATGATTGGTCCAACTCTTTCGAGGTAGCTGTGATTACAGGTCTTCGACCTCCAGGTCGATATTCTCCAACATGGAGCCTAAGACCCATCCAAATATACCCTCGATTTCTGATATGTCATATACTGCTTTATCGAGAACAATAAAGGGACCGGCCTATAGTGACAGTGAACATGTCGTTTTCCTCTATTATTGGTTGAATTCAATCATTTTTTGTTCTAGAAGTGTGAGGATACAAGCCATGTATCTTCCCTGGCTATGTTACTTCATCAAGGCACTAAACTCTATTTGTCTAAACTTCTCTTAGCGCATCTTTATGATGAACTTCATTATTTCGTCACTAGGATTGGTAATAATGAATCTCTCAATCTAGGTGGTCCAATGTGGTTGCTCCAACTTTGGCTAAATGCCATTTTTGAACCTCAACTGACTTACTCCCCACCAACCATAATTCAGAGGTTGTAAAGGACCTCGACTTTGTTTTCTGTTTCGAACTAAACCCAATGACTCAATGCTTTCGAGTTCTGGCATTTCTTCCAGCACTTCCATGAAGCCTTCTTCAAGGAACTGACCAAATGAATTTGACTCCTTTTATCCAACATCACCTTTGTCCACCATGGTTTATTCACTCCATGATTTGAGATACCGAAACAAAGCAAAATCAAAGTGATGCTGCTGGTCCAACTTTCTTTGTGCACAAGTTTTCCCTTAGGATTACCCAGGTCAAATGCTTTAGGAGTTGTCTTACATGCTCCTAACTTTATGGTGTGACAGTTTGGTTTTTTTCAAGCAATTCTGGCACCATTGACACTTGATCCGAATAGCGCTTTGTTATTCTGAAGTGTCATCTCTCGAAGATTTAAACTATTGTCCAACTAACGATGAGTCGAGGAAGGATGTTTATTCTCCCATGGCTGTAGACCCTAGCACCTTCCCAAGTATGTCATTCATTACTTTGTGGCATGAATATTATGACACCCTCCATGTTGATTTAGACACCATCGAACAACGCATTCTGACGAATTCTTCTAGTATTTTGCAATAGGGGCAAGAGGATGAAGTCGAACAAGGTAATAATTTAACATCATTGTTCTTATTCTTGTGTATTCTTCAACTAATCTAAGTATTTCCCCTTTTTTTTAAAAAAAAAAAGAAGATGAAGCAGGAGCTTAGGGTCGAAAATGAAAGGTTGCTGCCTTAAGCCCAAGAAACCAAAGGCAAAAAGTACATCGATCAAAACAAGGACCTCAAAGAAGGAACCAATGACCAAAGCTACCAAGGCTTCAAAGATGACAAGATCGATTCTTCCTTCTCATCATCAACCCCCTCGCTCACAATATTCTACAGGGTAGGTCACTTCAAAAATACATATATGCATGTCTTTTATCAATATACTTCTAACTTTGCATTATCAAATTTTAGTCCGTTGTCCGAACCAGAAGGCTCCCCTCTGCGAAGGATCAATCTTGTAACCCTGTTCACCTCGATGATGAAGAGGAAGGCGATTTGTCAGATCCCTTAATCATCATAAAGTATTTATTGTCAAATTACATTACTATCAGTGATGTATTTTCGAGTATTCAATCTCAACTCATTTCTTTTTGGGCGTGCTCGTTTGACTGGATACACCAATTAATCCAGTCGAACCCGTATATGAGGCTATGATGGACAAAGGGGGTTTGTCCGTCAAAGATTATGCCATAGATGACATCGCAAACCCTCCTCCTGTCGAACATCAAGCTAGTCATAATCCATTGCCAGCCTTTATTCCTATTGATCCTTTTGTTGAAATCGTTAATATCTAGACGGTTGTCCTCCTCGCGATCATCCTGGCTTCAGAACAAAGAAGACGATGATGATGATGAGGAACTCGACATGAATTTCCTCGACACACTAAATCAAGCTTTGTCAGATGTTATTATTGTTAGGGCTACTCCTCCCGTCTCTAAAGCCAGAAGTGTGAAAAATATTGTCACTCTAGCTTGAAGTGTTGAAAAGTCCCACTCGGACTTCAACCATCCTCCTAACTGTCAACCTACCTATCAATCACTTTCTAACATCATGTCTCTCCTTAATTACCCTTTTGACTCTTTAGTAGGTGATGGTGATCTCAAACACAGCTGATTGAAGCCATTTCCTCTTTGTCCCAAGTTACTCTACCTGACCAACATCAATACTTGGTGAGTTCTTGAAATTTTGTCACTCAATCTTTCGATGCCTTTTCCATGATATAGAATGCCTTTGAGCAAAGACAAAAGAGTTTAGAGAACATCGACTTAATCCTCAAGAATATTGAGAAGATTAGCAGCCAAAAGGCTAAGATTGTTGATAGTCTCCAGTAAGGCGAGGCTTGGGAAATTGCTCTGGTTGAAGAAATTCAAAATCTTCATGCTCAAGTCCAAGAGCTATCAAATAAGAAAAATAACCTCACCAAGGTTCTGGTAGAAGGGAAACAACATTTTGGTAAGTTTGACAAAAAGCTTGAAAGGTTGTTGAACGAGGAACAAGCTACAAATCAAATATTAGCAAATGCTAACTTAGCTCTGGAGAAAGCAAATTCAAGCAAAGAACTCCCTACAAATTCAACAAGACTTGAAGCTGAAACTTAAGGTTTGCTCCCTTGATTTGTCTTGTCAAGTTTATTGGCTGCTGCGTTAAACTTATTTTCTTCTGTTGTTTCCTTTCTGACAAATACTCACTCGGTAAAGTCTTATTTCCTTTCGTTTGTTTACTAATCTGAAAAATACTCGCTCGGTAAAGTCTTATTTTCTTTTGCTAGTTTGACAAATGCTTGCTAGGTAAAGTTTAGATAATTTACCTTTCTGCTTGCATTTTCAATTATTCATTTTGACTTGATACATTACTGGTTTGTATGTTTTTAAGTATTTTCCATTGATCGACGCTATTCTTTGTCCATTACTAACATCGACTAGGCTATAAGCATTACCAGAAAATGTTTTGTCAACTCAGAAAGTTCCTTCCCAACTTGGGGACCATTTGCCAAATATTCTTGACTTCTTTTCAAAAGTAATTTGGCTTTCCAAACTAAGTCTCCAATGTCAAAATTTTTAATTTTAACATGGCGATTATAAAATCTTGCCATAGCCTCTTTTTGTCGCATCATGTTTTCTAATGCAACAATCTGTTCTTGTTCCAAGTCATTTAACTCATCGAACATAGAACTCCAATAATCATTGATTGGTAATTCATTTTGTTTCGACACCCTTATAGACTGCAAATTAATTTCGCAGGTAAGACTGCATCATGCCTATAAACAAGTTTATAAAGACTTGTTCCCTGAACCCTTTGGGTGAGTTGCAATATGCCCATAAGACTTGCTTGAGTGTATTATGCCAATTACGAGGGTGTCGACCTATATGCTTTTTAATCAAAACAATAATGCTTTTATTTATAGCTTCAACTTACCGTTAGCTTGTGTATAATAGGGAGTAGAAGTAATCATTTTAATTGACCTCATATTAGCATACTCAAGCACTCTTCAAGCTATAAACATTGTCCTTTGATCTATGGTAAAAGTTTCAGGGATCCCAAAACGATAAATAATTCTTTCTTCAATGAAGTCAATTATTTCATTTTGAGTCACATCCTTTAAGGCAAAGGCTTCGACCCATTTAGTAAAATAATCAACAGCTACCAAAATAAATTTGTGGCCCTTTGACAAAGGGGGATAAATTTAACTAATAAGGTCCAAGGCCTAACCTCTAAAAGGCCATGGTTTGACAATTGTATGCGATTTTGACGCTGGCACATGCTCCACATTACCATGTTTTTGACATTCTTGACAAGATTTCGCATATTGTATGCAATCTTTACCCATTGTTGGCCAAAATAACCTTTATCGATGAAGAGACCATCTTATCTTTTGTCTTGCTTGATGAGCACCACAAATCCCTTCATGGATTTCCTGCAGAGCGACATACACCTCAAATTCTCCTAAACAAGACAACAAGTCACCTTCGACCCTTTTCTAAACAAAGTATCACCCAGGATAACATAGTTTAGGGCTTGGTACTTCATTTCGATCGACATTGTGATTTGGATTTTTTAAGTATTCGACAATTGGCTTTCTCCAATCATTGTCATCCAAACGATCAATGACTAACACTTCCCGTTCATCAAAAGGGACTAAAATTTGTTTGATTGTGACAAACGACTCTATGGTCGATGAATTGACTTTACATCTCGAAGCTATTTGAGCAAGCTCATTTGCTTCTAAATTCAAGTCTCATGGTACATGTGGAAGTGTGAAAGTGTCGAATTCATACAATAATCTCGTAGCTGCGAAGTATTTGAACAAATTTTCACTAACACATCTATATTCTCTCGACAATTGTTTTATGACTAATTGTGAGTCTCCAATAACTTCGACATTCCTAACTCCTTTAGCTAACAACATATTGAGCCCAATAATCAGGGCTTCATATTCGACTTCGTTATTGGAACGCGGAAACTTAAGTTCGAACATGAACTTAGTGGGAATATGATATGGGGAAATCAATACTATCCGGCCCAAGCACCTCGATAGTGTTTTGAACCATCGAAGTATAACCTCCAAGGAGTCATACCCACGTAATTCACTATTGGTTCGTCTAGCTCGTCATAAGGATGGTTGACTAGGAAATTGGCCAATATTTGTCCTTTGACCGCTTTGGCAGATATATATTTAATTGTAAATTCAGTTAATGCTAACATCCATTTACCAATTCGACTATGCAAAATAGGATAGACAACATGTACTTTATTACATCAGCTTTTGAAATTACATGGACCTCCCTTGAAATCAAATAACATTTAAGTTTGGTGCAAGCAAAGTACAATGACAAACATAGTTTTTCCAAAGGACTATATCTAGACTCGACATCTGTCAAAACTCTACTCAAGTAATATACAACTTGCCCACTGCCATTGTCATCTTCTTATGCCAACATACTTCCAATGGTTGTTTGAGAGGCAGCAATATAGAGTTTGACAGGTCTCCAAGTTTAGGCGATGTTATGATAGGAGCATTTGTCAAGCATTGCTTGATATTGTTGAAGGCTTTCTGATGGTCCTCTATCCAAACAAAGTCCTCTTCTTTCTTGAGCTTGACCAATGGTGCAAAGACTCTTGTTTTGCAGACAAGTTAGCAATAAAGCGTTGCATGAAGTTTACTTTACCCAAAAGGATTGCAATTGCTTTTTGTTCCTTAGGGGTAAAGCTTCCATTATCACCTTGGCTTTATTTTGGTCGATGGCAATTCCTCTTTTGGACCAAGAAGCCCAGAAAGTTTCCTATAGTCACACCAAAAGAACATTTCAAAGGGTTCATTTTCAAACCATTCTTTCTCAACCTCGAAGGCTTTCTTTAAATACTTGAGATGTGTCATCTGTTTATCAACTTGACAACCACATCATCTATATAAACTTCCATAAAATTACCAATGAACTCATGGAAGATGGTATTCATGGCTCTTTGGTATGTCGAACCAACATTTTTAAGTCCGAAAAGCATGACTACCCATTCATAGTTGCCTAAAGCACTAGGACATCTAAATGCTGTCTTTGACATGTCTTTTTCAGCAATAAAAATTTGGTTATAACCAGAATACCCATCCATAAAACTAAGTATTTCATTGCCAGCTGCAGCATCAACTAACATATCTGCTACAAGCATATGATACTCATCTTTTGGGGTTGCGTTGTTTAGATCTCGAAAATCTATGCACACCCTTAATTTGCCATTCTTTTTCATAACAGGAACGATATTAGAAACCCAGTTGACATACCTGGCTATTCGTATGAACTTTGCTTTGAGCAGCCTCTCGATTTCCTCTTTGATCTTGGTCACTACCTCTAATGTAAACTGTCGAGGTGCTTGTTTGACAGGTTGACTGTTAGGCTTCAAGGGTAATCGATGTTCGACAAGTCGATGGCTTAGGCCAGGCATCTCGTCATACTCCCATGCAAAGCAGTCCTTGTACTCTTCGCAAGTGCAATTAATTTCTCTCTAAAATCCTTCGGCAATAATTGGCTAATGTAAGTTCGTCTTGTCTCGCCAGCCTCGCCTAGGTTAATTTCTTCGAGAGGGTCCTGCACTTCACAATTTTTATTTCTACTCCTAAGGTTATTAGATAAAACAGAAATATTTTCAAATCCTAGAGGTTCAGAATCATAAATACAGTCCAAGCAATGCACCATCAGTAGTGCATGCAAATTGTTCGACCATGTAGGCCGACAAATAAGCTATTTGGCTCAACAAATCCATAAATTAATCTAAATCTGGGACCATTTCGACCCGGTCCTGGGTATCAACTTCAAGCCTTCATTGTCGATCACATATTTATCAATCTTTCTGGGTCAAACTCACCTTCACTTCAAGGGGCTTGATCTTTTTATTATAAATCTTGAAATCTACATGATCGACATAACAAAAACTATCATCAGCTCCCACCTCTTCGATGTTTCCTTCTTGGTTCCAGAGTATGAGTTTTGATGCAATGTCGATGGTACAGCTCCAACTCCATGGATCCAATCTCATCCAAGTAGGACATTATAGCTTGCTTTCGACGGAACTACAACAAACATTGTCTTTCGACTTACACTTCCAACTTTGACACTAAGGACTAAGACACCTTTGGCGGATGATTTGCCATTGTAGTCAGTCATCCAACATTAGTTTTCACCAAATCTTTGACATTTTTGCCAAACTTCATCAACATGCTTTCTGGCATTAGGCTAATAGCCGCTCCGCCATCGACAAGCACTCTATTGACTAACTTTCCTTCAATTGTTGCTTTTATGTGCAATGGTCGTAAATGTGCCTTAGTGACTTTGTCAATTTTTTCAAAAGTTCCATCGTTGCAAAAATCTTCACAAAGAAAGACACATTCATTCCCCATGATAACATCTTCACAATCATCTTCCATCTTGGCACAAACTCCTTCAAGCATATTCTCAGGCAATATAGAAACCACTCTTACTAAATTTGTATTAAAAATAGTATGGTGATTGTCATCAAAACCTGTTTCAAAGTTATTTGTCAGCAAATCATCTTCAGACAAAGGATGGTAATCTAGTACTTTCCTATCATTTTCATTAGCTTTTGGTAGTGGATGATATTTTGGCACTGTTTCATTATTCTGACCAGTCTTAGAATGTGCAATTGACATGGGTGTTCGTCGTGACCTTAGGCATTTGGTTTATGAGATTTAGTAATTTGACCTTCTGGATCTACGTAATGTCTTTCAAGGGAACAAACCCTTTACCAGTAGTTGTTTTAGGCCTACTTGTCTCGAACAAGTTTGACTAGTACCTTTCCTCTTGTCAATCCTTTTCCAACGTAAGGATTCGAACTCATCCTTCGTTCTTGGCGATACTTCCTCCTTGGCCTTCTTTTCTTTTTTGAAGATGAGGCTTCATCAGCATGATGGGTATTCTTAACCCATTGATTATGGACAACTTTGGCAGGAGGAACTCGAGTTCGATTTGACATGTTTTTAGGTTTGCCATCCACCATAACGTTTTCATCTTCTGATTAACTTGTCCTGTTCCAAGTTTAAGAAACTTAGGATCAAAAGGACTAAAATCAAATTTTGACTTACCTATCACCTTCCTTTTCAATTCCATATTCTCTCTCTTTTTCAGTAATCAACCTCTTGACCTTTTGCTTCTCATATGTCATTGCAGTGGTTCGATCAAACAGCACATGCATCTAAGACAAAGAGAAACGTCACGACCGCTATCTTTCTGCTTGATCAAGAACGTAAGTAGGTCCATTCCAGCCTTTGGATAAATTATTCTGCTCACAGTTTCAAAGAAGTCAAACTCATAATCACGTTGAAACTTCTTCTCAGCCTCTTGATCAGACATTCCAAGCCTAGTTACATTGATGTCCATGAAGGCTAGTTTGACAAAGCTTGAATTGACCTGGAAAGGGTCAGTCTCCACTTTCATAGGTTTCTCCTTCCCTTCAAATGTCAGGCGTCCTTCATCGATCACTTTTTGGATCAAGTCCCTGAAACGAACACAACTGTTAGTGGCATGCCCAATCGATTGATGGAATTTACAAAACTTTTGTCCCTTCAATTCTGAAATTGAAGGAATTTTCTTTCCTTCAGGAAGGATTATTTGTTTGTCTTTTAAAAGTACGTCAAATATTTGATCTACCTTAGAGACGTCAAAAGAGTAAACTTTCGATGATGGCACTTTCTCTTTATTTCTAATAGGCCTTAGGGAACAAACGTATATTGGTCCTGACTTTAATTCGGCCACGTTAACTTCATCACCACTCGCTTCGACTTCGTCATCTGGCTGATCGACTTCGACATAAGCTACCTTTTCGTGATGAAGTGTTTTTTTCTCATTCTCTCATTCTCTTTTTTTAATTATTCTATTTGACACACCTTTTCTACCAATTAGCCAAGGTCTATGAATTGCAAATTGATTAGTTTCTTCCTTATATCATAATCTAGATTGTTAATTGCCATCTTAACAACTTCAGACTCTAGGATAGGAGTAAAACATCGATTCCTAACATTTCTAAACCTAGCCAATAGTCATCGCAGTTCTCCTAAGAAATGTTGAATAGTAAACAAATCAGTTACGCTAACTTTCGTCTCGCCTCTAAAAAACTGATTATGGAAACTACTTTCTAATTGGGCCCATGTCAAAATAGAATTAGGCCTTAGATTTGAAAACCATGTAAAAGCATTTTTTGTCAAGAAGGAAGGGAAGAAACGCATTTTCAAATGTTCATTTGATGCCATCTCCCCTTTTCGATTGTGTATCGAGCAATATGCTCTCGATTCCCATTTTCACCAGAAAACTTTGTCAATGATTTGGGGATTTTCCAGCCCCTAGGCCCTTCAGCTTGTTGAATATAATCAGGGAATGCAGACACGAAAAGAGGTTGGTTGGCGAAACCAACGTTGAAGCCCAATCTGTTCAGAACAGTTTCGCAGCGCGAGTGATATTTTGATTTTGTTGGATATTTCGAATTTGGCATGCATGTGCCCCCTTCATTTTGTTGTTAAACCCTTTGAATTTCATTGTTAGTATCTTGCCCTCAACAGATCAAATTGACAATTGGGTCAACATTAACATTTTCATTTGGAGGTGGATTATCGATTTCGTCATGGGGGTCGTTTGGATTGTCATCCAAAGTGATGGCTTGAGCCACATGCCCCATTTGTCGAGCAAGTTGTTCAAACCTTGTGTTGTTTGTTTCAATCAAAGGCGTTAACACTGTTGCCATTTGTTGAGTTAACATATTGACGAGATCATGATGACTCTCATCAATTTGTTGTCGAAACACAGCCATTGAATCGACTTGTTCCTGGGGGTTCCGTCACACCTACTCTAGGCATGTCAGGGAAGATTGGGCCTATGTTTGGTTTTCGTGTAGTAGTTCGATTTGTCGATGACAAATTCCCCACTCTAGCTATAGAAGGACCCATCAACTAAGGGCTAATAAGACCAAACTATGGCAAATGTGTGCCAAATTGAGGCACATTTGTCACACAGGGCATATTTTGACTATGAAATAGAGGATTATGCGGATATATATTATTAAATCTGCCATTACTTTGATTTCTAGGATTTTGACACTTGTCTTTGGCTATCTCTAGATGTTGTTCACGTGGCTTTACAGTTTCTTGGTTTGTCATTCACTCTTTGTCACCACTTTGTCATGTCCTTGTCAAATTTGTCAATAACCGCTAAAAACCGTAATAACCATCAATTGACAAACACATGCCTTGGAGTTACTATGACAATGTCTTCACCATCTTCAGAATTTTCTAAGTCTTTAATTGTCAAACTCCCACTTTGACTTGTCGAACTTAAAGCATGAAAATTTCATCACCATTAGTAATCGTCATTCGTTTCCTTGGCCTCGTCCTGGTCTTAACACCTTCTAAGTCCCAAATGACAAACTTTCATTTCGATCAAAAGTCGAATAGAAGACTGTCAATATTGTTTTGTCAAACATCTAACGAAAGAACTACCAATGTCGATTTGTCAACTGGTTCTTCTTGGGTTTTAACATACTATTTTGACAAATCAAAGACTTTGTCAAGTTCACATTACCTCATTCCCATCATACCAAACCCTCAATTGACCTTCAAGCTATCAAAGTGAATATTAATTTGATAATTTGACACTTAGTGAAATTTGGTGCCAGATGATTATTTTTAAAAGCCAATTTTTTGAAAGAAAAAAAATTGTATCAAATACCAAACACAGTAAATCAAACTAACTCCATTCCAATGTTGCATGACTAATATGCACTGCCACATCCACTATCAAAATAGTCTAAGTCCCCTTATTTGTAGTATAAGATAACTCAAGTTATTCTTCCTAAGAACACACAAGTTATGTTATCAAACCAAAATTGCTAAATAACAACAAAGGGGATTTGTGATTTCAGGATGCAGACATTATAATTAATGAAAGAAACGAATGAAATGCAATTGATTAAAGAATCAATCCAATATCATGATCAATGGCAGAATTCATCATGATTTAAAAGAGTTAAAATTTGAATGCTACTCTGTTAATCTGAATTAACCGTATAATCATACAGTTTCACTCAACAATCTTTAAATCACAATCACAATTCAACTGAATGTTGAATTATGTGCAAGTTCAATTACCGGATCACCGATCAATTATTCAAGCCTTACTTTGATTTCAATAGCAAATTTAGTCCTATATCTAATCAGATATAATTCAAACATAATCATGTTCAATAACCAAATTCATAATCAAAACTGAAGTTGAAAAAGGAAAGCATACATACGAAAATAAAAAATTACAAAACAAGAACTCCAAATTCAAACCAATTATCTATAATGTCAAGGATTGAAAAGAGATTAGTCTTCCATGGACATTTCCATTGAAAGCTTTCTATAAACCCCTTAAGTACAAAGGAAAAACCGAGAAGATAAGTAGAGAGAGAGATAGATAAAACTTGCAAAAACTGAAAATTTATAGGAAATCAAATGTCCCACCCAGATTTCCACTTATCTTAAACCTTATCTATCCAAATAATTCCTGATTTCCGAAATCTATCATGATAAGATTATCCTCTCTGGATAAGCTTTCTAGAGACATATTATATGAGTTATTTGGACTAGAAATGAGTGAGATAAGCCCAATTATGTGAGGGAAGGTCTTGGACCCACTTTAGCACTAGCTCTGCAACTTGGAGGCCCATTTAAGCCTTGAATCTAATCAAATTTGATGAAGCCTGTGAAACCCAAAATTATAGATCTCGGTCTTAGCTTTCAGAAGACACCAAGATCGCCCAAATCCGATATTTGTAGAGCCCAAAATAGTCTATGGAAGATAGAATGGTTATAATAAGTGTAAAATCCGAAATTAATCAAGTTTTGACAATTAAATCAAATAAATAATACAAAACTCAACTAAATCATCAAAATTAAACACATATATAAACCAATTAGGCCAAGTATGTAACCATAATAAATACCTAAAAATTTCTCTATCAATGACATCCTACTCTGTCTAGGCCACAACATTCACCTGAAACTCAGCAAGATTGTTTGCTGTCCAGACCACAACATTCAGCTGAAACTTAGCAAACTTAACCGTAATATGAGAGATTAGGAGGCCTTCGAAGCCAGCAACAAGGAGGTCGTCGTCATGGAGGAGAGTTGCAGAGCGCGTGGGGGATGAACGAGAAGAAGAAGAGGGCTTGGAAGAAATGGTTTTGGACCGGTCCCTGCGCAGTGAGGTGGGGCTTCTTCTGCTACTTTCCTCTCTTGGTTTCTTTGGAACAGAGCGAAAGTATCTGGTTGTTTGAGCGGGATTTAGAGATTGCTTCGCTGCGTCCTTTTTCTTGCTTTTCTCAATTTTCCTCTCTTTGGTTTTGTTGAACTTCCCTTGAGTCTGAGATCATTGTTATGTGGAATCACATTTTATTTTAATAAAAAAAATTGGCACATATGTGGATTTGCAGTGAATGCGCTTGAGATATTTGCTAAAATGTTTTAGACCTTTGACCTGTTTGTGATAATTTTGTATAGATGAGCTTTTTTTTTTTGATGTGAAATTTATTCATGATATATTTAATTAATATTCTGCTGCAGGTTTTTGGTCCTTCTGCACGGCAAAGATATCTTTATGATCTAGCTATTGTTCCCAGAAATGCATACTCATCAACAATGTTTAAAGATAATGTTCTCATTGGTTTAAGGGGGCTGTTGCACATCTATAATTGTTGTAAATTTTATTAGGCCTTTGTGAATACATTATGTGAATATATCCCATCTTCAGTTCCTCGGAGATTACCGCAATAGGGATGAGGATAGGAATGGGGATAAGTTTAGTGCCACGGGAGTGGAGGCAGTGTCCCCATTTATTAAATGGGACAAGGATGTGGATGAAATCTTCATCCCATGAAGATTCACCAACTCCCTATCTATATAAATATATATAAAGAAAATCTTAACATATCTTTATTTTTAAGTTATCTTTTTTGTATTTATATTATATATGTATATTCATTTTTAATTTAGATTATATTGTATTAGTAGTATTTGTAATTTTGGATAGGGATAAATATATTTTACCTCTTAACTTTAAGTCATGTGTAATTTATACCTTAACTTTTCAAAATGTGCATCAACACCAACTTTCAAACTGTGTGAAACACCCCTTAATATAATTTTGTCAACTAATGAAAGTGAAATTTATGTACACTTAAACCAATGTTTCTAATTTGTGCAACTTTAACACCTTGTTTATGAATAATATATGCAATTAACCCCCTTAATTTTTTTATTATATGCCCAACTTGCTATAACATAAAGTTTTGCATTTGAAAAGTAGAAGATTTTACACAGTTTGGAAAGTTTAAAAAGTTGTAATACACGTTTTGAAAAGTCATGGTATAAATTACATATGACCTAAAATTTGGGAATAAAATGCATTTAATCCTTTGGGATATTTATATTTAGAATTTCTTAAGGAATAATTTTGACAACCTAAAATGACAAAGGTAAGACCCCAAGGGAGTGATCTCAAAGAAACAATAAGGGGAAGGAACCATGTGTAGTACCCCTCGACACCTTCCAAATGTTGAGTGAGAAAGTAATTTTGGATATCATAGGAAATGTCCAATGATGGAGATCAATATTAGAAGCAGGACAGCCAATCGAAGCAAGTAACGATTGATAGAAAAAGAATGTCTAAACAGTGTCGAAGCCCAGCTGAGGAAAACAGTCGAAGAAGTTGGCCAAAAGCGTTCGCCACCAACAACACTAGACGCATGGTCCATGTCGAACTAGGGGTGAAGCAGAGCTAAGAAGGGCAAAACGAACTAACAGAGATCTTTAGGAAGCATGGTCGACTCAAAGGAAGGTGGTTATTCAAAATTCCTTTTTGGTAGGAATAATCATAGAACATGGGACATAATGTGCGTGCACATAATGGTTGTAGGAAACGTGGGACACGTGTCAAACATGTATATACATAGCTTGTCTATAAATAAGAGTAGCGAAGGATTGTACAGAGACAGAGAATTTTAGAGAGCATTTCCTGCAATAGTAATAGTGAAAATTGACATGTAAATATAGACTTGACCTTCAACACTCGGTGATGAGTTACTTTTTGCTCAAGAGTCTCGAAGTCCTCAATTATTGTTCTTATCTAAGTTTCTTGTATTCCGTATTATTATTTGTTCTCTTCAATTCACAACTTACTTTATATTGTCAAGTCTTTACTTAAATATTCGAGAATTCACATTAGATGAATCACTTATGTTCCTGAATAAGATAAAAAAAACCATGTGAAATAGAATTTTAAAGTATTTTTGTAATTTTTCTCCTTTTTTGAATTTTTTAAAAAATGAGAATATGTACATGGATGGGGATGGAGGGCAAAATTTTAAAGGGGACGGGGAGCGGGGAGTATGTTCCTGCCCACAAATATCCATTGTCATTCCTAAATCAAACTAGCTATATTATAATTGAATGATAGAATTAATTTTTTTATAATATTTGTATTTATTTCAATAATGCATGAAAGTAATTACCTACGTACACCGCTGCGTGTATTCCACCACAAATATTAGGAAAAATAAAACTTCTAATTTCGAGACGGAGTGATTTAAATACCTTTTTCTAAGAAGAAATTGCCACAAGGTAAGATTTCAAGTCATGTTGCTTCCTTTTACATGAATTATATGATATAGTAAACAAATTCTTAAATTCTTATGAACTAGTATGACCTTTTCATTTTAAACTGATAAATGCTAATACAACATAATCACAGAAGTACTGAACTTGAGTTTAGTCACTAGGACAACAATGACGAGTTAAGATCGGTGACTGAAAAAAGAGCAAAGATATTTGAACCCAAAAAATAGGGGACATCTACCTCGCGAAGAAAGAAAATAGAGAAGATCGTGAAAGAAAAAAAAAAAAAGTAGATGATTGACTATGTTCTTATTTCAAGGTTGTTGGGCACCTAATAAAAAATGGTTGAGGTTGAAATAACATGGTTGCTTGAAAAATACTCATCAATCATCAAGGAGCCATGTATTTGACCCAAAAAAACGAGCCATCTATGGTTTAGTTTGATTCATTTCGGTGACTTAAAAAATATGCGGGCAATATATGAATACCGACAAGCACTTGAAGTGGATACGGATTTCAATAACTAAATCAATAAGGATAAAGACGATATCTTCAGAAGCAACCCGAGCGATGGACGAAAGTGTTTATTTAATTATGTGTAAAGTGGATGATGTTATTGGAGTAATAATTATCATGATAATATGTTATATACATGAACCATAACGCTATAATGTGATAAGTCATGGTTTAATTTGCCTAAAATATACAAAAATTAAGTAAGGTTTAGCATGATAGAAAACAAAATATTTGTGTTACATCAAATTGAAATGGTTCAACAATTCAAACAAACTACTGATATATGTTAATTAATAATGGCATTAGTCTTCTAATGTTTTTTTTTTTTGTGACATGTATTATGACATGCAATTTGAGAAACAAACCAGAAAGATAAATAATTATTTGGTGTAGATGATAAATTAGATTTAAGCATCGTCCATGACAAATGCAATATTAAATAAAAAATTAAATAAAGCAAATGTATATAAGCTGAATTACTATATTTACAGATGCACGGAAATTATATATAATTTAAAATAAAAAGTATTTGAATCTTTATTGACATCTAATAAAAGATAATAATAATTTAGTTTGATTAGTAGAATTTATATTTTTAAAATAGACATTGTATATATAATAAAATTATAGACATCAAGAAATTTTTTTCCTTTCAAAATTTAGTAGCCAGAATGATGAGGCATAATAATGGTAATTATAATGAAAAAAATTGGTATAACTCATTTATTCATTTAAATTCACTATAATTTCAACTAAGATTTTAAAAATATATATAGTGTAGCATTGCTCATAATATATACATGTGTGTATATATATATTGAAAAGCCGATAATAAGCATTTGTAATTGTTACGGATGGGTAACTCAATAGAATACAGATCTAGATTAGGTTAGGAAACATGAACTATTGCAGGTGGTCCTCCTTGCTCCATGCTTTGAATGGGGCTGTACCTCAAAGGATTCTGACGATCAGAGTTAGGGAGTGCTCAAGAGATTTGTAGTAATAAATGAATTATGCATACATTTCTCTCTGTGTGGTACCATGTCCAAGGGGACTATTTATAGAGATATGGGGGTATGATAGGAACAATTGGGCCCCTATGGGGCTCAGAAGCCAATGGGCTGATATTGGGTGTAAGCATAATCCGTCACAGAAGCCCCAACTCGATATTTGACTATGCTTAGTCAGATGTCAACTTTATAAGCATCACTGACCTTTTAGGTTTTGGAATGAGTTTTTGAACTTAGTTTCGTTCTTCGTGAAATGAGTCGTCTTTCGTCAGTATGGAATGGGCTTCAAACATTTGAGTTCCATCTCATGTCATCCATGTAGGAGGTCTGAATTGCAAACATGGGTTATGGAAGAATGTAATGAAAGTAGAGCCCCCAATTATAAGAATTCAATTTCTCGTGAGGTTATGACCTTAGAGTTTGAAAGTTTACGCTAGCATTGGATGTCAACAGTTCTCATTAAATTTTCTTTTGCTAAATTAGAGAACTACCTTTGTCATCGAAGTTCCATATTAGTTCATTTGTTAGGAAGATTCCAAGTCGTGGGTCTAAAGTCATAAAGACTGCAATGGCAAGGTTATGACCTTGGAGACCCTATGGATATTATTTTGCTATGATTTGTAGGTTGCATTGTTTTGACAAAAAACTTTCAAGCTTTAGTATTTTTGGGAAGTCTTTAAAGACTTGACCTTTAGAATATTTTATATTGGCCCTTTATTTCTAGGCTTTAATTTAGGCTAATCTTCTTGCCTAAACCGGGCTTATCTTTCCAACCTTAAGATCTAGGAAGCCATTTTTTACAGTTTTCCCTTCCAGTCCATTTTCCGAATACCAATAGGAAGAACATTCCCTTGCTTCTAGGTGGATGGATAAACAAGTGTTAGCAACCTTATCCTCAATTGGCAGTGGGTATTATCATTCGCTTAAGCAAGGTATATAATGCTCTTCTACAAGAATATGACCCAATGAATGTGGACGTATGATGTTTTATTTAATTTGTTCACCTCAGGATTTGAGCTTCCATTTTTCCTTTTCCTCGTAATAAACTTCACCCTAGTGGAGGCTTCGTGTACCAATATTTTGCCTCGATGTGGGCAGTATGTCAGTTGTGCTTAGATTTTTCATCTAAGGGAAAGGATTTGTATTCAACGCTCAAAGCAATCGTCTGAGGGAGTTGATTTACACTCTACACTTAAAACAATTCTCTAAGGTGATATGATTAGTTTATACTTAGCCCTTAGAGCATTTGACTAGGCAAGTCTTAGTTTATACTATACTCTTAGAGCACCTCTCTAAGCGAGTTTCAATTAATTTATACTTGACTCTTAGATTGTAGATCCAGAGGGAGCATGTACTTGGTCTCCAAGTTTTGATCTTGGGGAGGAGTTGCACCTACTCGTTAGGTATTGGGGCTGAAAGGGCTTGGCGCTTAAAGATTAACCAACCTCTAGACTTTGAATTGGGGAGGTAATGTTTAATGAATACTCAACCTTTGGGACTTGGATCCGAGGGGAGTTAATATTTCATAAGTACTCGACCACCAATTTTTGGCCTAGGGGGAGTTAATGTTTAATAAGTACTTAACCTCCAAGCTTAAAGGGAGTTTGGAAATAGAATCATAGGGGCTTTCTAGCATTTTTCCTGAGTTATATTATCTCAAGGAATTTAATTTGCCTTGGGTTTATTCTCATGGTTTCTTATTTCATTCCCAAGTTAACTATTCTGTAATCTAGATTCTTGGTATCAAGGAATCTAGGGCACTTTTAATTTCACCCCCAGGGTCACCATTTTGGGACCCTAGGGATTTTTATTACACACCTAGGTTGGCGAGCTCACACCTCGAAGCTCATACCCAAGGAGTTTTAATTTCACGCTTAGGTTCATCTTGGGACCTTGGGGATTTTTATCTTATGCCCTGGTGGCGCATTGGCCTGAGGCGATAGTGTGTTGCTGGTTTGCTAGAGGATGCTTTTCTCTCGGATAGACAACATCATGGCTTCCTAGTGGTTGCACCATGGCTTCATGGTAAAGTTGTAATAAAGTAGGGAAGAAAGTGAGGTGGCTTGCCAGGGAAGATAGCTTTCTCGCCAAGGGACTAGCTGGCTCGTGAATGTGGAGGCATCGTTGCTATTCCCTAGTCTCTCCTGGCATGGAGTCGCAGGAGGGAGTGTGCTGTTGTCATAGTCTGTTGTGTGATGTGGCTTGGTAGTTCAGAAGAGGAGGATGCCATGACATTCTTACTTCTCTCGGTCTTCTAATGCCATGGTGATTTTAGGCCCTGCTTGTTTGTTAAAGAAGAGGATTTTCTAGCTAGGGTAGTTTGGGAATACACCGACTTGTGGCAGTTTGTCACGCTTCTCCTATGTTTCTGTTCATCGTCGTTTGGCTATTGGCTCGATGAAGGTTGCAGCATTTACGATGGCATATATACATGTTTCCTGTACCATAATCTTTGAATAAAGGAAGCAGTTATATGCGTTCATGGAGAACATGAGATGCAAGACACATGATAGTTTTGGATAAAACCAATTAAGGAAACAATGTGTTGCCCAATCTAAAATCATGTATATGGCTGTTATTTGAATTTTGCATGTAATTGTATTGAACTAATGTGTAGAGTGTCACAACGTACCCAGAGGACACATGCGACGAGGATGTCGACCAATTTTAAAATAAAATAAAATGGGAGTCGCCAATTTTAATTCTGGAAAAATTGGAAAACCTTTTTAATTTACAACTGGTCTTTTTAAAAGAGATCTAAGGTTTGGAGTTGATTATGATTAGGGAAGGGTGGAAACTTAATCCCACTTCACCCTAATATATCCGTATAAATACGATTACCCTAGAGCTCATTATGCAAATTTATTATAACTTTAATACTATTTAGTTTTCCCCAAAGTAATCATAATTATGTCCAGAAATAAAATAAAATAAAATAAAATGAAGCAAGGAATAAAAATTAAATGAGAACACAATTTAATGAAAAATTAATTTTGGCTTGATAGTTATTTGCTACGCCGACGTATCCTCTGGTGCAATGAGGAACTCAAAACCACGTCATTCTGTAGAAAATGAGTGTGTGTTGATTGATTTTAATTAAAAGAGAATAAAATGTGTTGATTGATTTTTAATTTTTGAAAAATGATTTCATGAAGAAATTAAAATTCATTTTGCATAGGATTTAAGATAGCGTGAACTATACAATAAACCCTTACATTCTTATAAAACTTGAGGATGATAAATCATACATCAAAATCATAAGTTGTTGCGTGGATCGAATATCATTTTTATTTTTATTTTTTTGACAAGCTCTAATTTCAACAAAATTAATTCAGAGATATAAATACCCAATTTAATTTAAGCAAAACACATGAGCGTACACAATAATTAAACTAAAATAAAATTAATTCATGAACACAATTACACAATTAATTTAAACACACAACACATAAACATATAAAATAATTAAACAAAAATCTAATTATATATTTTTTAACCTTAGAAATTCAAATTCACTCAATATCAAAGAAATAATTAAATCACACTTTTATTTTTATTTTTATTTTTCACATAATTAAATCACTTATGAAATTAATTTATTTAATTCTACTTAAATGATTTAACATGTCACAAACTCTCCCTTTTTTTAAGTAAAATAAAATACTCAGGCACACAAACACACACACACAAAAACAGAACAATAATAATAATACTAATTCCCTTTCCCTTTTAACACTATAACACACACACACAAATGTACTCTCATGGATAAAAGAGAGAGAGAGACGTGAGGGCAGAGGGAAGAGACTGAGATTGAGAAAGAAAGAAAAAAGTTAGAGAGCATGAGAGAGAAAGATAGGCGGAGTATATGAGGGAGAGAGAAGGAGGAGCGAGGAAGCTCGCATCACGCGGGCGGATAAGGCGGTGAAGGAATTCGGCGGTGGTCACGGCGCGAGTTGGGGGCTTCGAGAGTGAGCGGCGGCTGCGGTTGGAGGTGACGGCGAAAGGAAAGCGAAACCGTGAAGGAGAGAGCGGGCTACACGCGGTGGCATGGTCCTCACGCTTCTCGCGATGTGGGAGAAGGAATGGCCGCGCGGCCATTCTCATGCCAGGCGTCGACACCTCCGGCTACAAGTGCAGTCTCCGCGATGAGCGCGGCAGGGGTTATGGCGGGCGGTTTGGCGCTGGGACGGGCACGGTGGATGGAAGGCTGAGGGGTGGGCGCGTCCTGGTTCAGACGAGAAAGGGATGGGGAAGATGGCAGAGGCTCGGCTAGACGGAGGAGGTGGTAGATCGAGGCGGAGGAAATCTGCGAAGGTGCCCGGCTTGAGGAGGATGGCCACGATGAGGCGCGAAGAAGGGCAGGAGCTTCGCGTGGGACCGGCCGATCGCGAGGAGGACACCACACGAGGGAGGAAGGCCGATCTGGCCGCGCGGCGGAGAGGAAGGGTATGACATCTTGCGGGACGGTGCGGCTCAGGGGTGGTTTCGTGCGGTTCACGGAGACAGCGGGGAAGGCTAGCATGGGTGGCATGCGGAGGGCGGTGACGTACGAGGCCATGGGTCTCGCAAGGTGCGGTGTACATGATGGCCTCCCTCACGTGCGTGGTTGTGGCTTCTAAGGGCTGGGTTCTCGCGATTCAGCAACAACCAGCAACATCGCGCACTGTGTTGGGCTGCGAGGAAGAGGGAACTGAAGGGTGCACGACGCTATGGCTAAGGGTGATCGAGTTAGAGCAGTGGGGGAAAGGAACGAGGCCGGCGAGATGGAGGCCATGGCGAAGCCGCGGCCTCCCTCCTCTTTGTATGCTTCTGGATCTTTCTTTCCTTTTCTTGGTTCCCTTTTTTTTGGTTTTGATTCTTGGATTGGTTCGTTCTTAAATGCTGTTTGATTTTATTTTGGTCCTGGCTTTGTTTTTATTAGGTTAAGGATAATTGTTGTGGTTGTGATGGTTCCAGGTTGTGGTGAAGGCGATGATGGGGTGGTAATGTGGCGGCCAGTGGATGAACTACACATTTGTGCAACTACCAAAGAAGAAAAAAATGCACGACCCTTTGATAATGTTGGATTCAGAAGAACAAATTGTACCTTGATTATTTTGATTTTTTGGTATTGTTCTTGTCTCCCTATTTTCAGTTAATGATGTATGTATTTATGATGTTGTAATCAAACAAACTTCATGATGACCCCATTTTGGCTGGTTGAGAGCCAGCTCTTCACCACTGAAAGAAGTTTATCCTCTAGGCAAAGGATGAAGAAGAAATCATGATGATGTTCCACTCAGCTTTCCTTTTTCCTTTTTCTTTGTTTTGTTATGTGTCACTGGCTCCTTTCCTTGTTTTGCATGCATCACGACTGAACATCTCAAAATATGAAGATTTATTATTTTTTATGTTTTTTGAACTGAAATGGACTAGGCTAAAACATGAACAAAAATGGGCTGGTAAATTGGGATGGGCTAACAAATTGGAATGGGCTAAAAAGAAATTAAAATGGGCTACTTACTAGACTTGATTTTTACGCAACACACAACTAACATGAACACATAGGCAAATAAATGAATAAAATAAAATATCTATGGGACAAAATATGGTGTTCACATAGAGTATGGTTCCATGCAATTATCCTGGAAAATATTAAAAAGATGGAATAATAAAGGGAAATTCACTTAGACGATGAGAGGATCATGATGAGATATCACTTGGAAATTGATTTATCCGACAATAGAGAGATGCTCCTAATAAGGAATTGTTCTCTATTGGTTGTTGTTTACGGTTTGGCTTGTGCTACTATCCTTTGTGAGCTAGGCTTGTTTAACGCCCCATGGTATGTGCTAATGTTCTTAGCTAAAAATGGACATAAGGCAGGTGTCTTTGGTGTCCATGTGAGCGGGGGGTGGCGTAGCTGGAAAGACTCGGCACTCAAGTCAATGAATGAATAAGGCATAAATAGTAAAAGTATAGTATGTTATACCTCGGGGCATTGAGCCCTTGTATAGTGAGAGGTGATCCCATGATAAGTTAAGAGATAATCTTTCTTGAATAAGGAAAATTTTTCTAGAATTTGTAGGCATTAGATATATTTCGTATTTAGTGAGAGATATGATTGTTAACACCCAATTTTGATTAGGTCGTAAAAAAAAATTTAATCCAGAAAAAAATAAAAAAAAAGTTTTGCTTTTTAGTCTATGTTTAATAATTAGTCTAGGTCCAAATATTCCAAAAAATAAAATAAAAACTAAAAATGAAAATTAAAAAAAAAAAGAAAAAGGCTGAAAATTAAGAAATAAAAAATAAAAATCAAATCTTCTTTTTTAAAAATTGATTATTTAGCATTCATTAATTGATTTCACTCTAATTCATTTTGTCAATTAATTTGATTTTATTTCTTTAATTAGTATTAATTAGCATCAAGGTTAAATAATTCTGTCATTAATAACACTAGGATAAAAAATATGTATCAAAAGGGGGGTTAATTATGCACAGATACAACAAGACGGCAGCACTCACCCTTCTACCTCTTCGCAAACAATCCAAAACCTTCGCCCTTCAACCATTATTCCTAGCCCTCACCTCTCTTCACCATCAAGCCACCAAAATCATCACTATTATCCTCCTCCTTTGGCCAGCATAGGCATCACCTTATCTTCAAGTCACAACTTCACCATCAAGATGAACCACACCGTCAATGGACAACCATCGTCACTCTAAAACACTGTTAGGTTGCATGATCGTTCAAACGCACGTGACCTCCTTTTTTCTTTTTCTTTTAAATTTTTACATCCCATCATTAGCATTGGTTTTTTTCGATATTTATTTCAGATATTGTCATTATTTTATTTAGCATTTGTTTTTTATTTGCTTGTTTCGTTCTTGTTTTTTTAAAGTTGTTTAAGAATTAGAATCAATTTTAGTTTTATCTGGTTATTTTATTTTATTCATTTAAGTTGAAATTTTGTCTTTTAAAGTAAAAGGATTTATTCAGGTTGTCTTTTCTTTCTTTCTTTCTTTTTCCTTTGCAAAGTTTTTTATCAAATGTTTTCATAACTAAAACTAGCAACACACAATTATATTTTAGAAAAACTACGTGACTTTTAGCTCCTTATTGCATTAGAAGATACGTAGGAGCGGATATTTTTTCTATCAAGCCAAAATTAAATTTTTCTAAATTTATTTTCTCTTTTTTATAGATATTCTTTTTATTAAATTTTGTAAATATTTTGGGCTCTCATTCTTTTTTTATGGGAAAATAAAATTGTTAAAGTTATTGTTTTATTTGCACAATGAACTTTGGGTAACCGTCATGAGACTGATATATTAGGATGCAAGTGGGATTAAGATTTCATCCTTCCCTAATCGTAATCAAACTCTCGAACCCAATTTTAACTTAAAAAGACCAGCTTTGCTAAATTAAAAAGGTTTTTCAATTTTTACCATAAATAAAAATTGGTGGCGACTCTATTAAAAACATTTGAAAAATCTTTTTTTCTCGCCGCGGCCCTTACGGGAACGTTGTGACAATGATATAATATAGAAGGTATGGTAGGATAATGGGAGATTCGTATGATAATAGGAGATCTCGCGCTAGCTGGTAAGTAAAAAAAAATTATGTTCCCTTGTATGAGGCGTTCCCTATCCTGGAAATTTGATACCTCTTGACTCTGAAATTGAGAAAACTTTGAGAAATTAGCAGGGCAAAGCGTTAACAAGCGGAACCATCTGAGCATTCTAATCCTCTTTTTAGAGTTTCAGGTAATACAAGTGACATGGGAGATAAGGGACACTTAGGGAGCTCACTGCTCCTGATTTCACCCAGCAACTCTTGGCCATTACGTACCTAGACTAGACAATGATTTTAAGCTTAAGGGGTACATGGTTCATGCTTTACCTAAATTCCATGGGTTGTCCTGGAGAACCCTACCAGCACTTGAAGAAGCTTCATATGGAGTGTTTTGGCATGAAACCCAATGGGGTGGACATGGATGATATTAAGCTCAGAGCATTCCCCTTCTCCCTAGAGGGTGCTATAGAAAATTGGTTCTTTAATCTCCAGATGGGGTTGTAAATAGCTAGATTGGGATGAAAAGGCTTTTCTTGGAGAGGTATTTTCCTGCCTCTAGAGTGGCTTCTATTAGAAAAGAGATCTCCAAAATTCAACGGACTGATGAAACTCTTCATGAATATTGGGAACGCTTCAAGCTCCTTTGAGCAAGCTACCCCAATCATCAGATTCGGAGCAACTCCTTCTTCAGTGCTTTTATGAAGGGTTGATACCCCTGATAGATGAATGATAGATGTGGTAGTGGAGGGCACTTCTAGAATAAGACTCTAGCAGAGGCCCATGCTTTAATTGAGAATATGGCTGCCAATTCTCACCAATTTGGTTCAGGGCAGCCACAACTACTAGAGGCCTTCATGAAGTGAGCTAGCCAGAAAATCCATTGTTGACCTAGACTTTAGGTAACTTTCTGGCCTTATACATCAATTAATGGTGAGTCAACAGCAACTCCAGTGGTTCCTAGGGTCTGTGACATATGTACTTCAAATGATCATCACACTGATATGTGCCTAGTATTGCAAGATCACTTGACCATTAGGGTCACAAGTAACATATCCCTTCTAGAGTCCACCTCAAAATTCAGGTCAATTCCTATTCAGGAACACTTATAATTCTAGTTGGAAGAATCACCCTAATTTGAAGTGGCGTAATAATTCTCAACAACGGGCCAACCTTCAGGCAAAAATCTCTGGCACCTCCTCAGAAGAACCGGCCCTCCCTACACCTCCATCTTCAGACCCTACTATGACTAAGATGATGAACATGATGTTAGAGCAAATGCAGGAAATTAGAAAAGAAAATGCCTAACTAAGAGAAAAGGTGACTCAGATGAAGAATAATCAAAGCCAACAAGCCCAGCTACAGCTCCTTCCAGACCATGCCCAATCTAAGGGGAAATATTTGTGCAATCACATGAGGTCTGGAACAAAAATTCAGAGGTAGCTAGGCCTGTAAAGGAAGATCAAAAAAGAAAACTAGGCTCAGGGATGTTTCTATTGAGCAAGGTACTCAAATAGTGCTAGCACTCAGCCGATCATAATGATGATTTTGCTAGTGATTCGGAGATGGAAGACCCCTAGGGTGAGCGCCAGGCGCTGAACCAGAGCTCAGCGCTTAGAATCAGAACGGGCAATAGGAAGAGATTCTGGAGAGTGCCACAGCACTCGAACGCGTTCCAAGCACTTCAGAACCCAAAGAAGTTCTAGAATTCACTCCCCACTGCCATTTCTACAAAGGATCTAACCCAGAAATCTGTTGCATCAGAATTGGATTCTGAAACTTGGGAAACCTTTAGAAAAGTGCAAGTAAACATACCCCTATTGGCTGCAATAAAGCAAATTCTCAAATATGCTAAATTCTTGAAAGATCTATGCACCAATAGGAGAAAGATTAAAGGGCGTGGAGAAGATAAGGTGACCATGGGGGTAAATGCCTCCTCTATTATCAAGGGCAATCTACCACCCAAGTGCATAGATCAGGCACATTCATTGTCCCTTGCACTATTGGAAACCTACACATCACGAAGACCCTAGCTGACCTTGAAGCTGGCATTAATGTTATGTCTAAATCTCACTACCAGTCCTTACACTTTGGAAAGCTCAAGCCAACGGGTTGGAAATTCACTGGCCAACCGAGCATCACAGACCAGAGGAAGTATTGGAAGATGTTCTAGTCAGGTAAATGATTTAATATTCTCTGTTGATTTTTATGTGCTTGAGATGGAGAATGTCACTAATGCCAGCTAGCATACATTGATCTTAGGTAGACCATTTTTAAAACCTAGAACCATAATTGATGTTTATGCTGGCACATTATCCATGAAATATGAGGACATAAAGGTTCAATTTAGTTTATCTAATGCTATGAAACATCCCCATAAGGAACACTCAATGCTTGGCATTGATGTTATTGACTCTTTAGTTGATAATGCTTGTGGTAATTTGCTTTGTAAAAATCTAGATCCTCCTTCTCCACTTTTTCTTTTTCCATGGGATATGATGAGCCTTTATGTCAGAATGTCCTAAGTTTTCAGATCCAGGTACACATCCCAGGCAGCAGTCATTAGTTTGTTAGGTGCTTCATGAACCACCCATTTTTGAAAAAAAAAAAAAAAGCCCTATGAAGGCAGTGATCTTGTTGCATGAGCCCGGTCAAACTGATGGCTGGAAAGTCGAAATTTAGGTGGAAGAGACCATTCTTGGTCACCCATGTACACCCTAATGGTGCAATTGAGTTGGAAAATTCCAAAATGATTCGGTGTGACATTAAAGGGCACAAGCTCCTGCACCTCTATGAGACCCCCATAGATCTAAGGACTCAGATGGCCTATCTATGGGTTGAAGCTGCACACCATGCATGAGGGTCTTGACCATTTAACTTAGGGACATTAAAGCAAAGTCCTGGGTGGGAGACAACCCACCATGAGGTTTTTCTTTACCCTTCTCTTTTTTTCTACATTTTATTTTTTGTCATTTTTAGTTTTAATTCTTGCATCATGTTTATTTTTGTTTGTGTTCTACACCATTCCTTTGGCACCTTAGATATCACATGCATAGGCTCACGCCACATGCACTATATTGACATGCTTGGCATTAACTTTATTTGCTATTGCATGCCTGGTGGATTCACTGTGTTGTTTGGATTGAGTACATTCACTTTTACCTGTGAGATTTTGAGCCTCTTGATTGGACTATCATGTGCCATACTTATTTGTTCATGTGTATTTCTCTCTTTGGATTTACATTCTAGAATTTGCTTAAGGTCTTGTTTGAAAATATGTTTTTCATGTGCATGCTTGAATATGATTGAGAAATTTTTCTTGTTTTTAGCTACTTGTCCATATAGCCAACCTTTGCATTTTACCATTGTCTAGCCCCTTTGAACCTTATTGCCTATTCTTTTGTTTTAACACATCCTAAGCCAAAAGTGAAAAACCATGAAAGATCCTAACATTTTAGTCTTAGGAGAGCATTTGTGCAAATTCTATATGCTTGAGCATAAGTGTGGGGGAGAGCATGAGGACATGCCCCAATTTAAGTGTGTGAGAGGAGCAATGTGTACTCAAAATTCAGCAAATGGTGTAACACCCTGAAAATTATTTAAAAATTAATTTGAGCTTTATTAGTCATAATTTCAAAAATTTGACAGTTTTAACAACGATGAGGATGGTCCAACGGACATGTTAAAAAAATTTAAGGATAAATAGTGACCTTGTGGGCCCCATGGCATCAGACGCAAAACACTGGATTTGAGACAGGAGATGTTCAAACTAGAAGACATAGGGATAAGATTAGAAATAGTTATAAATGGAAATTTTATACCTAGAATTGAATTTCGAATAATATGTTTAATCGGGTATGGTGTTTACCTGTTCGGTGAAATTTCTATGTGCCATTTCTAACAGAAAGATGATTTAATCACTACAAATTGATGATGTATATCCATTCAAGATAAGTGGAAGACTAAGATTTAATCTTGAATTACAAGATTAAACCCTAGCCATCCATTCTATTTTCTTTCTTTGAAAAGATATGCATTTATGTAACATAAATTCTAAAGCTAAGTTAGGATAAATACAAGCCAACTAACCTCACCTCATCATCATCACAATTTCGGCCAACAAGCTAAGAGGGTAGCCACCATTTTTATCTTCTCCAAGACCTCAAGTTTCAATTTCAATTCACCAAAACACTTGTTCAAAGTTGCTAAAACTATAAACTTCCTTCACCAAACTTGTTCTACACATCACTATCTATAAATCTAACCAATTGTAATCTCAATTCATCACCAATCCTAACCTTATCACCTTATATCTCACTGATTTCATAAGGGTTTGGGTGTGATTTGGGAGCTTTGAAGTGGAAGGGATCAATCTTGGAGCAACTTGGAGCCAAGGATCCATTAGACGCCAAAAGTAGGGCATTTTAAACCCCTTTTACTTCAACTTTGTTTTTGTGATTTTATTACTGATTTCACTGAATATTTTAGTTGAATTAGTTTATAATATACTGATAGTGATGTGCTAATTTTGGTGGAGTAGTTTGGTGTTGTGAGAAATCATTTTTATGAAAAGAGATTTTGAACCATGCCTGTTGGATTTTCGATTTTTGTATAGGAAGCCACTGATCACGAATTTTCTAAGGGAATTGTGGGTATTTTCATGAGCTAAAAAATATATATGTTGAAGCTAACATCCTAGGCTAGTTCTAAAAATTTTCTTGAGCTCTGTTTTTTACTCCTAATGCTTTAAAAAAATCAAGAATTGGAATGGTATCCATGCTGCTTGGATTATTGGAACTGAAGCTGCAAATTTGTCTAATTTTTCTACCATAGCAAATGATTGAATTTTCCTTTGAACTTTTTACTGAGTGTTGATAACATCTTAAAGTATAGTGATTTTTCTTTTGAATTGAGTCAATCATTTGCTAGGGTTAAAAATAAGGAATTTTGGGTTCTAGATGAGGTTAAGTAGTTTCTGAGCATCGAAATTGTCTAATTTTGTTAACATAGTTAGAGAACTCTTTTTGCTTTGAAATTTTTATGCAACCTTGTACACACATTGAAGTGTCCTTGAGAATTTTTATAGCGTCTGAATTGATTGTTTGATATGCAAATAAATTGTGCTACAAATATACGAAATCTGCCATTGTGTTGAAAATGAATTGATGCTTTGAATTGATAAAATAACGGCATCTTGCACTAGTATAACATGAGCACAAGAATAGGAATATGAGTAATTGAGCATGTGAACGTATTGATGAGGTTAGGCATACATAGATATGAATGCTTATTACAATTGCTCATATGCGAAAGAAAAGCATAAGATTATGTTTCTTGGGCTGGAAAAAGTAAATCTGATTTGTCGAGGAAGGTAAACATAACTACCAAGAAAAGCATAAGGTTTATAATTCTTGGGCTGAGAAGTAAATCCGGTTTATGGAAAGTAAACCTGACTATCCTTGAATTGAGTCGGGAAAGTAAACTGGCTAAGAATAGGTCTGTGTAAGAATTGGAGAAAGTAAATCCAATGATCATGTATAGGAATGAGCTCAATCCTAAAATGCAGTCTATTACCCTAAAGTAGTCTTTTATTGTATATGCTAAGTGAATAATTTTAGTATCAATATTGAAGCCAATATGTTAAGTTGTGATTTAGCAGTATATGGTTTATATGATGTTGAGTAGTATGATATGTGATTGCATAATAAAAGTTACCTACTTTGAAAGGATGATTTTAGAACTTTAAAATAAATCTTTAATATGTATTGTATGATCACATTTTCTTGATAAACCGAAGTGGCTTGGGACGATGACAATGACATTATGATTATATATTTCGGGATACCCCTGGGAATTTCAGAATTCTCACCCTTGCTTATTTGTGTTTCCATGTCGTCGCAGGTTGATTCCAAGAATAATGAAGCAGCTACAAGAAAGACTAAATTGTAATTTATGTAGTTTAGTTGTGGAAACTCGTATCTGTTGTACATGGTTATATATATATATATGTTTGTAAATATAGTAAAGAACGATGTGAACTAAAGTTCATAAAAGAGCTTCCTTTTGTACTTGACTTGTATTAAATAAATACTTTATTTCTTGCTATATATTTTGATAGAACCACGAGTTAGCTAATACACGATTCGACTAATTCTTGCTATAGATAATTAAGAAAGATCCACAAATTTATAAGTAACAACTCTTAAGTACGATGCCATGACTTAAGGATGAGGTTGTACTTGGGAAGATGTTACAAGTGGCACACTAAGAAAAAAAAAAGGAGAAGCAAGGTTGGTTGAAAAAAAAATTCTGAAAAAAAAAATTCTAGAAAATTTTGGGTTAAAGGTGTGCCACATTGCAAAAAAAAGACCTGTAATTGTGTTAAGTTAAAAAATGTGTACCCTTAGGCACTTGTGCTTTTAGTGTATGTATTTGCTCTCCTTTGACTTGAGGTTTAGTCCATTGGCCTATATATTTATCCACCTTCAACCAAGCCCCATTAAGATGAAAGGGAAGTCCTCTTGATTCAGTATGCATGTGTATGTGACAAAATGGAGAATGAAACCCGTGACAAGCCTATGGTAATGCATTTTCATTTGAGGTGATTGAGTGTGCTTCATGACTCCAAACACTTGAGTGAATGAGTGGCAAACACTAACATTGGGAGGATTTTTGTACTTGGTCCATGCATCATACGTGGATTATACCATTTGTGCTATGTTTCTGTTCATGCCTTGCTTGTTGTAATTTTCTTAATTGTTAGTGTGAAAACTTACTATTGTGCCTCTAGATTTATTAGATTGGTGTATTGTTATTTATTTTCATACATCATGCATTTTTAGTTTTAGAAGTCTAGTGTAGTCATTGTATATTGTTTCTTATCCAAGCCTTGGTTTGATCTCAGTTTCACATGAGGACATGTGAAAGCTTAAGTGTAAGGGAGTCATCAAAATTTGATGCAAGTTGTCGCGACTCACAAACAAATTAAAATTTATAAAGTGCTAAGTTGCACCAAAAATGTAGTAAATGACACAACCTAAGTCGTCTCAAGGAGACTTCAATATTTAGTTGGGAAGATAGGGGTTTTGAGAATTAAAGCAAATAATTTAAATTAAAATATAATAGCTACAAGATAATAGCAATTATAGAGAAGACACTAGTGCAAGATATTCCTAAGATTGGAACTAGTTATCATTGACCAAATATTGAACCCGTTGGTGGCTATTAGTAATAAATTATTGCTAATTATACTATTGATTGATCGACCTCTAGAATTTGACCAACGTAAATAACTAATAAACAATATCTCAATTTATTTAGAAACCACATTGATTTAATGAACCAATTGCTATAGCCTAACTGCCAATTGGAAAGTTAATTTTAATGTTCTCCCTCAAACATAAACCAATAAATCTATTAATTTATGCCCAAAGGGTTTCCCTAACGATGATCACCAATTTAGTTATTCTAATAAAGATTATAGCAATCACCACAATAATTATAGGAATAAAAATTGCAAAACATTAAGAAAATCAATGCATTCAATATAAACAAAGGGTCTCAAATATCATCCCAATCCATCTAGAAATCCCTACACTAGTAAAGAAATCTACTCCTCCATCTCTGAGGATTATAATCAATGAATCTAAAAGAATGCTGGAAATAATAACAACAATCCTTGCTACCATCCACAAGAATCAAGCAATTCACCTATGGAATCCCTAAGAGAGAGAAAGTAGAGAAGAAGAGAAGAGAGAAAATGGAGAGAGATGTAGAGAGAAAATAATAGCAACTAAAATGGAGCCTAAAAGTAAGTCCAAAGCTAGGATAAAAATCTCTAACAATCCTATATATACTGCTCTCTAAAAATGGGCCAAAGTGAGGCCCAAAAATATATTAGTGAACTGCAATTCCGCTCGCACCACCGCTCAGCGCTCCTTACTGGTGCTTAACAAACGCTGAGTCCAGAGCACTCCAGCGCTTAATAGAATGCTGAGTCCCAAAATTTGATGGTTGTTGCTCCGCGGGAGCGCTCAGCGCTAAATGAGCATTGGGGCACTCGCTGAAAGTGAACTTCCAGCTGGTCCCTTTTCGCAATCTCTTGGCTCGAAGCTTCTTCTAGAGAGTTCGTAGCCTTGTTCTTCACACTTTGCACTTGATCCAAAACTCCTGTATACAAAACTATATTCAAAGAGACAAGTCAAACGCAATAGGATATAATTACAAATTATTCCAAAATCAAGTGCAAAAGCAAATAATTCTTCCAAAATTACACAATGAAGAATAAATTAAAATCCTAATTAATTATATCAATAGCATATAAAAATTATACAAAAAGCTAAGATTTTGTAGCAAAATAAGTGGCATAAATACCCCTTATAAGTAGGCAATCTAGGAGCATATGATGATAGGAGATTTCGTGCTAGCTAGTAGGCAATCTAGAAGATATCTTATGCTAAATCTGGGAGAATCTCTAGGTGATAATTATGCCACTTAGATGATCTGTGGAGCCTTTTGTTGAGTTCTTTGAGACTGGAACAAGGTCTCGAACCCATGTTTCTAATCCTGTATATGCACCTTTCCATTCTTCCACGTTATTCCTTTGCTGTAGGGTCGATCTTTCTCGAGAAAGGAAAAGATGTAGTACAATCATTTAATCCATTCTGACCCCTATATGAGAATGGACATAAGGTGAATTTGAATTTCAAAGGCAATAGATCATGCAATCAAAAACTGTAGGCAAGACAGATTTGTCACTAAAGCCTATTGGCAATGGATTGCCTGGGGATATTGACTCACAGTATCAGTCACGTATAGCATGACTTAGATATTGGCATTAAGGTTACGAAAAACAGATTTGAAACAAATTATGCACTTGAAGAGGATAGTTTTGATGATAGAAAGTAATTTAAAACATGGCCAATGAGATACAATAAAAATACTTTTCAGAATATTAAAGTTAATATTAGTTTAAAATTAATTTACCAAGCAACCTACAAACATAAAAGAAATAAATCACAGTAAAAAAAAATCAAATCATGATTAAATAATAAAAGAAGAGAACAATTTCATCAAAAAGATCAACAGAAAGAAAATTACAAATCCCGTTATCCAATGTCGCCATTGTTCAGTAAAATTTGGTATGTAAAAAGTCTTCCAAACACAATCAATTAATAAAGAAATTACAAAAAAGACATAAATTTCTTCAATTTTGCAAGCTATACAAAATTTACTCCATTATTTCATATCAATTTCTTTTTGATTATGCAATGCAAATGGATATATGAGAACACACATCTATCTACATAGGAATACAGTTGAAATAGTATACACTTGTCAAACCAGATACTTAATCCACTCATCATTTCCCAAAGACAAAATATTATGAAATAGCATAACGAAATAAAAATATAATTATTTCAAGAGTAAACACCTAAATTGGTCTAGAAAATTTTATTCATAGACAAATTGGTCCCTAATGAAAAAATATTAGTGTCAAGATCCCTCACAATTGTAAAAATATAACACTATATGTCCCTGACAATTTCATTGATAGACAAATTGGTCCTGACAAAAAGTATTACTATTGAGGTCCTTAACAATTGTAAAAATAGGACACAATAAGTCCTCAACATTTTTATTTTGATGGATAAATTGGTCCCTGATAAAAAAATTATAGTGTTGAGGTCTTTAACAATTGCAAAAATAGGACCCTATTGTGTTATTTTTTAATATGCAATCATTGTACTCTTTTAGGAAAATGATTATGAATTTATGATATTGATACCATAGTGCCTTTGAATAAAGTAGTGATCAAGTATAAGGAATTCAATTGTAAATAATATTTCTTTCTTAGAATGGTAAACTATGGGTCAAAAGTTTCTTTCTTAATAATAGCTACGATGAAATATTGAAATGTTTGGAGGAGAAATTTGTAAAAAATAAAAATAAAAAATAAAAATAAAAGGGTTTATTTTAGTTAGTGTTGATTAGAATTAATAGGTATCATATAGATCAATAATTAAAATTCATGTATGCATTTAAACTTTTCCAGGTGAGTCAGGGATCTATATATCCTATTTTTATAATTGTGAGGGATCTCAACACTAATTTTTTATTGTCAGAATCAATTTGTCTATCAATGGAATTGTTCGGGACATATAATATCATATTTTTACAATTGTGAAGGATTTCAACATTAATTTTTTTGGTTAAGAACTAATTTGGGTATTTACTCTTATTTCAAAATGTATGAACGCACATGCATAACTTTTATGTTATTTCAAATAGCATAACAAAACAAAAATATAATTATTTCAAAATATTTTTTTGGGGATGCTATGATTTCCATATCCTAGAAAAGATCTTTTAATAGTATACATAAATATAAATTAATGTTACATTCAAATATAATATAAATTTTTCTTTTTTAAAATATTTTATTTAAAAAGATCATTTATAAAAGGATCCTTTTCGAGAAAACTACTCAAACTGGAGAAAAGAGATGGGGTGTTTCTTTATCGCAAGAGCCTTGAATTTGGACAAGAACAAACTATACCAATTTTTATCTTCTTTTAGATTTGTGAAAATGTAACCAAATTTCCCTCAAATTATCCAACCTATACTAACCTCCAATGATAGATCCAAAAAATGTTAATATTGGAAGCAAAAATAGTACATCAATATAGAAAAGAGTAGAATACATTATATCTTATTATTTTATTTTATTTAAAACTAATATGGAGGTAAATTCAACCGGACAAAGGAGACAAATATACTAAGACCGTATAATTGTTATAAAATTTTAAAATTTTAGTGGAGGCACGTACCCTCACCCTTCAGCATGTAGTTCCGCCCTGCTCACCTCCCTCCTATCAACATTCTTCTCTAAATTATTATTGATTATTCAAAATTACCCTCACTGCTGCAACAATTCCACTAAACTATGACCAACATCGTCAACATGGCAGTGACCGAGACCACTAGCATCCCCACGGCCTTGGATGGCCCATTTGACTCAGAGACTCGCTAGTTTGACTTGTCAATGACTCATCCAAGGCTCAGAAAGAATTTGACTTCAAATTTCCTTGAGCAAATTGCCCTTGCTCAAAAAGAACATCGCTTCAGACCCAAAATGAAAAAAAGAATGTCTCTTGTAGTTCTTGTGCTTTGGATTCATTTAAATTTCCTTCTAAAAGAATCTTTTTTAAAATGATCTTATAAAAAGACTTTTAAAGAAATAAAAGGTGTTTTATGTTTAAATGTAAAATTAATTTATGTTTGAATATAATAGTAAAATATCTTTATTATCAAATATCTTTTTTGTATTATAAAAACATCTTTTATCAAAAGATAGCATTTAGTGATTGTTTGAATGTCATTATCTTGATATTAAAAAAAAAACTTATTTATAAAAACATATTTTTGTGTTTTTTAGTATGCTTGGGTTATGTAAAAGCAGAATCACCAGAAAAAAAAATAAAAATCTTTTTTAGGAATCTATAATTTCTATCTTTTGGAAAAATATGTTTTCTATAACATAAAAAAGATGTTGACAATAAAGAAAAATATTGATTATAATATAAAATATCATTTAAAACAAATCTTTTTTGAGAAGGGAATCCAAACATGCCCTTATAGCTTCTCAAGAAAGATCCTTTTGTTTACTTTTTCTAGTGAATTTGCTTTTATAAAAAAGATTCAACTTTTGGATCCGAATCCCCTTTTTCTTAATCTCGAATTAATAATCTCCTGCACTATCCCATAACACCCACCCCTTAATGCACCATAATGTGTGGCATCAATTTCATGAGCAACCCAAACTCACAACTAGACCCTAACCCACCGACCTGTTTAGCTCCCAGAACCTGTCTCGATCCATGAACGGCGGCCTCCATGAGACTGTGTCATTTTTGAAGTGGTCGTAGGAGATGGTTGTGCTAATTGCGTTGCTTGAGATCGCGATGAGGAAGTCCAAAAATGACATTGTTTGGGAAACAAGGGTGGTATCATTGGCGTACTTGGGGGCATTGTGAGGGAGTAACAGAGCACCTGGAGGCAGCTCTTGGGCGGAGTGGCGTGGGAATGGTTACCTGCAGAGGAGTCCAGGATGGACTTTAACATGGAATGGGCAATTTCGCGGTTCTGGGAGGAGAGTGAGATGGTGGATTGGATGGGTGGTGATGATAATGGAGGATTGGCATTGTTGTGGAGATAAAAGGGAAGATAAAAGTAAGGACAATTTTTAAAATTTAATAATAATTTAGGGGAGTGAGTTAATAGTTGACGTCATGAGGGGAGGTGAATGTAGGTTGACAACAGAGAGGAGTTGTGTTGGATTTTCACAAACCTAAAGAGATGAGTGTGATTTACCCTCTAGACAATGGACTAGGGAGAAATCATGTAGCAAATTAGAAAGGGTTATAGTGGATTTAGAGTGGCTTGAAAAATTTAGAAGTCTCAAAGTCAAAGGTTTACCTCGAGCTATATCTGACCATTATCCCCTAGTTGAATAGAAGGTTATAGATTGGGATTCTAAACCGTTTAGGAGTTTAGATGCTTGGTTCACAGATGAGGGTTTAAAGTTAGTAGATAAGGAGGAATGGAAAGTGTTAGGAAATCTGCCTTTGTTGGAAAAGTTTAAAGGGATTAAGGGGCCAATCAAGACTTGAAATAAGAAGTTTGGTCACAGTCACGAGAAAATTAAAGTCATTGACTCTAAAATCTCGATCATTGATCAAGCTGAGGAGAATGGGGAAATGAATGAAGTATTGAAAACTAAAAGGAATGCACTACAAAGTTTGTTGGAGAAATAGTATAATAGGAAGGACTAAGGACTACTACTGAAAGCAATTGTCTAGGTCCAAATTAGCAAAGGACTTGATAGGAATACGTGCTATTTTCATGTTGTAGCAGCTACTAAAGGGAGGCAAAAAGCAATAACTATTTGGTCATATTGATGAGAAAATTAAAGTCATTGAGTCTGAAATCTCAATCATTGATCAAGTCGAGGAGAATGGGGAAATGAATGAAGTATTAGAAGCTAAAAGGAATGCACTGTAAAGTTTGTTGGAGAAATAGTATAATAGGAAGGACTACTACGGGAAGCAATTATCTAGGTCCGAATCAGCAAAGAACACACTATTTTCATGTCGTAGTGGCTGCTAAAGGGAGGCAAAAAGCAACAACTAGGTTGTAAATTGGTGGTGAGAAAATTCAAGGGCAAATTAGGCTTACATCTCCTGAAGTCTGTAGAAATACAATTCACATCCCTAGTTGTAGGTTACACTCACACCCTTTGCTTATCAAATTTTAAGTATTTATATCAATAGTAACACTCCTCATTCACAAAACATCGTTAGTAAACTAAACAAATGACATTTTTGTGATATTAATTGTTCCTAATTAATAAAATTATAAAAATATCTTTACTCACTCTGTTAAGTTTAAGGATATTTTTATAATTTTATTAATTAAAAACCATTAATATTACAAAAATATCATTATGTTAAATTTACTAAATATTTGTGAATAAGGAGTGTGATTATAATATAAATATTTAAAATTTAACAAAGGGGGGGTGTAAGTAAGCTGGACAGTAAAGGCATTTCCATTCCATAAGGGAGGTGAGTGTAATTTACCCAAAATTAAATGTCATAGGAGAATTAAGAATGAGATTCGTCCCTTTTATAACAAGTCGTACAAACATGAAGTTTCACCTAAAATTTATTTTCAACCTGGTTTGGTGAACCGCATTTCATGTGTTAAGCTACACAATTAGAGGTTAGTCCTACGAATAAGGAAATAAAGTATGTGGTATGGTCGTGAGATCCATCAAAAGCACCGGACTCGAATGGATTGAACCTGAAATTTTTTAGGTAGGCAGATGTGGAGTGAGATTGGAAAGGAATTTCGCTCCATTGTGGTTGATTTTTTAGTACTGGGATTATGCCAAAAGGTGCTAACATGACAAGTGATACTGTATGCCAAAAGTCGAAGGTAAAAATTGGCGGAGTAGTTTGACCAATATGGTGGGGGATGTATACAAAGTATTATCCCAAATAGTGACTAATAGGATGAATGGTGTTATGCCTTATCTTCTTGGAGGAACATAAAGTGCATTTGTAGGAGGGAGGCAAATTCATGATGGCATGTAAATTGTGTGTGAAGTTGTGTATTGGATGAATAAGAAGTGAAAATCATGGTGTATCGTTAAGTTGGATCTTCATAAGGTGTATGACAGAGTTAAGTGGAGCTTTGTTAATTGTCCTAAATAGTGAGTTTTGGTGGTAAGTGGAGAAATTAGATATTATCTTGTATAACATCAGCTACGATGTCTGTTTTGATAAAGTATCCCTACAAAGCCTTTCACCCTTGAAAGGGGTATCATAAGGGTGTACAAAGATCAGTTAACAGATTGGATGAAACTGAATCTAACCAATTTTAGAGTGGGCCAATTTTTAGAATCCAAACCCCACCTGAGAACCAACTATGATATGGGTAAATCAAGTCAATCCAACCTTCAATATATGAGGATTTGAATAATATACATAGTAAAATTATCAAATTTTATAAAAAATTAAAAAATATTTTATATAATATGTTTTAAAACAAATATAATGAATACAAAAATAACATCAAGTTATGTAAAATATGTTAATTTAATTATAAAATCTTATGACCTTAAAGGAAAAGTGTCCTGGGTTACATTTTAATATTCAAACCTGTCCTAATGAATTTTGCATCAAGCCTAGTTGAGTTATGAATATCCCTGGCTATCATATGGTAAAGAGGCTTACATTCAAAGGGACTGACAAATAGGGGAAAATATATTTTTAAAACAAGAGTTTGACATCTTATCAACTCCTGGTCCAAGGAAATAGCTATAGTTAGGAAGGGACGATGAATGAACAGTGCTATGGCAATGCATATGGTTGTGCTATGTATGTTTGAGCGTACAACTGCTCATATTGTGCATGAGCCTCACCAGAAATGGACCTTTATACACACCATTCAATGAAGATAATTTCAAGCAGGTCATGATCATCCAATGTATAAATTGCATATCATTAGGTCATATACACATTTTCAATATTAAGTACTAATATCATGCAAAGAAAGTGAAATTTAAAAAATAACTTAACAAATAATAAAAATCCGCACAACCAAATCATCTGGATCATATTATGTTTTGTTATTTTTTGTTCGAAAGATCATATTATGTTTAATTTACACACTTTGTTTTTTTTTTTTATTTTTGTTTGGTCTCAGGTATTAGCAACACAAAACAAAGCCCAACAAAGGTTCTTTTGAGGAATGGACTGTGATCTATTTTTCATGGTCGTTGGATGCATCAATGTCAAGCATGAGTCCTATGCCAAAACAAAGAACCTAACATAAGCTTGCCGCACTGAGTCCCTTGCAATTAAGTGGGCACAGCCCACCACCTATAACCCGTTTATCCGACCCAAAACAAAGTAACAGGTTTATTATTCTTTCCCATATTTTTATCTTTCCTGAGCGAACAGCCATCTTCTGCTTTCCCAAGGCGCTTCAAATTAAGATTATCTTTACGTTGCCTATCAGTGTGTGTTACCAATACGGCTGAAATAATGTCATCTTATCATATCACCATGATCGGCTTTGAAGTCTACATTCAGCACATTCCTTTATTCTCGAAATTGCTTCGGTGATATCATGCCAATAAAAAGATGTAGAGAGCATACCAAAAAACACAAAAAAAAGATGCAGAGAGACAACTTTTAAATTTCTACAAATGAATTGAGTTCTCCAGATTATCTGAAGTAGTTCCCCAATAAATATCTTTGACGAAAAAAATGCATCAATCGTGAATTTTCAATCCTCATAAACAAATTGGAAATACCAAAGCCTTTTCTAAGGGTAAAAGTAGGCCAAATCGTTCATTAAAATTCTTTAACCTAATCTATTTAATAAATAAACTAGACTAAAATTTTTCAAAAAGTCTTTTTAACTAATTAGGCCAAACTCCATGCTATAAAAATAATTTATATAGTTATATTATTATTATTTTAACTAACTTAAGTGTTTTAGTATATTTTAAAATATAATTTTTTGACATATTTAGTAATATTTTGACTTAATAACAAATAGATATTTTGATATTTTCAAAATATTTTATAACCAAATAGGCATTTAGATAAGCTTTTAAACATGCCAGACTCTTAAAAAATCAGGCTAATGCCATAAAAAATACCTATATCAATAATAGGCAGGCTCAAACTCCATTTTAAGAATAGGCACAACTTATTCAAGCTAAAGTTAGCCTAACTTAACCTATTTTCACCCCTAGACTCCTCCTTACCAACTATAAAAAGTAAAAATAGCAGAGGGCCTGAAGGATTGAACCGCCCTTAAAATGACTGCAGTACTAACCGGCAACAATCTACGGCTGATTGAGAACAAGCCGTGGTCAAGTTTACCAAATGACCCGGGACAGTTTAAACCTGGCACTATATAGTCAAAAGGGGCCTTCCTTTTTCAGGAAACTATATATATAAACAAAAGAACAAAAACAAATAATAGAAATAATGCAAAGCATTTGGACACCATTCGGTTATTACAAGAGTATAGTAAAAATGAATAATTTTCTTTTCTTCTAATAAATGGAAGCATGATGTTTATTTGCACGTAGGCATTTATTACCACTAAATAGGATGTGTGACGTACAAAAAATGTTTAGTATGCTACGATGTATCTTCATATGTCAGATTCAAATCCAATATTCCAAAATCCTTCAGGAGTCATAGGCGGAACATACCTATACCGATGCCTAGAAACACCATCATGATGTTCACAACGGAGATTTTGGTTACTACCATCAGGATCCTTACCATCAGCATTGGGAAGAACAGCCTCATAGAATTTCCTGCATTGTTTGCATTCAACTCCTTTCAAATTTTCACGCTCAGCTTTCTTCCTTACTGGTTCAATGTACTTGAAACTCCTTTTGCTGGCCACTGTAATTGAAGATTGCTTCTTCAGGGGACTTCTTCTGGCATTCAAATCCTGTGTTTCATCGTCTGAGCTGTTCATGACAATCTCTTTCTCAATTGTGTCTGGTGCGTCTTCCTTATTCAAATCTCTATTTAGATTTTCTCTGATATTCTCAAGAGGTGTGTCAAGAAAATCATCATGAGGGTCAGGACCTGCTCGACTTTGATGGGTGCGGGTTTGTCTCCAAGAAGATGCAGGCCGTTTTGTACCAGATACAGAACCTGATTTTGTGCTGGAGGGACATTTTGGAACACCACGGAAAATGGAAGGAGGTGGACTCAAATCGGCTACTTTGTTATCCTCCGATGCCTTCTCCTTCACTTTAAGTGTTTCACATGCAGCAACAAATACATCAGGAGTTCTATTTTCAAGGCCTGGAAAAATTGGTAATAGATGATCCAGTTAGACTAAATTGTACACTTCACTATCTCAATGTAGCATTTAGCCAACAAAATCTATGCAAATGATGTAATTTGACAGACTGATCAGAATGAAGGTCAATTCATACAAGAGTATAACATGGCATTAGAACTAAGAAAATTCTGAGAATGGAGACAAGATGAAGAGTATAAATTTCACTAAAGATGAAGTGAGTAATACTAGAGAACACATTTGCATAACTAACTTCTAATAATTTGCTTAGTCCGACTAACTCATTCATTCTCTAACAAACTTCAACAAACTCTAATTGATCTGGACTGCACTGAAATAAACACCAAAGTAAGCAAGTTGGATGATCGGTGAGTAGCAAAATAATAAGCAGCCAAAAAAATCAATGCATGTGATGTAATTTCATACGCATTGGTCGGTGTGAAGACCACTTCACTTCAGTGTCCAGACAGCAGAGTAAATGTTAAGACCACGCAAATATTGGAGGGCGACAAGGACACTAGAAAGACAATTTAACTTGCCTCCTAAGTCTTCCTCTGGGATTTCAATCTTCACTTTGGCTGCTTTACAAACATCCACCGAAGAATCTGAGTTTTCAAATGCATCATCTGCAGTAAGATGCAATAATTGATTGGTCACTTAGAAGGAGATAAAGACGCAAGTTTTCAAATTGTGGTCCGCAACTGCAACTGAACCCACATCATTACAATTGATTTCAAAGGCCTCCGCAACATCTAGACATCTCTATCTGCAACTTCTATAATCGTAGAATAACCGCAAACCATATTAGAGTAACTAAGGGCCTGTTTGGAATAGTTTTTTTGTGTTTGTTTTTTAAAACTATTTTAAAAATTAAGTTTAGAAATAGTTTTAAAAAACAAAAACACAAAACAACAATCTGTTTGATATTCATTTTTTAAAACAAAACTCACCCCATCTCCCCAAAACCATTGCAACACATCAAAGAACATGACCAGGGAGTGCTTGCGGCGGAAGCGGCGGGTGGGACCGCTGTCGCCGGAGGGAGACCTGTGGTGGCTTGGTCGGCGGAGGGCTGCTCGTTTCCTCGCGAGCTTGGTCCGCGGCGGCGAGCTTGGTCCGCTGCGTTGGTCTTCTCTTGCTCGCGGTGGCGCCGGATCTAGTCCGCTGGGTCGTCGGTCTTCTCCTGCCACGTGGCGTCGGATGGGTCGTCGGTCTTCTCCGCTCGCAGTGGCATCGGATCTGGTCTGTTGGGCTTGCATCGATCTTCTCCTACTCGCGGTGGTGCTGCTCGCGGTGGTCGATCGATCCTGATGGCGCCGAGCTGGCCGCGGTGACGCAGAGCTGGTCATGGTGGCAGGTGCTTGAGAGATGAACAAAGTCTTGTTTTTTGTTTTGGAAAACACTTAAAAGTTGTTTTCTGATTTCAGTTTTTAAAACTCAAAATGTGTTTTTTAGTTTTTAAAACCAACATTCAAGAAATAAGTTGTCAAACAACTTCTTTGAGTTTTTTGTTTTTAAAAACACAAAACAGTTTTAAAAAACTATTGCCAAACAGCCCCTAAATAACTGTCTAATTAACTGTTTGCACTGACATGCTATATAGGCTGTTAATCAGTTAGTGACAGAAAGAAGGATAGGGTGTTGGCAAGAGCTTATTGAAATGCGAAACCCTCTGTAGCACTCATTTCAGATCAACAGAATACAATTCAGTTCACCAAAAAAGTTCTCCCTTTTCTCTCTACCTAATTTTCCTTCATTTTCTTCGGGTTTCTATCATTTGATTTATTTCACCTGCATTACCGGTTTTGATCAAACCATAATGCTTTCAAATTGACACGCCTAGAAAGGTTTCACAACATGTGATAATAAATTGCAATCAGCTCGCGAAATAAACAAACAAACAAACAAACACAATACCAGGTTCCGTGATGGGACTTTTAGGCTTGCGCAAATCTCCGGATTTGATTTGGCGGAGCATGTTCTCCTCGGTGAGACCAACCTTCTTGCGAAGGTAATTGTGCTGAGACTTGAGCCTCTTATACGCCTCAGTTAAACGATTCTTCTTCGTTCTCTCAGTCTCTAGCTCCGACTCCAAACACCCCACTCGTTCACCAAGCTCTCCACGCGAACCTTCAGCTTCACCAATTCTCTCCTCCAAACACTTAACCTTCTCCACAAGAGCCTCATTCTCCAACCTCTTCAGTTCCACCTCCCCCTCAATTTCTCGCGAGATCTCCCCAACTCCTCAATCTCCCGCGATCTCGCCCTCAGTTTCTCGTCCAAATCACCAATCTTCCCCAAAAGCATATCCCTCTCCCTCTCGAAACGCTCTCCGCTCTCCTTCAGGTCCTTTTCCCTTTCCGCCAACAACGACTCTTTGAACTTAACAGACTCCGCCTCGAGTTCCAGCTCCTCGATACGGCGCCGTTTAACGTCCAGTTCCTCGTGCTTCAGGACCCTGTTCTCTTCGGAGACTCTTCGGTTTTCGTCTCGGAGCTGCTCGATCGCGAGGGAGAGGGCGTTCTCCTTGTCTCTGTGGTTGTCGAGGGAGTCGCAGAGGGTTTGGAGCTTTCTGGAATTGGATTGGAAGTTGGGGAAGAGGTGGGTGCAGAAGATGTACTCGATCTGGGAGATTCGGTCCTTGGCGTCCTGAATTGAGGCCACGAGGACGGTGCTGAGGCCAGACACGTACTTCTCGTCTTGGGCATCGAAGGGAAGGGGTGGTGGTCCCAATTTGGGGGAGTTGAAGAGGGAGTAGGGTTCTCTCGATGCTTCATCGGGTTTATCCATAAGGGAATGCGAATTGAAATCGGAGTGAGCGGAATTGAAGAGGGCGAACCGAAAAAGGTTTAGTAATGGAAGAAGAAAAATGGAGGAGGAGGAGGGGATTCACACTTCACAAGCTCAGGGAAAAGCGCGGGGGTTTTGCTTTTTTGAATGAAAATGAAAACTGCGGCCTGGCGTGGCGCGTAAGCGTCTAGCAGGCCGAAAACTAAAATGCATGTCAATTGATCATCTTAAACAGAGAAGTCGTACTTCCTCCCATCCAAAATATCTATTTAAATAAATATGGATATTAAAAAAATAATAAATAATATAATAATAAAATATTTTTACATAAAATAATGGAATATAAATTAATATATCATAATAATTATTAATTATGGAACATATCAAATAGTTAAAAATAAAAAAAATTATATGAATAGTTATTAGTTATTCAGAAATATTATTGGAATAAAAAAAACCTATTTTATTGAAATATAAAATTAATAGATATTTTAAAAAATAATTTTATTAAAAATTTGATAGATATTTTGAATGGGAGAGTATTAAACAAGGAAAAAGTATTACTACTGTTTTAATATCTAGAATGGGTGTTTAATTAAAATATTAACTCTATTATTATTAAATATGATAAATTAATAAAAAAAATTATTATTATTACATCTAATAGATGTTCTAATTGAGCATTCATTCTAATTGTTGAAAAAAGCATTTGACAACCGAGAAAATGCTTAATAACCCGGCTATGTGCCGGACATGACTGACGTGGCAGCAAACTCATTATTTATTTATTTTTTATTTTTTCCACTTTGAAATGAAATTTTGCATGTGACCCCATATCCTGTCTCACCACTTTCATTTTCAAAGACAAGCTTTCTCCGCTTGCCCACAAAAAACCGATCCAAGCGTATTCGCCACCCTCACTGCTGCGGCAGCATCCCCTCCCGCTTTTACGCCCAAAGACAGAGACAGGACTCCACGAAGGATAGTCCTCGCAGCGGTTTGAGAATAGGGGTTGGCCATGCATAGTTGAACTTCCCGACACTGCAAATCCTAGAGAGAGAGAGAGAAATGAAAGGGGCTTTTGTGAGTCTGAGGTGATTTTCGTTTTATACTTGTTTCGTGGTTCCATGTCATTCACTGGATGCTCGCTAATAACTTGCTGCCATCTATGTGCATTAGAACAATGTGACCCTGACAAAGTTTAGGTGCGTTTGTTTTGCTATTTCCAATTTCACTTCAGTTTCAGTTTTTTGATTTGTGAAGAAAAATGAAACTGAAATTTTAAGTTTTCATTTTTAGTTTTCCTTCACAAATCTGAAAAATTGAAAACTAAATTGGCAAAGCAACGCACCTAACTTCTTGAAACTAAGGTTTTCATGCTTTTAAGTTCTTCACCGAAATTTCATGATTATACTTAAACCTACGACTTAGTTGATGAATTAGAATGTAAAATACTTATATTTTACGTGTCAAATGATGCAATGTACTGAAGCAATTGTCTAGGGGCCAACTCGTAGTTTGTGCTGGGAACGGTGCAATTCAAAATTCAACTAGTCCATACAAAGTAGTACAGATGATGGTGCAGCAGCAAGTCAACAACTGTGGCTACATTTGGACCTGTAGAGATAGGTTGTGACAATGGTACACACCCGGAACTCAGTTGTTTATGATTGAGTACTCAAAGATGCTTAGCATGTATTACTATTATTTCCAACTGTCAGAACCGAATTAGAATTTACACTTAATGCAATGTAGCTTGCTCCACTGTATCAATGTACATGTCGTCTATTTCTGACTCTAAGATCCATAAGGTTATGTCCTTGCTGTTACTTCCCTGTTTAATGCCTGATGAGCGGAACACAAACCTCTAGCTCATTCATTCACAATCCCTTGAAGCATAATTGGCACACCAAATGTTTGGAGCGCCTGTTAGGATAATACCAGTGGACTAAATTGCACACCGCATTACATGATGCGGCCGCAGCGGCAATGCCGCGGCAGCATTGCTCCACAATTGCAAGTGTAAACTTAAATCACAAAAAGAAAAAATCGCAATGTAATGACGTTACGGCCACAACGTAATGGTGTTGCAGCCGCAAAACGCATCAAGTAAAATGTCTCCTGTTCTATTTATGTCAACCTCCAGTACATCAATTTTTGGCCCTTTTTTTATTTTTCAAAGAAAAGATTTTTTAGTTTAGTATTCACAGATCAAAAAGAGAAAATAAAAGATTCTCCATCAATCATCAATAAATGAAGACAAATGGTAGACCGAAATCTAAAATTTAACTTGAACACATTCACTCATTTAGAAACTCTACCTCTTTGTTTGCTCTCTTCATCTTCTCCACGGTTGTACTCTCAAAGAAGACCTGAGAGATGGACATTGTTATGGCGACAATAGAAGCCTTGCAAAGTGGGTGATGGTGGCCGAAGGAGAGGAAAGGTTCCATGCCAACCCAAAAACCTTGTCATTGTGACCTATGCGATGATGAGTCACCTTCAGCTTCACATTCTTCATCGCCGTTTAGGTTGAGACTTTGCAATTGAAGTCACTGAAAGTCAATCCAGGAGGAGTAAGCTCTATGTTATTTGCCTTTATCATTACATTTTTTTTTTTTTTGGTCATTAAGTGTAGATATGTGTTCTTTGTGACTTGAAGGGAGGAAGGTTGAGGTTCTTTCATTTTGAAAATTGAAAAATGGAAAGATTGAGAAGAAGAAGAAGAGTAGTGTGAGTGGTACTCCACGAGATGAAGAAAATCGTGGAACTGGATAGAAGAATAGAGTTTTTCATTTTAATATATTTATATATAATATCTATAATCTATAATCTATAATACTAATATTTTAGACTCCTATAAGGGAAAGTTTTCCAAGTGTCATAACGAAAATGATTTAGGGCCTATAGTTTTAAAGAAGTTAATCATTAATTTTTTTTTAAAAACTGCAATTATGACATATTATTATAATGTCATTGACAATTATCAGTATTTAATAGCAGGATTGCACTATGAAAATTAAATATATTTAAAACTTATCGACATTTAATTAAATTTATAATCTATAATACCAATATTCAATACTCCTTTGGATTTTTTAGGTATAGCTTCCACAGTAATTTAACGCTCACAAATTTCATAACTTTAATAATTAATAATATTTTAAAAATTATTATCATAATTGTTATATATCATTAGTTTACTTTCATTAATTTATATAATTTCAATATTTATAATAATTATTTTTAATATTTGGGTAATTTATGCTAAAATCTACACAGTGAGAAATATTGTACATAATTTTGATAACCTGGTATATTGGAGTTATTTAAAATAATTAGTGATAAATAAAATAAATAAATAATTAAAAGTAATTTTAAATTATATATTTTATTTTTAAAAAAGTCTTTGAAAAAAGTTTAAATTAGATAAGTTATGTTATTTTACTTATATACTCCTAATTATCAATTAATTAATTAATATATATAATATTGATTAATTACTATATAATTTTTGTACATATTGATAAAATGATAACATATATATATATATATATATATATCCATTATATTTAAATCAATATATTTATTAATTTATAATATAGAAATTCAACCTTGATATACTAAAATGAGGTAAATGGCTCATTATATAATAAGAGTATTCACTATGATTGTTTATCAGTTTTATCTTATAACTCTTTTACTATCTTAATTGGTTATTTTTGTTTTAGCTTTTTTTATTTTATCTTTTTTTAGTATTATATTTATGGTCTCATAGTTAGTTATCACTTTTACATAATAACATTTATAAAAATCAAAAGAGAATTTTAAAAATATTTATAAATATAAAAACTAAATTTTAAATATTCATAAAATCAAATACATATTTTAATATATTTATATAGGGCTTAAATTTAAAATGGAGACCAAAGTTTATGAAATTATAATATTCTTATTTAATATAAAATTTAGCCTTATTTATCAAGCTAATGCAATTTTAAGTTTTATTATCCTTAAAAAATGATAAATTCATGTGCTAAGGTAATTGAATACTATTTTTTTTTCCATTTTGGAAGCTTAATATATGAATAGAATTTATCAAAAATTTCTCATACACTTCCTAAATAATGAATTTATTGAAAGTGTAAAGGAAATTGTTGAGTTAATGCTTGGAAATTAGTTAAGAAAACTCTTTGTTATATTATTAGGGATAAACATAATGAGCATACCACAATTTATATTGGAGCATGTTTGGAAACTTTAAAAGGATGAAATCTTATATGACTGAAAAAGCATATTAAAGAATTAATGTAGGTTTTAATTGTAATTTAAAAATTTTTCAATGATTTTAATATTATATTTCCAAATTTTAAAGATAAATATTGTATTTTTTAGAATAAGTTGAGAGTTTCATATTGTCATAAAAAAAACTTTTCTTTTTTGTATAGTTTTCTATCCCAAGTCCATAGCTAAAAAATTTATCCTTAATTGAAATTGAAAGGTTATTTAATTTAAATGAAACGTCTTTGAAAAAGTTTAAATCCATGTCATATCCAAATGATTCTTCACTCAATTTAATTTCAAAGTCATTCTTAGCTAAAGAGCTAGAATATGACATTAAGCAATTATCTAATGATCTTAAATGGTACTTATCTTCAATAAATGAAATTCAGAGGATAATTTATGATAATAGAATGGACTCAATAACCACTGAGAAATCAGGTTTTTATTTTGTATATGGCTATGGAGGAACTTGAAAAACATTTTTTTGAGAATATTTATTAAAATGATATAGAAGGAAATGAGGTGTGATTGAAATCATGTAAAGTAAATTTATTCCTTATTTTTTATTAATTAGAAAGTATATTTTTATGTTTTTATACATTAAAATTAAATATTTTAATTTACCAAAAATATGTAAATGGCTAAGATGATTAAAAAAATCATCGAAGTGGGTACCTATGGGATTACTTGAAAAAAAAGATGAAAATGAGAACACATTTAATCTTTACGAAGACGAGGGTAGAATCACTATTTGTTAAACAAGATATAGACAATAAATGAAATCTCTCCCATTGAGATCTGACAATTCCCATTTATATAAATTATATATATATGTATAAAAGAAAATCTTGGCATACATTTATTTTTTAATTATCTTTATTGAATTTGTATTATGTATGTATTTTCATTTTTTATTTGGATTATATTACATTAGTAGTATTTGTTACTTCCTTCCTTTTAAAATACCTACCAATTTTGGAGAAACAGATATTAAGAAAGATAATAAATGACATTGATAATTGAGTAAAATATAGTGAATGTACTAATGTATCCCTATATATTAATTAATATAGTCAACTAATATTAAATGGAATGTCTTGAAAATATGAAATTAATTAAGGGTAGTATTCGAAGAAAAAAATTAATGCTTTATTGAAACGTAAAATTGAAGATATTTTGAAATATAAAGTTGTATGAAAATGGATAAATATTCTAAAGGGAATGAGTATTTTGTATATTTATGTTTCAAATATAAAAATACTTTTCTTTTTTTGAATTATTTTAATAATCCACAAATATCCTGAAGGATTCAAATCCTTATGAAAAATAGATAATAGGGACCTATGGGAATGAGGATTGGAAGGATAAAACTCTAAATTAGAACGGGTGCAGGATGCATATCCCTCTCTCATGGTTACCTATTATCATCTATATTAATGATATATGATATTGTAAATATATGCACTTATTTTATTTCATTATTAATCAATTTCAACTATCGAAACGTGAAAATTTTCATAAAATAGTTTTTTATTATTAGTTAAAGATCATCTATCGAGATTTTCTTAACTCTACAAAAATGATATTCAAAATAAGATATAAAATAGAATAACTCATCTCAAATGCCAACTCATTTATATTTTGTTAATTTATTTAATTATTTACCTTTAACTTATTTTCAAAATAAGTTTATATACTCAATTTTCTATAAGATGTATTTAAATGAAGTATTATTTATTTTCAATAATGATCAATAAACTATTTTTCATTATCATCACATACATCGCACAAGTCAAACAACTAGTAATAATATATGATATGACATAGTTATATATATATGCAAAGAAGTTCAACAAACCTTGATAGCAAATGTATTTTTTTAAAAATAAAATAAAATGTTTTGGGAGGGGATAGACAAGTAGGCAGCACTTGCATTTTATATTAAAATAAAATATATTGAAAAAATGTGTTTTGAAGGTATTTTTATTTATATAAAATAGGTGTAGAAGGAAAACAATGTGGATGTGTATTTTATTTTATTTTAACATTTATATATATAATGTAGTTTTTAGGTAAATATTTTGTGTTGAATTAACTAGCTTGTCATATTTAAATTTTCTCTTAAATTAAGTTATTAATTACTATATACTTTTGTGAGCAGGTATTGTAAAACTTTTACAATGCCACCAAGAGAAAAGTTTCCAATAGGGAGGCTGAAGGGTGCTCCAAGTGATAATATTATATGGCATTAATTTTGGAGAACCTTTGATTGGGAAGAATCGAAATAATATTAGATGTAAACTCTGATAGAGTAATAACAGGTGGCATTACTAGATTGAAGCAACATATAGTACATTACAAAGGGCAAGTGTCTGGTTATGCTAGAGTTACAACATTGGTCCAACAAAGCATGATGAAGCTCCTTGTGGACAGAAAAACAAAGAAAATTGACTCCAAAAAAATAAAGGAAGAATTTGAAGCACGTTTAAGCAGATGATGAAGATGATATAAAAGATTGTATTGATGAACAGATAAGGTTGGCCATACAAGAAAGTATGACATCACAACAAGAGTAGGTTGATAGACAACGATTCAAACAAAAAATAGGAGGATTTAACAACATACATCAGCCTGATGGAAGCTGTCTCAATTTTTCCCATGTGCAAACTGATCAAAATGCCACCAAGGTCATTTCTTCCCGGAAACTGAAGACGGCCGGTCCAGCTATCCTCAAGGGGTTAGTTTGATGTTTGAAGGAAATTAAATGTGTAATAGATGTGTTAGAGATGAAAATCTCAATTTCTTGGTTTTTCCTTGTGTGAAATTACCAAAGTACCTCTAAAGTAATTTAACGCTGGATTAAGTGACGACTGAACCCCATCACCCGAAGTTTGAAATGTCACTTACAAAGTGTTGCATGATATCTGGAAAGTCCGGATAGTCCTAGGGAATTTTTGTATGAATTTACATTTTTGCCACTAATTGGTACTAAACGAGTTTAATTAAGCGATTAAGGAAATATAAGTAATATTTGGCTCTAATTAAAGATAAATTAATTTTATCAATTAATTTTGAGTCAAATTATTTATGTGAGGATAATTAAGGCCTAAGTTTGATTAAGAAAGTTCAAATTCCCTTCTTAAATCAAAGATATTATGTCATGTCATAGCAAATAGCATTTTCTCTCTCCAATCTCCTAAATTAAGGAATGTGTTGGAGTTTGAATTTCAAACCAATCATGCTTATTTCAAACTAATTGAAGCTTAATTCAATCTAAGTGTGCAAGATCACTCTTAATCATGTCTTGAAAGACTTAAACACATGATTACTAACCCAAATACCTAATTACCAATCCCTAACCCTTTGACTAATCAAATCCATCACTAGTCCATATCCTAACACACGAGACATGAAATTTTTCCCCAAAATCCCTTGGAGGCTGATGGCTTTCCCTCCCTCATTTCTCTCATATTTCATTTTTATAAACACCTACACACTCACAAACTCTTTCATTTTACCATTTGCTTTTTTGGCCAAAGACTTGGTGTCAAAAAAGAACTCTTTTATTCTCTCAACTTGAGTTTTCTCTTCTTCCTTTTCCACCTCCATCATCAACCTCCTCTCAACCTCAAACCACCACACCTCCACCATAGGTCATCTCTAAGACATATAGCCTTTCCATCCCCAAGCTCCAAGACACAAGAAAAATCCTTCCTTCCATTTGTTTTCCTTTGGCAGAAAATACATCTCCATTCCAAAGAAAGATTTGTTCTTATCACTTCCTTGTAAAAGACCAAGTTTCCTCTTGCAAGAAAAAACACACTTGGTAGGAATTTTTGTTTTGAGTTCTCTCTTTTTCTTCTTTGCTTTTTGGTTTCTATGTTGGAATGAATAGAAAATTTTCCTCTTTTATCTTCCTCTCATTATTTTTGGATTTGATGTTGGTTTGATGGACAAGTTCCTCTTCTTTTTCTTTTCTCTCATTTTTGGTTTTATTTGATGGTTGTTGGTCAAAAACCATGGCTTGATGATGAGAGATCTTGATGTTGGTTATGAAACCATCATGTGCTTGACCTCTAAAGCCCAATGTTCGGTTTATTTTCAATTTTAAAGAATGATAAAGATGAAATACTTGTTGGTCCTTTTGAAATATTTTTCTTTCTTTGATGTTCAAGGCCATAGCTTAATGATAAGAGTTTCTTGATATTGGTTGTGAAACCATCATGTGTTGGACCTCTAAAGCACAAGGCTTGATTTTTTTTGGTTTCACAAGAGTATGAAAAATGGATTGTTTTCTTTGAGCTTGATGGTGAGTTCAAAAAATGAGGTTCTTAGAACCATGGTATTAAAGGATTCTAAAGCTCTATTGTTTTGTCAAGATTGATTGGGGTTGAGAGTTTGATTCTTTAAAGTCTTGTAATGAGCTTTAGTAAGATATAAAAATGGACTTGCATCATGTTTATATTTCAAGCTCTTGCATTTCATGTTTAAGTTTCAATGCCTTACACATCATATTTATTTTCAAGTCAGCACCTTAAATATTGAAGACCAAAGAAATGGACTTGCATTTCCATGTTTAAATTTCAAGTCTTGCATTTCATGTTTATATTTCAAGTTATCACCTAAACTTTAAAGACTTAAAAATAAACTTGCATTCCCATATTTATATTTCAAGTCTTGCACATCATATTTATGTTTCCAAGCCATCACCTTATAATAGCCAAGACTAAAAATGAGATTGCATAGCATGTTTATGATTCTTGTCATCACTTAAATCCCTAAAGCTCAAAGACTTGCCCTTGTATCTTAAAATGGAAATCTTGATTATGGCTATTGAATGTATTTTTTGCCATAATATAATGTTGGTTTTATTTTCTTTTTGAGGCTTGAATCTTACTTCTATGATGTACATAGAAGTTCCATAGGATTTGAGAACTCAAGAGGAGTGGAAATGTATTTCCTAAAGCATTGGAATCCTAATAATAAAATCTTTAGTTTTAGTAAAAAGTTTGTTTTGTTTTGTGAGAATGTGAGTATGATTTCAAAAGGAATGTTGGATTGATGTTTTAAAATGGTCTTGGAATAAAAGAGTAGCTTAAAATGTGTTAAAACTTTGGTTTTCAAGTTTTTGGATTCTGGTAATCAATTACCAGCTTATGTAATAGATTATCAGGATGTTTCTTCACAAGTTTTTGGTTATGGTAATTGATTACCAGCCTATGTAATCGATTACTAGGATGCTTTTGTGCCCGGAACAAGTTTTGACTTGGTAACAATTACCATAACATGTAATCGATTACCAGGACCCCAAATGTACAAATAAGTGTGTTCTAAGCAAAATTATGTGGATTGATGACCATAAATGCTCAAGTTTTGAATTGTGTGAATGATAATCCCTAATATGTTGTATGTATATATATAAACTGTTAAGCATAACATATGCATTAGCTAAGTCGGTCCTTGATTTTCGGCATATTAGGTGGGAGCATGTTTACTGCTATAAGATATTGATTGATGACATGCCTATGGATATATGCAAAGAATGTGATGCATGCTTATGTAATCTATGACATGATGATTTTGTGGCATGATGTAGTTATAAATGAATGATTAAGATGCATGATCTATGAGAATTATGAGCATGATATGTTAGATGATAAGTTATGATTACATGCTCGCATATGCATCTGCAAATAATGTATTAAGATAACAGGTGACATAAGACATACAGAAATGATCATCTAAACTCCAAGAATTAATGGTTATGAGAGGTGATCTAATAAAGATGATCCTCTAGACTCCAGGAATTAATGGTTAGAAGAGGTGACCCAAAGAAGTTGCATACTCATGATAAGAAAGATAAGTTAAAGCAAGGAAGTGATGTGTTTCCCCTTTTATTACCCTATATTAAATCTAGCAACGGCTAGTTAGGTTGAGCTCATCCTAGGCAATCAGTGAGGTGAAGTTTTGGTGGTTATTGTAAAATCAGGGGAAGGTTAGATGGTTGGTTTAGGATGGTTATGTAAAAGGGTGGTCATTAAGAAAGAACTTGAGAGTTTAATCATGATAAAGTAAAGTACCATGTGTTCCCTTGCTCTCCCATGCATGTTAAATGTCATATGACTCATTATGCTTGCACTATTATGCATTCACTCACTTGTCACTAAATCATGAAATTCGAGTGTCAAGTCATCTAAGAAAGTAAAGTAAAGATGTATATATATATATGATACATTATTGATCTATTGCTGCATTTAATCATGTGATATGTACTAGATGAATGTATTCCTTTAGCTTACCTCCTGCTTGTATACTTAGCCTTATGTTGTGTATTGGACTTGAATGCCACCAACTTATGTTGTGAGTATGCTTGTGCTATTTACGTGTATTACTCATGCTCTTGGGGTATTACCATGTATACATGAGATATCTGTTGCATTCATGACATTAAGACCCATGCTAAAAGCCACCTACTTCGGATAAAGGGATTTTGCAAAGTTTACATCTCTTTCATAATGAAAATCGAAGTGGTGGGGACGATGACGATGACACTTATGTTAAAGTTGGGGAGCCCTATTGAGAATCTTGAATAAGTTTCTCATCCCTTTTCTTTCTCCCATGTCGTCTCCAAACATGGATGATGGTGTTGTTCATGATCTCCCTTGAAGCACGGGCATAGGAGTCGCACTACCTATCGGATTAGAGGTCGCAGTGGAAGCACGAGATAGCTTTCCTTTAGGCATTAGCTGAAGCGTTGTCATGCCCCTTATACTCGTTCGTAGCCTAGTCTTTTGACGGACATGTACCACAGACTAGTTTAGTTTTGTTGTAGATATGTTTGGTATTGGACTATTATATGTTTAACTTTTATTGTTAAGTTTAGTATCTTGGATGTCCTTCATGTTTATAGGACGTCCTTATTATGCTATGGTTATGACATGTTAATCTGGTTTGTGTCGTGCTATGCTATGGATTACACATATATTATGACGAGATTCATATGATTGTTATCATTCTGCATGTATTGATCGGTATCTATGTACATCCACGGCTTGCATTTTAGTTTTAAAGTTAAAAAAAAAAATTAGTCATATTTTATTACTCGTATTTTAAAGAAGCATAAGTTAAGTTCTGAGACGAAAACTTAACAACTAATAATTAACCAAATGCGACTCCAACATATTAGGTTAAAAGTTAGGGTGTTACATAAGCTCCGTGCAAGTGCTAGTGGAGCAACAACGTCACAAGATGTCTTTTTTACTTTGAGGTCCATTGATACAAATCTTGTGAGAAGTAAAAGCACAAAGTAGCCAAAAGTTAGTACCGGCTTAATGAAAATGCTAAGCTAGGAAGAAACTGGAGAAGTTGTAAGCAAATTTATTATTTATGAGCGTTTTCCCATGACTTTATCTAACTCTCCTTGGTTGCATAATTTGATTATTGCTGCTGTGAGGTAGGCCAAGGAGTTAAGTTATGAAATTTCAAATGTATATATAGAAGTTGAATATAAAAACATGCATGAATAGATAAATAAGTTGAAAAGCACATGGAATGAGAGAGGTGTGACAATAATGTGTGATGGTTGGACAACAAATATAAACCATACACATATTATGAATTTTTTGGTGTGTTGCAATGGGGAACAATTTTCTTGAAATCTATTTATGCTTCTAGTTTTGACAAGAGAGATACAAATTATTACTTTCAATTGCTTGATAAAGTTTTGAGGAAGTAGGAGAAGAATATGTGGTCCAGGTGGTTACAGATAATGAAAAAGCATTGAAAGCAGTTGGTCAAAATTTGATGAAAATGAGGCCATATCTGTCCTGGACTATATGTGCAGCTCACTGTTGGATTTTTGCCTGGAGGATATAGGAAAGAAGAAAAATGTGAAAAGAATATTGGATGAAGCAAAGATTGTAACATCTTTCATCTACAATCACATATGAACTGTAAATCTCATGAAAAAATTATACTGGAGGTAGAGAGATGTCGTCCTAGAATTACTAGGTTTGCAACACAGGTTTTACAACTTTAAGCAATTGTGAAGCAAAAACAAGAGTTAAGAAAATACTTTCAACTCTGAAGAATTTAGAAGATCTAAATTTGGTAGAGAAAGAATGGACCAGCATTGAAGCACAAAATATTGTTGTAAATAATGACTTAGGAAAGAAGAAAAATGTGAAAAGAATATTGGATGAAGCAAAGATTGTAACATTTTTCATCTACAATCACATATGGACTGTAAATCTCATGAAAAAATTATACTGGAGGTAGAAAGATGTCGTCCTAGAATTACTAGGTTTGCAACATAGGTTTTACAACTTTAAGCAATTGTGAAGCAAAAACAAGAGTTAAGAAAATACTTTCAACTCTAAGAATTTAGAAGATCTAAATTTGGTAGAGAGAATGGACCAAGCATTGAAGCACAAAATATTGTTGTAAATAATGACTTATGAACCAAGGCTAATGATATATTGAAAGTATTTGAGCCTATTGTAAAAGTTTTGAGACTTGTTGATGGTAATGAAAAGCCAACAATGGGTTTTATAAATGAAGCTATTGATCAAGCCAAACAATCTATTCAAAGAGATTCTTGTGGGTACAATGAATTAATAGATGAACATGGAGATTCATGCATCATGATCTTCTTTCTGAGGTACATCAATTTAATTAGTAATTGATATTTTTTATAATATTTATAATTCATAGATGTGCACACTATAATTTATTAACTTCCTTCTAGGCTATTTTCTTAACCCACAATTTCAATATGAAGTTGAACATGGGATTGATGTATATAAAGAAACATTTGATGGGACAAATAGTGTGATCATGAAATTAGAAAGAAATTTAGATGGTCAAATTATAGCATTAAATCAGGTTAGTAATAAATTTTACATTGCAATTTAATACTTATAATTTAATATAATATATTTAGATATTGACATATATATTGCTATATATAGTTATTACTTTTCAGAGAGATGAAAGAAACTTTTGGAATACCACAAGCTCAAAGAGCTTGGAATCAAATGAATCCAGGTAAAGTGTTATTTTTCTTTATTTTCCATTTTGATGCAAATAAATTTATTTAGCTTTTATTTTTTTGTAACTAATAATTTATTTATTTTGTTTGATTAATTTAAATAACTAAATGCTGGTTAATATTTGGTACATATGCTCCTAAACTTCAACGTTTGGCAGTTGTAGGTATAAAAGTGCATGAAAAGGGGGTTGAATCGTGCTTTGTTTCTTTTTACATTTGAAATATTTAACAAAAAACTATCAAGCATTAAGCATAAAGTGCGCAGAAATGAGATTAGTTATTTCAGAAAGTAGATCTTTGAAGCATACAATATGTAACAAAACTGCTAAAATGATATTTCAGTTTAATTAGCGTGACAGAGAAAGTAAAAGAGATCAGGGAGAAGAAGATATGACACAAATATTTTTATAGGTTTGGCCAAATGCCTACATCTAGTCCTGAACACACATTGAGGTTCCACTAAACATCTTTCTCAAACCAGAGAAAGAACACGGATAATCTTTACATTAGCCTTCCTAAGCTCTCACGTGTGACCAGGAGACAATCCCTACTATCACAACCTAGTAGTTATTCACCAGCCTCTCCAAGCTAAATCAAGTAGTTATTCACTAGCCTCTCCAAGCTAAATCTCAGTCTTGTACTAGCCTCTCCAAGCTAAACCCATGACAAGTAGACAACCCCTACCTGTCCTTGTTGAAAGTAGTTATTCACCAGCCTCTCCAAGCTAAACCCGTGACAAGTAGACAACCCCTACTATCTCGTTGAAAGTAGTCTTTCACCAGCCTTTCCAACCTAAACCATGACCAGTAAGAACACCTTATTGTTGCATTGCAAGTAGTTTTACATTAGCCTTTCCAACCAATTTCACACTGATCACTCCTGGATCAAGGATACAAAGGTTTGTGTTTAGGTTGCTATTCAAACTAACCTACACTCAAGTTTCCTTAAAATATACATGAATAGTTTAGGATAATTTGAATGACTTCTTTATATCATTTCTTCCTGGGAAGAACATATATATATATATATATATATATCAAGAACATTGAAATAAGATTTTTACAAGTAAGAAAACAAATTACATGATTTGATGAACTTTCAGGATGTGACAAAATTTTCATAGAATTTTCACTCTTGTGTAGTGTCAATCTCTAGTTGGCTTGAGCACATCATCTCTATTTATAGATGGTCTTCCTTTGACTGTTGCCTTTGATCAGATCTCCAAGTGACACATGTTAATCATCCATTTGTGTCTTGAAAAGCGGTCTAGAAGAGTAGCTTGTCTGTTGTAGAGTTGTAGAAGCCGTTGCAAGATTGAGGTTTCTGATGCTACTTCAGAAACTACTCTTACTTTTTGAATGTGGTTTCTGAACTCTTTCTTCTAGAAGCTGAGGTTGTTGGCCAAGTTAGCAGAAAGATGACTCGCTAGTTTGAAATTGGGTTTGACTTTAAATTTAAATTTCAAAAATTCAAATTTCCCTCATTTTCCAATAATGTTTAGTGCTCCACAATGAATTGAGCTTTCTAAAGTGCGGTATTAGTTCCTTGATGAATCTTCAGTCTTCTGATCTTTAATCCAAGCTTTGTGATGATAAAAGATTTGCAATCATGATCCTTGAAGATTATGTAACACATTGTTCTCAGAGTTTGGTTGATATCTTCATTTTGAGCATATTTTTTGATGTCCAATGCTACTTTCCACGATATAATATTCACTTCTATTAAGTTTAATCTCTGTATATGAGATAAATCATGTTTACACGTGCAAAGTGAAATTATTCTCACTTCAAGTCTGTGTTATACAATTCAAAAATACCTGTATGCTATGTCAAGAAACTCAAGGTAGACTTTAGCTGTTCTTCAAAGTGTTTTCTTTAAATTGGTTTTGTTGTCATTCAAAACATATTACCTTAAAGCTTTCTAAAGGGTTCTAGAGCTAACGCAGTAAACATTCTAAGCCAAATAACTTCAGCCACAAACCTGAAAGAAATTAGAGCACATTTTGTTATATCTATACCAAGGCAAGGAATAAACTCAAATATAAGAAATTGGAAAATCATGTCTTTGCATTTTATAATATGAAGTTGAAAATGAGACATGAAATGAGGAGAAGGCAAGAAGAGATTGAAGCTAGTTACAATCTAATCAATCTTGACTAAATTTTTCAAGATGATGATCCATTGTCATCATGGATTGAAGAAAGAGAAAATCCACTATTAGAGGGAGTACAAAATGCTGAGTGGTTGCTTATAGTAGATACTAATGATGAAAATATGGAAGTTGGTGATGATGATGCGAATTCTGAAAATAGTGGTGGTTTAAGTCCACCAAGTAATAATAGTGGTAATAGTCGTGATAATGTGAAAGCTGAAAAAGTGATGATGAGGGTGATGGCAATGGTGATGGTGATGAGCAAAGACAAAATGATCCATATCATGAGGTACCATGCAATAGGCGTGACAAAAGCTTTGTTATTGATATGACCACTTATAATAGGCCTGATATGCCTTCTGATAGTTCCTTTGATAGTAGAAGAGTTGGCTCGCAATCTAAAAGAGAAAGAAGACAACAAAACATTGCAATTAAAGAATCTTCCAATTCTAATATTAAACAAAGTTTAAGTGAATTTAGTATTGATGATTTAGCTCGAAGTAGTCAAGGGCATTATCCACCATATTATCAGCATCCTTATCCTTAGTTCAGTACATATAACTAATATGGAAGTGGTAAAATTCCACCACATCACCAAATGCCAATGAATTACCAATATCCCTATTACCAAAAACCTGGTAGTGGATATTTTTTATGTCTTTGGCCAAGGAGATACACAAGGTGATGGCCAAAATGAAAGTGGAGGTTATGATCCACCGCATCATTCTACCATATGGTAATAGACGTCGTGTATGTTTTATTTGACTTATTTCCCATATTTTTATTTAAATTATTTATTTTACTTTTTAGTTTAACTAATATTTTCATTTAATTATATTTATATGTGAAGAAAAATATTGATTCTCTTAAAATATCAAGATTCTAATTATAATTTATTATTATGTTTTGTTTTGTAGTGAAGTGATATCTCTAAAATTGTGGTGTGATTTGTTCATTGCATGGGCTAATTAGTGACTTAATCATAATTGCAAGATGTTGAGTTTGTGTTTATTGTATCATTCTAAAACCATGAGAAGTTTGTATTTAATATGTTAGAGATACAAGTTTGTGTCAAATATGTTGGAGACTTATTTACTTTCATGCTATATTTGTTGTACTTCTCTTATTTTCACATTTTGTGAAAATAAAAATGCCACAACGGCCGCAATCCGCATCATAGTAGTCATAGTGCCTGCAATCACAGTGGCAACCGCAACCGCAACTTGCGACCGCAATCGCAATTTAGAACACTAGATAATACATAATTTGTGTGAAGGTAGTTGGATAAATCCCATTGAAATTATAATTTGTTTGGAGTGCTGTTTTCCAAAAGAGTTTTCTATTTTTAAAAATAAAAAAATTGAAAATCTTGTTTGACATGCTATTTTTTTCCCTCGATTTTAAAAATAAAAAAAATTGAATACAAGTTTTAAAAATAGAAATAGGAAAACATCTGAGAGTTGTTTTTGGTTTTTCATTTTTGAAAACATGGGATAGCACGGTGGCATCATTGTAATCTTTTGGTTTTGTTAGTTTTGACTTGTATTTGAATCCCACAAATACCTTTGTCCTTTTTATTCTTTATTCCACTCTTCACCGTCTCTATTCTTCATTGGTTCGAACACCCATAAGTCATAGGTCACTTTCATTGTCTTTGATGCTCATTCCAGTAATGCTACAACCACATTCTTTGATGCTTTGTGCTCTAATACTCAACTTTGTCAACTTTCTTTTCTCACTATCTAATGCTACTCCCAGAATAAATGACCCCAAACATCAAAGTTCAAATATTTCCTAGCTCTTTTCCTTCTCTTCCATCTGCACATGGCGCTCTGTGTTCTCCCTTCATAGTTTTGCTCAGTTTGTGTTATCCAAGTGTTCCCTTTTGGAAATCAAGCTAACTCCTTTGGTGCTCAGAAGGACCGTCTTTTGGAGGTTTCTTTGTTGAAATAAAGTGTGCCCTTTTTGGTTGGAGCTCTCACAGGGAATTTAAGTTAAAAAAATAGTTTGCCAAATAGGTTTTTAATTTTATTACTTTTAAAACTCATTTTAAAAACAACTACCCAAACAAAATTTTTGTTTTTAATAATTTAAAAACAGTTTTAAAATATCGTTGCCAAATAAATTTTTTATTGTTTTTATTTTTAAAAATGTAAGCAATCTTACTTTTTAAAATTGTTTTCAAAAACAAAAACGAAAACATTTCCAAAAATATAAATCCCTTAGATATATAAAGGTTGTTGACACACATTTACACATTGTATATTTTAATTTTCCACCCTTGTTCTTAATAACATGGAGCTGTCATTGAACCAAAATGCCATTGTTAAACATGTTATATTCGTTTTAGTACTTTGTGGCAGGTGATTAGGCCTATTTGACAACTATTTTTGGAAAGTTTTCTATTTTGTAAAAGAAAACAAAAAGAAAAAACTTGTTTGAGAAGTTGTTTTAATGACATTAGTTTTAAAAATTAAAAAGTAGATTTCATATTTTAAAAATGAAAAACACAAAATAATTGAAACATGTTTTGCATTTTTTGTTTTGAGGTGAAATGAAAAACATGGTGGTCTTTTTCTAAATATGTTGTTCTCTTATTTTTGCCTAGTATTCGTTTCTCATCATTTAACTTCTTCCTTTCTTTTTATTTTTTTTGTGCCCCTACATCCTTAACTTTCATTCTCGTCATCTTCACCTTGACCAAGAAATGTCATCCTCCTTTCATTCCATATGGTGCACTTAAACAGATTTTTTATTTTTTATGTTTAAAAACTGTTTTGAAAACAAAATTATCAAACAAATTTTTTTGTTCTTTTACATATTAAAATTGAACTTAAACTTGTTTTCTAAAATTATTTTAAAAAACATAAAACTAAAATTAGTTCATTTATTAGGTCTCTCAAATGTCATCCTTAGAAGGAAGAGAAAAAAAAAAAAACACTTGGCATGAGATGCTTGTCTTCCCAGCTATTCAAAGAGCAGTTTCTAGCCCATTTTGCTATAATTGATGTTGTACTAGTTCAAGAATACATGAATCCCATGTTTGGTTTTCTAAATTTAGCTACAAATTGACACGGGAGTGCAAAAAATATGACATTGGATCATATGTCTATATATCATATCTATTACAGCAACAAGTAACACTATATCTAAATGCAAGAACTTCAGATATAGCAACAATTTCATCAGCCAAAAGCAACACAATAGGATTCTATGCCCTTAGCTTCTACCATTTCATAACAGAAAGAATTCTATTGCTTCAGCTATTTTGTACTAATTGTGGTTTATTGTATAATTCAAATGTATAGGTTTGAACCTGTAATATTTCTACTCTTAAGAACTTGAGTAAGGATTGACATGTACTATGTATTCTAATGAATTTATGAAATACAGACTGTTTCAAAAAATGTATTTTTTGCAGCTGGAGATTGTATATTGGCATAAGAATTGAAACTAAACCAGTGATCCAATTGAACAGTACTTTAATTAAAAAATAATAGATGAATTAAGAAAAAAAATTGTAATTTTTTAAAAGAAAACTTTCAGCCTTCTAGTTAGACATTACTTTCATAACTAACAACTTCAAGGACACCACCCAAAGCTTCAGTTGGTGCATTTTGAGCATACTCTTTCCAAGCTTAATTATTAGGTAATCATGATTTATCTAATGAAGCATCATCCACTGAACTAGTGGTCGAATGTTGATACTAGAGTTGTCCCTATGAAAAAAAGTGTATAAGAATAAATGGTATCTATTTTAAATAAAAAAATTATGACAACAATATGTCTGTAGAAATTTTAAAAATGGAATATGATGGTCAATACTCTATAAAAGTATATTTGAATACTCAATTATGGTTTACATAATTTCCACAACCTGATTTGGATTGAAGGGAGCTTCAATAATGTTATTATGTGTTTCAATCCCATCGAACTTTTCAAATCCATTGAAGCTTTCATGGAGATCCATTTGGGCTTTAGTTGGACTAAGATTCAACTACAAAATATTGAAAAATGAATTAATATTTAATATTACTATACAATTAGATATAAACTTGTTTAGATATATGAAATATAGTTGACATGTAGATATTACCTGCTTAGTTCGTTCACACTTTTTGCCGTTTTATTGCATTCTTGATTCGTTTTCCTTAGCTTCTCCACAATTTGATCAACTTTAAATTCCTTGCATTTTGATGGGGGGCATCCTTTACTAAGAACCACTAAAGGATCGAGTACCTTGGTACGTTCTTGAGAAATCATTGGTGTATCTGATATCAATTGAGGTGCTTCAATGTTGTCATGACACGTGTTTGTTTTGCTTAACTCAACTTTCAAGCCTTGAATGCAATTTATCACTCTCATAGCATCCTTGTCACTATTTTCCCCCATACAAGCAACTTCATAAAAGGCATTGCACATCTTATCAATTCGTTGAGTTTCAAAAGTAGTAATGTGAAGACTATTACTCTTCAAAGATGTATACCTTCTTTTCAAATCCTTCCTCCAATGAGAGCACACATATTTAGAAGGCACTAACTCTTTTTTCTCATATGATTAAGCATAGAAAGAATATGCCAACACAAAATACCTTTGAACTCAAACAAATGGCATACACACACACATTTCACTTCAAATTCTTCTTCATTGAAGTATACAAAGAAAGGCATATATTTCATTATGTCATTAAATTTTTTTATTTTTATTTCAACAATAGAAAAAGTTAAAATAGATCATTCTTCCTTCTAAAAGTTAGCATTAAGTACATGATACAAGCTATCTCTTCTTGGAACTCTTTGAATTTTGTATTGGTGTTGACGGAGGTTATCGCTACCTCCTCAAATTGAAAATAGTGAAATAAAGTTCAAATATCAAATGCACCAAAACTATAGTTAGAATACAACTTGGGTCATCTCTCAAGAAGGCTATATCACTTAATTGGACAAAAAAACAAGGGGGTTTTGCAAATCAATTTGTTACAATTAAAAATAACTAGGAATAATCAAGAATTAAAAGCATTAGTACAAGGGTGTTCCTAGAATAGGAATTAATTATCATAGACCAAGGATTGAATACATTAGTGGCTATTAGTAATTAATCACTAGCAATTATAGTAATGATCAATCGACCTCTAGAATTTAACCAATACAAATAACTAATAAACGGGATTCCAATTTATTAGAAATTATACTGATTTAATGTACCTATTGCTGGAGCCTAACCGTCAATTAGAAAGTTAATTCCAATATTTCCCTTAAACGTAAATCAATTGATCAATTAATTTATGCCTAAAGGGTTCCTCTAAATGACAATTGCCAATTTAGTTATTCCAATAAAAATTGTAACAATCACAATAATAATTATTAGAACAAAAACTTAAGAACACTAAGAAAACTAATACATTCAATAGAAAAGAGGCTTCAAATTTCATCCCAATCCATATGGACACCCTTACATGAGCAAGAAAAACTACTCCTCCATCTCTAGATGATTACAATTGCAAATAGAGATAGTACCTAGAACAATCAACACGAATCATTGTTAAAATTCCAAAGAACAATCACCAATCCCCAATGAAATCCCTAAGGAGAGAATAAAGAGTAGAGAGAAAAAAGATGGAGGGAGAGCATGGTCGTCAAGGCTAAAACTAAACTAAGTAAAAACTAGGTTAAAATTCTGTTATAATCCTATTTATATTGTACACAAAAATAAGCTAAGTGGGGTGTGAAATTAGGGCCAAAATTTGACTTCCATGCACTATCGCATGAGTGTTATGGCACTAAATATGTGCTGCAATGCTCACCAATTAGTTACTCTCTCTAATTCTTTTGTTAAGCACTGTTGAGCTCCACAACTCTTGGTAGAATTGACATCTTTCTTCAATTGGTCAGTTTTGCCCCTTAAACATTTGAATCTGTCCTTGGCACTTGAAATAGCGATTTTAGCCCTTTGAATAAGCTTTCCAACACCACATAAATCATCTTAATCGTAGCTCCAAATATTGGTAAAATATTGGGCACTAAGCAATGTTTGACCACTATAGCAATTACTGCAATATGAATCTTGCGTTCCTATTGATCCAAACTCCATTGCAAGTTGTCTTGCACTTAAGTGCAGATCCTATATGCATAATAACACCCAAAGAGAGAGGTTCACATGTATTGGGCTCTCATAATCGATAAATTTCACATTGAGATACAATTATCCAATAGTTTCACAATTATGCACAAGGAGGGCAATGTTTATTTTCAATGCAAATGCATGATAACAATGCGTAGCATGATGCAAAAATGCCTAGAGTTTTGGGAGAAAATAATATGCATAAATGCAAGTTATCATGTGTGAAATTTTTGAAATTGACATTCAACACCATACGTACTTACATAAGGGATTAATGTGTTAAAGGAATTGAAATTAGCTAAGCTCTCTTCCTAAACCTTAACCCTCAAAGCATTGTCATATTGTTCCATAAATTGCTTCAAGGTAGTCTTAGAATCAACATACCCATCAAAGAATGCATTCATACTTTCACGTCTTTGTATTGTAGACATATCGGCCCAAAATGTGTCCTTCACATATGCAGGCACCCAATGATGCCTCTCATTATAAATGGTGTTCAACCATTCATTGCCATGAAGATTATAGTCTACAATCATTTTTTGTTCCAAATCTCCATAAACCCTTCTTTACAAATAGAATCAAAGACTACACCATGCAAAAATAACTTGATTGACTCCTAATTTGAATATCCTCTTAGTTTCTAGGGATTTTCTTCAGGGCATGTTATAAGCACTAATGATAATGAGCCATAGGGAAAACAATCTCAATTACATTTTGCACACTACTAGAATCTTGCGGAACACGGAGAGATTTTACAGGGATTTTTCTCGTCTATAATACAGATGGATTTACATATGGGAAAATGAAAAATTGGAAAATTTTTTTTTGTCATAGTAACAGATCCATTTGTAAATGTTGGCGCAAACTCCCACCAAATGGTGCATAATAGATATAGACGACACTTATAGATGAAAAATTTAAAAAAAATTGTAGGAAATACAGCAGATATATAAACGGATTCTTAACAATTTTTTTAAAAAATAATTATAGACAGGAAAATCCATCTGTAATTTGATTAATGAAATGATTCATTTTAGAAATCGACTTAGATGATTTTTCCCATCTATAACGATGTTAATGAAATGCATCATTTCATCAATTGCATTACACAGGAAAATCCATCTGTAATGAGTAGAACACAGATCAAAACTCATGCGAGCCTCTTCTTCTTCTTCCCTATTTTCCATCCCCCACTATCTTTCATCTTTTTCTCTAGCAATCACTCCTATTTTAGTTGCTCGGTGATTGGAGCTTCCATTTTGCAAACGCTTGCACTATTGTGTTTCAGGTATTATGCTCTACCTTTTAATCAGTTTAGTTTTTTTGTTTAATTTTTGGTAACTTTTTTCGTGCTTTCAATTGGTGATATTTTCTTGTTTTTTGTGTTACTAATTAGTAGAAACTTCAATTGTTTAGGATTTGGACCACATTTGGAGCATTATTGGAGCAATTTGGAGCAAATTTTGTTTGTCGATTTTATAATGCATTGGTAAATTTTTATGTTTGTTAATGTTTTTGATTTTGGTGTTTAGGAATTTAATAGTGTTTGTGAAATTTTTTCCTAATTTTACCATGAATTAAAAAGATTGTATTTATAATTAAATGTGTTTGTTAATTTTTTATTTTTAGGGTTCGGTTGGGTACGTGCTAGTAGCCATTGTTGTATTTGTTATCGTGCATTGGTACATAGGTTAGTAATGAAATGTTTATTATTTATATGTTATAATGTATATAGGATAGAGACTTATGATTTCTAGGATAAAATTATAGGAGTAGAGATTGCATGACTAAGAGGAAGGCATAGAGTTCCTTTCCAACTTATTTGCATTGTGTGCTATGGGATTGTTTGTGCTTATGGAGATTGCAGAATATGTATGTTGTGGAGTTATAAGGGGATGCACTGTAGAAGAGTTTTAGGATTATGATGTGTAATGTGTTGATTAATTGCATTGTAGTCTAATATAATTGTTTGCATGTAATTATTTTGATGTGTAGTTAATTGCTTATGTGATTGTAATAAAATTATGGCTTACTAATTGATTGTTGAAGACATATTATGTTAACAGGATCATATTAAATTAGGGGAAACTCTATCAAAATTTTTCAAAATATAATTTTTATTATTTGAATATAACCACAATATACGTAAAATTATGGCTATCAAAATGTATCAGACTTTGTTATTTTATTTTTTATATTATTATTATGGCTGTTTACTTTTACTATTATTGCGACATTTTACTTTATAATATAAAATGGTATTTAGAAATTGAAATTTTTATTCCATAAATTTCCTTATGCTTATCGATTATTATGACAATTAGTAACGCTAAGTTGTAATTATAATAGTAAGCAACAATTAGCAAAAGTAACCAAAAATATATATACAGATGAATTTACATACAGGAAATTTTCCCAATTTTTTATTATTTACAGACGAATTTTACAATCTTGATTGTAAAATTACATATGGTGAAATTTGTTTGCAATCAACAAATTTTAAAACAATTTTTTGCCTATTAGAGAAGATTTTACCATCTATAAAATTACAAACGATAAAATCTATCTATAATGGGAAAATTTTGAACAAGCTTTTTCAACCATTTAAGGGCGGAAAATTCCATCTATTACTTATACAATAGACTAATTCTTCTAAAATCATCTATAAATTATAGAAGGAAATATAAATTCCACTACAAGAAATACTCAAGTTATCAACGGATTTTACAGAATTTTTTCCATCGATATTTCTAGATTTAACGATCTGAAAATGAGAAATTTGAGCAAACATTTTTTTTTGGGTTTCAATCATTACCGATGGATTTTTCCGTTAATAATCCATCAATAAAATACACGTCAAACTGAGATTAATGTGTGCACATTACGATCGAATTTTTCCATCCATAATTATTTTTTTAAAATTTTTTTTGAAAATTAATTTTATCGAGAAATTCATCGGTAATTTTTTGTTAAAATTTTTATTTAAAAAATAAATTTACCTACGAATTTTTCGTGAAGATTGATTCTGAAAAAAATTTTAAAATAATTATTTATCAATGGAAAAATCCATTGATAATGGGTGAATAAAAAAATTTCAATAAGGCACCTTTAGTTGTGATTACCGGTGGATTTTTCCGTTGAGAATTCAAAAATCTGCCGGTAAATATTTCTTCATAGGACCACTTTCAGCCATTAATTAATATCTCTCTCTCTCTCTCTCTACATTGCTCACGCACGCCCCTTGGCCATCACCCCCACACGCGATCCGCCGCACGCCGCCCGAACCACGCCGCCGGCCTCGTCCCCACACACCGTCTCTCTTCTGGTCTGTGTCTCTCTTTTCCCACGTCATGATCTGCCGCACACCGAACCCCGTGCTTTCGCCCTGCGCGAAGCCCCCATTCGAGAAGCGCCGGGCACCCACGAATCCCACTGCGTGAAGCCCCTACGCGAAGCGCCCCTGGCCTCCGCGAACTGACAGCGTCCAGCAAATCTCCTTTGGCGAACTGCCGGATAGCTGCGAAGCCCCCTGCACGAAGCCTCCTTCGCGAACCGCCGGCCACCGCGAAGTCCCTCCGCACGAAGCCCCTCCTCGAAGCACTGTCAATACGTTTCTGAAAGATGATTGCATTCACGCTTGATATTATTTGGTCAGCCTATCACTGATTGTTAATTATAATTGATTATTATGGGGTCTTTTGACATTATGATTTTCAAGCTTAGAAAATTTGGACAACAACATTTCTAGTTCAAGTTCCTTGTCTTGTGCAGCTCCCTTTTAATGCTTTAACCATCTTGCAATTTAGTTTTGGTAACAATGTCACAACTTCGTTTTACTTTAACATGAGGTAAAACATCATAGGCATGAACAGCTCTTTCTAAAACTGTAAATTCTGCTTTTGAAATCATTGAAAATGTATAATCTTGTATTGCACTTGGCTTATTTATGTGGAAAAGGGAAACCCTTTTGGAGTTACTTTTCCTCTTATCTGTTTTTGAATTTTATGCTTTGCCCCAAGTTAGGGGTGTTTCAAGTTTGCGCTGTATCAATCAGATTTATTGTGGTGTACGCTGGTTCAGCTGATGTCTTGGCATGTGTACATGTGGAGTGACAGGTTTTTAGGAGTAAAATATGTGCTATAATTAGTGGCAATGTTATTCTTTATTCTTTTGCAGGTATGGCATTTTCAGTTGCAGAAATCAAGAGATTGTAGTGAAGCAGGAATGCTTGCATTTGATAGTCTAGAAGAAGCTTCCATAGTGATTCCAAAAACATTGCAAGATGTCCACAATATGAATTCCTCAACAATTGATGATATTCTGTCAAGAAATGTAAGTCATTCCTGGTACCGAATGCTTTTCAATTTATGCCAGTGTACTTTGTATGCATGTTGTCTTTTACCTTGCGGGTCTATGGGGAGTCAAGTGCTAGAGGAGTCTTCTAATTTAGGACCTTTACCGGCCTATGCAACTTGTCACCTGTGAAGTGAGAGTCATTAGACTGCAACTATGTTGTGGGAATGTTTGTTTGATTATATGTGAATTTTATTTTACTGGATTGATAAATGTATGTATTGAAATTAATTTTTTGGACGTCTTAGTTTCAAGGGAGTTCTGTCAATTTTTTTTTTAATTTAAAGAGTGGAATCTTAATTTAAGGGGGAATGCTGCGAAATTTTATTAAGTTAAAAAACACAAACTATTTACTGAAAAGACTTTAACTTTCAGAAGATAATTTGTTGAGAGATATTTATAATTAAATAAAATTTTAATTTATTTGGTTTATAATTAAATTTTAATTCATGCAACTACGATGAATTCTGCAGCCAACAAAGAAATCAGCGAATATCTTGTTAATAGTGGAGCTCGTTTGAAGACTAATAATCATCAAGAAGAAATGAAGCACCTTGATTTATCTCTCAAGCTCTGAGCGTGTGCTCGGTTTATAATCTTTGGATCGATGTTAAGTGAATCTAATGAGGGGTATTTGCTAAGTTCTTACAACTTTTGTTAATCTGAAATCTGAATTAGAATCTGTCACAACTGTTTCCATCTTTATAAATCAAATTAGCCTTACTTAAATCATCCACAATGAGAATTATATTTTTGGTATATCAATGATGTCCAATTTAATCTTTAAAATGATGAAAATATAAAATTAATTCCCACTGTCTCTGTAAGAGGTTCAGGATTATAAATACAAGAGTAATGTTAATTTATTTAATTTTATTTGTATATATATTTAATTTATTGTTTCATATATTTGATAGAGGTTTAATTAATTTTATTTTGTTATAGCATACCTGCGAGATGGTGTCTTTGTGAAGAAGATGCGGGCAATCTCCTTTGTACCACCAGACACTGGTGACGATGATGATGATGAGGGTGGTGGTGATGGTGATGATGACGATGATGATGATGATACTGACTTCTCCTAATTTGAGTTATTGTTTTTTCTTTTTTTGATATATGTTGAATTTTTATATTTGTGTCTATACACTTTTTGACACTTTTATCTATCTTACATTTCCAAGTCAAATTCGTTGTGTTTATTATTTATTGGAAATTTTTTATAATTTTTCATTATTAAATATATTCATATATTTATAATTAGCTTTAAATAAAAAATAAACTCTTAAATGATCAAGTAACACATATTATAGAATATTTATTAAAAAAATTTAATTATCGTTGGTAAATTAAAAAAAAATTTTTAATTTTACCGATGGAAAAATTCGTCGGTAAATAAATAAATAAAAAATAAAGTTTATAATTTATAATTAGCGATGAAAAAATCCATTAGTAATAATTCAAAATCAGCTAGTAATGTCGAAACCTTGACGAATTTGCTGACGAATTGTTTAGCTCATGACCGACGGATTTTTGAAGACAAATCCATCGATAATATTTTTCAAATTTTTCCGTTGGTAATGATTTCCGACTACGTTATTCCTGATGGTCAAAATCCATTGAAAAATTCGAAATTAAAAAATCCACCGATAATAGAAAAAATCCGTCGTAACAACATTTTTTCTGGCAGTGTTCGTGTATTGCTTATAGACGTAAAAAATAGACGAGTTTTACCCGTCTATAAATCTATCTGTAATAGTAAAATCTGTCGTGTTATGTGAAAATCTTGTAGTGGCATCACTTTGTCTTGATCATGATAATGGCAACAGGAGCTCGTTAGACATGCATGCCAACCATGTCTTAAATAGCCACGTAAAGGTTTTAGTATCCTCATTTGACAATAAAGCACAACCTAGTAATATTGATTGCCCATGATGATTAACTCCTATAAATAGGGTAAAAGGCATGTCATGTTTATTTGTCAAATATGTGTTATGAAATGTCACAACATCTTCAAAATATTCATTTGCAGCTCTACTTCTTGCATGAGCCCAAAAAACATGTCTTAGTCGATAGTTTTCATCCAAATCAATCGTATAGTAACATTTTATATTTAGGTCTTGCATTCGGTGAAAATATTCTTGTATGGCTTCATCTTGCCATCCCTAACCTTAGCCTTCTGGCTTTTTCAATATAATTTCTACAATCTTTTTATGTAAATGTAGGATTCTCATATCCTCTAGCTTCAATAACAAGTGACACACACCAATCCCAGCTTGATCATTAAACTCAAGCGCATCTTTCACTTAAAGTCTATTCTTTTGTTACACCTAAAAAATTGTGCTTTGCCAGGACGCATTTCATGATTGTGTTCAAGGATAACACTTGCAATCTTTAGCTTTCCATCTAGATCCAAACATGCATTAAGTCTGGCTTTGCATTGTGTTTTGGTGGTTGGATTTGACTTCAAAAGCTTGGTTCGCTGGCTTACTAACTTTCTAGCACGAGCACAAGTGAAAGTGAAATATTTCTTCCCATCAATATCAGTTTTTGACATTCTTTTTCTAATAACAAAACCTTCTTATATGTGTGGACCTCTTTTTCATACTCAAATATCATTCCAACTTTAGGTTCTTCAATGTCCTCATTGACTTCTTTAGTACTTTTTTCATTCTCATCCATTGATTTTTCTATGTCATGATCAAATAAATCTTTCTTCCTTTCTTTTCCTCCATCAGGAGACTTGTCATTAACATGAGAAGAAGATCATTCCAAAGCAACTTTTCCTTCCATTCTATCAAATTTAACAAAGAGAGGAAGAAAAAGAGACAGACAAAAAATTAATTTAAAAATCTGCATAAAAAGGAAACTTTGCCAAGTTCAATATATTAACTCATGACGAATCAAATTCATATCATGTAAAAATCAAGTGAAAGAAAAAATGATAAAACAAAAAGGGAGGAAAGTAAAAATTCTTACTTGATTGAAGATAAAATGGAATGTGATTCTGGTACAAGTTTTCGATGTAATGGACACTAGAGGTTGAGTTGACTTTTCTAATGGAAGTAATGAGGTGAAATCATGTTATGGTTGTTTAATTCTTTTCCAGAACTGCCTTCTTTGACGATCTAGAAAACATAGAACATGTTGATTGCCACCAGTAAAGAGGGCAATGACGGGTAATTGGTATTGTGGTGTTGCTGATGACAGAATCTACTTCATAGGTATGGGATCATGTTCTTTTTTGAATCAATCTCAAAAGAAAAATAAAATCTTCCCCCTTGATTGATTAGCTTTTTGTTTTAGATTATAATTCATATTAAAACTTTAAAATATAAAAAATCCATTAAATAAGAAATTGACTAAAATACTTACAACTTCGTTAACAGAAAAAGGGAAAAAAAAAAACCTTACAGCTTCAAATATGGTTTGGGTGTTGATCGTGGGTTATGAACTTTAGTCCCAAGTAAAATTTTGTGAAAATCTCGGTTGCGTCCAGTAATATTATCGAAGAGATGGAGAGGATAATGAATAATATCAAATTAACAAAAAAGGTTGTAACTGCTCAAAGCTATTTACAAGTTATTTAAATGATCTAACAATATCTTATCTTGAAGAGTTGCGTGGCAATGCCAATCTGCCACTTGTGTCGGGCTAGTCATTTCGGGCATTCCATTCAGGTAGCGTACCTCATTTTAGAAAAAGGGTGAGCAGTTTACATTGATAGAGTGAAAATGCCCCTACGTCAAATTTTATTGATTCAAAGTGAAGTCTATTTACTTTATTCTCTAAAATAAAATCCTTATTTTAGATGATCCAAATAAAAAAAATATATGACAGTTGAGGTTTTTTTTATTGATTCAAAGGTAAAGCCTATTTATTTTATCCTCTAAAATGAGATTCTCATTTTAGATGATCCAAATAAAAAAAGATGCATGACAGTTGAGGTTTTTTGGTTAAACTATTACGTGTTTTGAACTTCTTAGAAAAATTCGAATAGATTTTTATATTTTAAAAGGCTATAGGTCCCTAAATTTATAAAATGTTTGTAATTTAATTTTAGCAAAATATCTAAATTGATTCCTCAAAATGTATTGAGAAACATATTAGTTCCTTAGAATTTGAAAATTTCAAATTGATCCTTTACATTTAAAAAACAGGACAAATTGATCAATTCATACAATTTCCTACCATGAAAAGGGGAAAAAATTGGTCCCTTTATACACTATACAAAATTGTATAAAAGGACCAATTTGTCCTCTTTTTGAAATGTGACACTACTAGAAATCCACAGGTTACCGATGGTATCTCTAATGGGTTGTCGCCATTTTGGAAATTAATGAGTTGATTATTAATTTGCATAATAGAATATCGGTAATTCCGTCGATAAATGATGGCGCCAATACGCGCCACTTGGCACGCATAGTATCCAACGGTTATTTTATTTTATTTTTGAATTTTATTTTTATTAAAATCTACTGACGAGTATACCGATGTATGATTTATTTAATTTATTTTTTATTTTTAAGTCATTTAATTATCAACTAACTTACCGATGGGTATTTTATTTTATTTTTTAATTTATTTTTATTATAGATTACCGATAGGTATATCGACAAGTGATTTGTTTAATTTTTTTTTGTCATTTCATTACTACTGACATATAACGGGTATTTTATTTTATTTTTTAATTTATTTTTATTAAAGATTACCTATAGGTATACCGATGAGCATTTTATTTTATTTTTATTTACTTTTTATTGAATTTACCAACGGGTTTTTGAATATTTCGTATGTTGGCGCTCAACTCTTGGTGTTCGCGGAACCAGTGGATATTTTAAACAGAACACCTTCTTCTTCCCTATTTTGTCTGCTAGTCTCTCTCTTCACTTTCTTTCTCTCTAAACCCTTACCGTCGCCACCCATTTTTCCACCATGCGCTACCACTGGAGCTCTATTCAGACGAAGACCACCATTGCAATCTAGGAGCTTTCGTGAACATTTTAATCGGTTTAGTTTTTTTTTTATTTGATTTTGTTTTTCCGTTCATTTATGGGTGCCTATAGTGTTGTGGTTTATTACATTGGAGACTAATTATTTTTATTTTGTTAATGTAGGAGTATTGTTTGAGGGTGATAACGATTTTTTAGAACGGTTTCCCATTCTATTTACTTATCTTATTTTATGTTTTCTGTGTACATAAGTGTGTTAATTTAAATTTTTCATATTGGATTTGCAGAATTAGATTTGGTTGGACAGAGAGCTTTCACATTCTGTTTTTTTCATTGTTGTAGAGGTTAGTAACTAAATCTTTGTTATTTATATGGTTTAATATGTACGTAGGATAGAGACTTATGTTTTCTAGAATAGAGTTGTAGGAATGGGGATTGTATGACTTGGAGAAGATATGGAGGTCCTTCCCAGCCTTGTTTACATTATTTGCTATGGGATTCTTTGTGTTTTCGAGGATTGCAGGATGCATGTTGTGGAGTTATAAGGGAATGCGCAATAGAATGATTTTTAGGATTATATAAATTGTATGTAATTATTAAGATGTAACTGTTTCACTATATCTATTATGTTGTTGATTTTTATAATAATATTCGTTATTGTTAAATTGACTAAATATTTAATGACGGAAGCTCCTAATTTAAGGGGAGATATCGAAATTTTGTTAAAATTTTGTTTAGGGATAAAAGATTAAAAGTAACCGTATTAAAAAAACTTGAAGACCAATTGAATGTATTTTAAAGACCAATTGAAAGAAATATCTGATGATTGAAGCTCCTAATTTAAGGGAAATGCTGTCAAAATTTTGTTAAAATTTTTTGTAAGGATAAAAGATTAAAAGTAACTATTAAAAAAAACTTAAAGACCAATTGAATATGCTCAAAAGTAATAATATAAATGTGTTTGAAAATAATAATATAAATAAAACTTGAAGACTAATTAAATGTGTTTAAAAGATCAATTAAAAGAAATATCTACGACGAAAGCTCATAATTTAAAGGGAGATGTTGTTGAAATTTTATTAAAATTTTCGCTAAGGAAATAAGATTAAAAAGTAACTGTATTAGAAAATAATAATAAAAACCAATTGAATATGTTTGAAAGTAGTAATTTGACATCATTAAAAAATAGTACGTCCATGGTTGTGCTGAAATATATGGCTAGAAGAAATTTAGAGCATTCTTGTTTGAGACATGAATATTTGTTATTTTTAAATATAAAGGAGGTTCCTATTTTAAAGTGGGAGTGTATAATCAGTACTTCAGAAATGTATTATCCAAGATATAATGAAGACACTATCCAGATTGTCAAGTTGGCAATGATGACATGAAAACCCGTGGCACATGAGAATCATGTACATTTATTCAAAGTTGCGGTGCAACTTACACAAATGTACATGATTCTTAGGTGGTAGACCTTTCAGTGTCATCATTGCCAACTTCACAATCTTTGGTAGTATCTTCATTACATCTTGAATAGTTTATTTCTAAAGCACTCTGGTTATACACTCTAACTTTAAATTAGTAGCCTCCTTCATATATGCAAAATAACAAATATTCATGTTTCAAACAAGAACGCTCTTAAATTTCTTTGTTTGTGGTTGCACAAATATAAGAAGATAGAAGCTCTGAATTTAAAAAGATGCCATTGAAATTTTGTCGGAAGTTTTGTTAAGGAAATAAAATTGAAAGTAGTTGTACTAAAAATTTAAATAGAAATTGAATTTGTATTTGAAAGTAATAATTTGACGTCTTAAAAAATTGTAGGGTCTAGGGTTTATCATAAGCACAATGTTACTTTCAAACCGATCATGGATGTGTAGGTATAAAAGTGCATGAGAAGGGGGTTAAATCGTACATTTTTTTTTTTTACATTTGAAACATTTAACAAAATACTATCAAGCATTAAGCTTGAATTCCAGCGGAAATGAGATTAGTTATTTCAGAAAGTAGATCTCTAAAGCATACAACATGTAACAGAACCATTGAACCATATTTCAGTTTAATCAACGTAAGAGAAAGTAAAAGAGCTCAGGGAGAAGAAGATATGACATAAAAGTTTTTATATTGGTTCGGCCAAAGCAGCTTACATCTAGTACTCAATTTATGTTGAGGTTCCACTAAATATCTTTCTCAAACCAGAGAAGAACACGGATAATCTTTACATTAGCCTTCCCAAGCTCTTATATGTGACTACTAGACAATCCCTACCTGTCACAACCTAGTAGTTATTCACTAGCCTCTCCAAGCTGAACCAAGTAGTTATTCACCTCCTCTAAGCTAACCTTGAGTAGTCTTGTACTAGTCTCTCCAAGCTAAACTCGTGACAAGTAGACAACCCTACTGTCTCGTTGAAAGTAGTTATTCACCTGCTTATCTAAGCTGAACTGAGTAGTATTTGACTAGCATCTCTAAGCTAAACCCATGACAAGTAGATAACCCCTCCTGTCTCATTGCAAGTAGTTATTCACAGCTTCTCCAGCTGAACTGTAGTATTTGACCAACCTCTCCAAACTAAACCCTGACAAATAGATAACCCCCACCGTCTCGTTGCAAGTAGTTATTCACCAGCCTCTCCAAGCTGAACCTTGAGTACTCTTGTACTAGCTTCTCCAAGCTAAACCCATGACAAGTAGACAACCCTTACTATCTCATTATAAGTAGTTATTCACTAGCCTCTCCAAGCTAAACTATGACTAGTAAGAACACCTTACTCCTGCGTTGCAAGTAGTTTTACATTAGCCTCTCCAAGCTATCTCACACTGATCACTCCGCATCAAGGATATAAAGGTTTGTGTTTGGGTTGCCATTTAGACTAACCTACACTCAAGTTTTCTTAAAATATACATGAATAACCTGGGATAACTTGAATGACTTTTTTCTATCATTTCTTCCTGGGAAGAACATATATCTATTCAAGAAAGTAGAAAGAAGATTTTTACGAGTAAGGAACTGATTACATGATGTGATGAACCTTACAGGATGTGAGGAAAGATTTTCAGAGTTTCCACTCTTATGTAGCATCAATCTCTTGTTCGCTTGAGCACAACATCTTTTTTTATAAATGGTCTTCCTTGTGACCGTTGCCTTTGATTAAATCTCCAAGTAACACATGTTGATCATTCATTTGTGTCTTGAAAAAGTTGTCTAGAAGAGTAGCCTGTTTGTTTGTCAGAGTTATTGCAGAAGCCGTTGCAAAATTGAGGTTTCTGATGCTACTTCAGAAACTACTCTTACTTTCTGAATGTGGTTTCTGAACTATTTCTTCTAGAAGTTGAGGCGTTGACCAAGTTGGTAGAAGAATGACTCTAGTTGAAACTGGGTTTGACTTTAAATATGAATTTCAAAAATTCAAATTTCCCTCTTTTTCCAGGACGTTCAGGATCCAGAGTGAAGTGAGCTTTCTGAAGTGCGTATCAGTTCCTTGATAAATCTTCGGTCTTTTGATCTTCAATCCAAGCTTTATGATGATGAAAGATTTGTGATCATGATGGTTGAAGATTGTGTAACATATTATTCTTAGATTTTGCTTGATATCTTCATTTTGAGCGTACTTTCTAATGTCCAGTGCTACTTTTTGAAGTCGTGAGCCTTAGTTTCTTGCCCTTGTTTTGATTTTTCTTCATTCGTAAGACATGTATGTATATTTTGCATGATATAATATTCACTTCTATTAAGTTCAATCTCTTTATATGAGATAAATCATATTTGCACATGCAAAGTGAAATTATTCTCGCTTCAAGTCCGTGTTATGCAATTCCGAAATACCTGGATGTTATGTCAAGGAACTCAAGGTAGACATTAGCCATTCTTCAAAGTGTTTTCTTTAAATTGGTTTTGTTGTCATTCAAAACATATTGCCTTAAAACTTTCTGAAAGGTTCTGGAGCTAACAGGATGTACATTAGATTGCATGCTAATAGAGGGGGGACTAAACTAGAATTTTATAGTGGTGTTGAAGAATTTATGGAGGTAGCATGTCAAACACAATGGTTCATTAATGAGGCAAAAGTTAGGTGTCCATGTAACGGGTGTAAATGTAGGAAGTATTTAGATGATGATACGATAAGGATTCATTTGTACAAGTAGGGATTCATGCTTGACTATTGGGTTTGGAGAGCATAGGGAGGTAGTTAATGCATGGAATCAAGTTGTTATGTTTCAGATTGGAAGTAGTACTGGTGGGATGCATGTAGGTTAACACGACATGTGTAATGTGTGTAGGAGGATAACCTGATTAGACATCAAAAGATGGTTTTTAATGGTGCTAATCCTGAATTTGAGCTCGTTATTTGCAGCCTTCAGATTGAGGACCTAACCAAGATGCCGGTAGGTTTTATAGTCTCCTAAGATTGCCAATCAACTTTTATGGGAGGAATATGTGCATTTTGAGTTGTCATTAACGGTTCGAATGTTGAGCATTAAGTTAGAAGGGAGCCAAAGCCAAAGTTTTTTTTATCAGTGGCTGCATAAGTTAGCTAAGTCCAAATCCCGATATAATTCCAAAAGATTTTTATCAAGCTAAAAATTAGTTTCTAAACTTGGGTTGAAGGAAATAAAGATTGAATACAGCTTGAAAGGTTGCACGCTGTATTATAAAGATGATATTTTGTTGACTAAGTGTAAGTTCTGTCAAGAACCTAGTTTAAACCCAAGAAACGTGAAAGTGGGAGGTATAAGGATATCCCTCATAAAAGAATGCATTATTTGTCTTAATCCCTAGACTCAAGAGACTCTATGCGTCAATGAGCTCGGTTTCTTATATAAGGTGGGACGTGAAAATCAGAAAGGTGATGGCATGATAATGCACCCATCGCATGGTGAAGCGTGGAAGCATTCTGATCAACAATATCCTGATTTTGCCTTTGACCCTCGAAATGTTAGATTAGGACTTTGTTCAGATGGATTTACTCGAATAACAAATTTAGTAAACCCTATTCCTTAGCCCATAGATGTTACACCCTACAATATCCCTCTTGAAATGTATATGAACGATCCCTATCTATTCTTAACATGTGTAATTCCTGGCGGATAATCCAAAAGCTAAGATTGATGTGTATATTTAACCCCTAATTGATGAATTGAATAAGTTGTAGTGCCAGGGTGTTCTTACTTATGACATTTCAACAAAGTAGAATTTGATAATGAGGACTACATTTATGTGGACCATAAATGACTTTCTAGTTTATGGAATGCTATCTGGATGGATGACTCAAGGCAAATTAGCATGCCTGATTTGCATGAAGGATACTAAGACATTCACCTTGAAACATGGAGGAAAGAACTCTTGGTTTGATTGTCACAAGAGGTTCTTAGATGCTGATCATCTATATAGGCGAAGTATATATGGTTTTAAAAGTAATTGTATTGAACATGAGGAGCCTCTAGTTAGAGTAGCGGCAGCCAATTATGGGATTGAGTTAAGGATTTCCCAAAATAACAGAAGTTGGAAAGATAGTGTGAATGCCAGGCTATGAGGTATCTCATAATAGGACCAAACAAAGTATTTTATAGGAGTTGCCATACTGAAGGATAATTTAGTGCGTCATTATTTAGATGTCATGCATATTAAGAAAAATATGTTTGATAATATTACGAATACTGTAATGGATACAGATCGAACCAAAGACAATGACAAGGCAAGGCATGATCTGCTGAATATTGCATGTGGCCTGATTTGCATTTATGAGAATTAAGAGAAGGTTGTTTCTATAAACCAAAGGCCAAATATGCTCTGAATTCCACTTAGAAATAAGTTGTTTGTCAATGGTTGAAGCAATTGTGAATGCCTGATGGTTATGCTTCTAACTTAAGTAGGTGTGTTAATGTTGCACAGAGTAAGCTTGTTGGTATAAAAAGTCACGATTGTCACGTCTTATGGAATGTTTGCTTCCAATTGCATTTAGAGAGCCGCCTGATGTTGTTTGGAAGCCCTTAATCGAGTTGTGTCAATTTTCAGGTATTTATACTCTTCTTCTCATAGGGTTGATGATCTACGTGTCATGGAAAAAAATATTCCCATAATTCTGTGCAAATTAGAGAGAGTTTTTCCTTCTGGGTTCTTTGACTCAATGGAACACTTGTTCATACATTTGACATATGAAGCACAAGTTTGTGGACCAGTTCAATATAGGTGGATGTATCCATTTGAAAGGGAAGTAGGAGGGTTTAAAAGAATTATGAAGAATAAGTCTCAAGTCGAAGGATCAATATGTCAAGTCTATTTAGTAAAAGAGGCTTCAAATTTTTGCTCATTTTTCTTTCAGCCACATGTTCAATCTAGCAGAACTCGGGTTGATCGTAATGACAATAGAGGGAGTGTTCTATTCCACCAACATTGGCCGTATTCAATCACCTTGGTCGAGCTTGGAAAGAGCGAGTCCCAATGGGTGACTTTGGAGGAGTGGGATTCTGCACTTACACATTTTGATAAATTGTGATAATGTGCAACCATTTAGATTGTAAGTCAATAACCCTTTTTTAATAGGTGAAAATGTGATGTTATGTATCCTTAAAATAACCTAAAATATATTTTCAATAACAGTTACTTTGAACAACTGCATGGTCAATATTTCATATAAGTAGAAGTAAGAGAGAGTATACGGAGTGTAAGTTTGCCAAGAGACATACACATTCTAACTTCAAAGTGAAATTGTGGGATGATACCATACTGTAAGTCACAAAATTTAAATTTTTGGGTTCTATCATTCAAAGTGATGGAGAGATAGAGGGTGACATTAACCTTAGGATTCAAGTAGGATGGTCAAAATGGAGAGACATTTCTGGTCTTATTTGTGATAAAAATAAAAGTATCATTAAAGCTTATAGGAAAATTCTATCGTACAATGATAAAATTGACTTTTTTGTATGAGACTAAATGCTGGGTGGTGTAAGGTCAACATAAAAGCAAGCTACAAGTGGCGGAGATAATGATGTTGCAATGGATGAATGGTCATACAATGCATGATAGAATAAGAAATGAATCCATTAGAGAGAAAATTAGGGTGACGCCTATCATAGAGAAGATGATAGAATCTCATCTTAGGTAGTTTGGACATATTGGGAAAAGACCTAAAGGTCCAAGTGAGGAGAGTTGACCAAATGCAGAATAACAATATAAAAAAAGGTAGAAGAAGACCGAGGAAAATCATAGGAAAAATAATCAAAAATATTTAATTGTCATAAAATGTATGATAGAGTTCTCTGATGTCGTCTGATCCGTGTAGTTGACCTCATTTAGTAGGACAAGGCTTAATTGTTGTTGTTGTGAATCGATATCAGTGTAACTTTTATTATTGTTATTTTTAAAAATATCTAATAATATATAATTAAATAATAATATAAAATTTTTAACTCGAAAGTAAATTAAAATTAATTCCATTATATAAACCATAAGCGAATATATGTGCTTCAAAAATCATATATATATATATATATATATATATATATACATGCTTCACAAGTAACAATTTAACCTTAGTGGAGGTTCGACGAAGTGAAATAAAAGATCAATTCGAATTGAAAAAATTATTTGAACTTAAGGGGGATATGTGTTACAAGGCTTCGTTGAGAAAATAAGGAGTGAAGTGCCACTTTGGTCCCTGAAATTGTAAGCGTATTTCACTTTAGTCCCTAAAATTTTGAAATTAACTCTTTAGTCCCTGAAATTGTATTCTGGAGGTCACGTTAGTCCCTAGTCAAACTACCGTCAGCGAACCGTTATATTTTGCTGACGTGGCACGTTACGTGACACGTGTCATGTCACGTGTCAATGACGTGTTGATGACGTGGCATTATGATGCCACGTGGCATGATACGTGTCAATGACGTGTCATGATGATGCCACGTGGTATGTTGATATGACACAGATCAAAATAGGTTCATATTAGTCCTAAAATTTTCTAAAATGTGTCAAAAAAATCCCTGAAATTTTAAATGTGTTAAAATATTCCTTAAAATTTTCTAAAATGTGTCAAAAAAGTCCTAAATCCCAAATTTCATCTCTTTTGGTTCATAAAATCTAAATCCTCGATAATTTTTAAACTCACTTATTTCTCTCTCATTTTCACACCTTATTTAAATAATCCAAATTTTTAAATATTCTAAATATAATTAAGAGCTTGATTAGTCCAAATTTGATACCCTCCATATTTAGCTAACATAATTAATTTATTATCTATTACATTATATTTCTTGGAATAAAATGGATATTAAAATATTACAAATAGGATTCAAGGGAAATATTATATTATAAAGCGTGAATGGAGTTTATTAAGGGCCTCTTTGGAATATTTTAGTTGCAATTTGGGAAGAAATTTGGTATCAAAAGAATCTAGTATGACAATAAAAAGAAATTTTATCCTCATGTCAAATATACTCGAAAACTATCTCAAATACAAGAGTTTAAATTCGAGCTCAAGTAGAGAATTGTGTCTATTATTCCACCTTAACAAAAGTGGGCCGTAGGAATGACCACCTTAATCAAATAATTAATTCCCAAGAGGCGGTTAATTCTCACAATATTATATACGTGGATTTCGTGCTTTGTAAATATTTTCACTTGATTACATCTAGTAAAAATGAACTCAATTTTAAAACTGAACCAATCTTCAATAAATTAAATTGGTACCACTTTTTTCTTTAACCTGAAATAACTTGACACCACTTAACCTAAAATTCGTGAATTAATTCCCAAAAGGTGGTCATTCTTTACGGCCCACTATCGTTAAGATGGAATAATAGATACAATTCTTTACTTGAGCTCAATTTAAGATCTTATATTTGAGATAGTTTTTGAGTACATTTGACATGAGGATAAAGTTTCTTTTTATTGTCATGCTAGATTCTTTTGATACCAAATTACAACTAAAATATTCCAAAGGGGCCCTTTGTCGTGACCGACCTGGGCACGTGAGAAATTTTGTTCTCACGTAAGCCTCGTGACCTGGATTCCTCTATATGCACCGTAATATTTTAAAACTGGTTAAGTCATAAAATCTTTTCTACATACAAATCATCTATTTTTAAAACATATAGTCATCATTTTCCAAATTTTAGTCTCATATCCCTTTTTCAGAAGTCTGATTTCATATTCAAATCTCTATAAGTAACAAAATCTTATAATACAATTTAACACAACCTATACATGCAAGACTTAAACCATGAAGTACGGTCCGGATCCGCAAATACCGGAGCACTCTAAACAACTTGGAATACATGCCTTACCCCAGGTGAAGCTTACCTGCCGATTCTTTACTATGGCTGAGTAGGACTGGAGGAGTGGTTCTATTTGTAAAGACAAGAGAAATGAGAGGGTGAGTTTTGATACCAAAACTGAGTGAGTGAGCCCTTACCTTGAAACCCCCTTTTCATGGGCTACCAAGGAACAATGCATGAAAGGAGTCATAATAACATTAATCATATTCAAAGTCTTACATAATCACATGTACCTACATATATATATGTATATATATTCAAATTATCATTTCATAACTTAATAAAAGGAATTTCTTCAATTTACTTTCCTATCTGTAGTCACAAAAATCATAGTGTAGTAGCTCCTAGAGAAACGGTGATATCTAGTCTGATACTGTCTAGTCTAAGGGTGCCAGACATGGGCTCTACCCTCCTAGACTTGTCTAGGGGTGCAACACGGGCTCCACCCTCTAGACTTCATTCCTTCCCCCAGACACGGGCTAAGGGAAGAACATGTGTTTTCTGTTATCTCGGCCTAGGCATACTTGGTACCAAGGTTAACGGATATTCCTCCGTTAACATGCAGCTTTCTTACAGCTATTATAAATCAATCTAAAAATCCTTAAAAACTTTTTAGTTCACTGAGCTCTAAATCTATCTGGTTTTAACAGTTAACCTTAGCATAATTGTGGCTGAGAAATCATGCCCAAGGGATCACCCTCTAGACATTATGATTTCATATCTCCACAGATATGTAGCCGTCAACCGTTTTGAACCTCATGAAGAATCAGGCTCTAAAACCATTTGGTTCAACATCTAAAACACCTTTCAATCCATCCAACTTGTCATAAACTCAAAAACTCTATATCATGCTTCAAATAGCAAGTTTGCATCAAAATTCTATTTCCTTTTCTAAACTTCATATCTAATTATAAATCTAATACATATACATAGACCAGTTCCAGAATCTATTGAAATAAGTATAAAAACCTCTATCAATCATATGTATCATCAAATCAGCATAATATCAGGATAACAACTATGGTCCCATGAGTCTTATCAAATATATATTTCATGCTTTAAAACCAGGAGTTCTAAACATAGAATCTAGCAGAAAACTTCAAATCCTCATACAATAGTTCTCTAAATCAAGCAGGTAAATCATAGTTTTCATGAAAATAAGTATAATGAACAACATAGAGGCTAAGAATGCGAACCCACTCATCTGGAGGGTTGAGAGAGAAGGAATCACACCAATAGAACTCTTGGGAATAGAAATGGACAATATCTGTCATGGAAGCAAAGAACTCTAAATCAACCTTTGAAAGCCTCTAAATACTCAAATTCCATCTCTAATAAGGTAAAGAACCTCTCTTCCTTAGAAGACACGGAGGACCACTCTTGAGCTAGGAAAACTTGAAGGAAATGAAGCAAAACTAGCAAAATAACATACCTTTAAGCTTGGAGGATTGAAGATTCTAAGTTAAACTTGAAAGAGTTGGAAGAAAACGGAGTTTTATGAGTGAAAAATGGGTTGGAAAGGTGTTTGTTCGAAGTTGAGAGAAGTTTGGGGGATGGGGAGTGTCTGCAATGGTCCGGACCTCCGAAATGGGATTTTTATGTTCGCGTTCACCGCCTGGGCGGTCCCACTTTGCCACTTTACCGACTTCCTTTACCGCCCCCGACGGTCTCCAAAGCTCCAGATGCTCCAATACTAGTATGTATTGGGTACTATCCCACTACTCACTTATTTATATTTCTTAATTTTAAGTTCATTAACTTTAAAACATAAATGTAAATAGGAAAATACCCCCCATTTGGATTCAAATAAAATATTAGAAAAATTAAAATCCCAACAAATCAAAATCTCATTTTTGGGTTTTAGTTCAAATTCCAAAATCTTACGATTTTATAAACTTGCAAGCTAAAAATGAAGTACTTGTGGGTTTCGTAAAATTCGTTAAAAATCTCTCTTCAACTCATTTTCCTCTAGGGAATAATTACCGGGACTTTTGGTCCCAAGAAAATAGCTCTAATATATAGCCCTCCAAGGGCGTGTAGGTCCAGACTTAGCGAAATTTAGGACCCAGAATGACAGATAAGGTGACTTGGCACCTTCCTAGTGAAAAAATTTTCTACCCTTTTTATTTAAAACCGGATATTACACCCTTAATAAACTCCATCCACACTTTATAATATAATATTTTCCTTGAATCCTATTTGTAATATTTTAATACCCATTTTCTTCCAAGAAATGTAATGTAATAATTAATAAATTAATTATGTTAGCTAAACTTGGAGGGTATCAAATTGGACTAATCAAGCTCATAATTATATTTAGGATATTTAAAAATTTAGATTATTTAAATAAGGTGTGAAAATGAGAGAGAAATAAATGAGGGTAAGAATTATCGATGATTTAAACTTTATGAACCAAAAGAGGATAAATTTGGGATTTGGGAATTTTTCGACACATTTTAGAAAATTTCAAGGACTATTTTGACATATTTAAAATTTTAGGGACTTTTTTGACACATTTTAGAAAATTTCAGGGACTAATCTGAACTTATTTTGATATGTGCCATGTCAACATGCCACGTGGCATTAGCATGACACGTGACATGCCACGTGGCATCATCATGACACGTCATCGACACATCATTAACACGTGGCATGCCACGTGTCACTTAACATGACTGATGGTAGTTTGACTAGGGAATAACGTGACCTACGAATGCAATTTCAAGGACTAAACAGTTAATTTCGAAACTTCAGGGACTAAAGTGAAATACGCTTACAATTTTAGGGACCAAAATGACACTTTACTCATAAAATAAGAAAAGAAAAATAACTAGAAAATAAGGGTCTTTTTTTTCAATATGAGATTTAAGTGGGGTATTTAGGTAATATGGAGTTTTGAGGGGTAGAATATAAATATGGGGTAGAATATAAAAGAATCCGCCTAGGCAGATTGACTAATTGAAGAAATAAAATAAAAAAAAAATGCATCCGCCCTTTGCGGATTAAGCTTAAAAAAAAATTCACAGTTTGAAATTGGTCACGGAAAAGCTATCATTCTGACATTGTTGCAAAAGTGAAAATTTTAAATCCGCCACAGGCGGAATTTTGATTTGATTATTAAATTGTTTTCATTATTAAATTGTTTTCTATGGTCTATATATACTTGAAGTCCGCTGAGGCCATGCATAGCAATGTTAGTGTTTAGTTTCAATAAGTAATGTTAGTATTCAGTTTCAGGAGAGAGGTTCGGAGGATGTGAGCTTCTTTGAAAAATAAAGTGTCAAAAAGAGTAAGGATGAATAGTAGGAAATAAAATAGTTTATTTTGATGGTGAGATTGTTACAAATACTAATGAAGGCGTCACATTTATATGTGAGAGGCCAATTAGTTTTTTTATTCCCTACACTTTGTCATATTTGGAGTTAGAAAATGGGTTATGTCAATCGATAAATAGTGACACTACAAAAACAGTTGTGGCAATAAGATATAGATGTCCTATCTCGATTTTTGGCAAAGAATACAGGGTTGATTTAAAGCACAGATATTGTGATTGTGGCGATTTTCAGATTGATCGAATTCCTTGTCATCACGTGATTGCCGCATGTGATAGCAGGAATTTTGAATGGCGAGGGTATGTTGATGATATTTACAGAATAGCAAAGGTTTGCAAGGTGTACAAGAGACAGTTGGGGTTGTGGGGCACCAAAGTACATGGCCCCAATATAGAGGTCCAGTGATTTGTCCTAACCCTGCTTCAAAGCGCAAAGCGAAAGGACGCCCAAGAGTACTCGATTCCTTAATGAGATGGATATGCGTGATATGAGTGGACCTCGACGTTGTGCTCTTTGTCGAGGTGAAGGTCAGGCAGCTGCCGTCCACACACTCCTGGCCCAAGTTCATAGTCAAGTCATTTTATCGTGTTTCATGGATTCTATTGTGTCAATTTATTTTAGTTATTGGATATCATTCTGTCATTCTATTTTGTTTCATTGATGCTATTGTGTTTGTTTATTGTGTTTTATGGATGTTATTGTGTTATTTGATTGTGTTAATTTAAAGTTTGTATTAAGGTTATTGTAGTCCTTTCTTTTCGTTCTCCATCAATAAGATATGCATCAAAGTCCATACATAAACGCATAAAAAGATACATCATAACAATTCCATCAACAAGAAAATAGAAATACAATTCCCTTTTAGTGTTGGAAAACAGATTTTTTCCCTTTTTTTTGTGAACTTCTTTCAATTCCCTCTCAAAAATAAAATAAAAAATAAAAAAAAAGAAATGGACTTAATCTAACAATTCAAAAACATTAAAACATGAAATGGACTTAACATAAACAACCATACTAAAATAAATGAAATAGATTAAGAGCTTTTCCAATGGAAGTCCATACATAAAAGTACTACACACTCAACCTCCTTTGCGACCTTTCCCTTCCCTGGTGGTGGTGGTGGTGGTTGAAATGGCGAAGGGCTAAGCCTTTTAGCTGGTTTCACATGTTCCCGTGGCCGTAATGCATGACATATAGTTCCTACAATCTGTTTGGCAGCATTTCCCAACACATTCATAAAGCCACGGGATTGTCTTCTTCCTTGGTCACCCTGATCACGTCTACCCTCATCTATGCCACCCTGATCACCCATGTCATCATCTGTGCCACCCCTCACCCATGCCCTTATCTACATGTCTCTCACCCCGTTGCACTACATGTTGGGAAGATGGAGTATCTTGGAGACTTTGCATCATCTCGGCATTTGCCCAATGTGTACCAGGGATAATATCTGGAATTGACATATCAAGTGGGAGTTTCATTTGTGGCCGGTAGCTATCATTCATTTGACTAGTTGGATTTATATTGAGGTCAAGGTTACCTTGTGTAGATGATTGACCACCAAAATGGGCAAAATCAAAGTTTCCTGCAATGGGAGTGAAGTGAGCAGATAATCTCTCATTGGACGAGGACCCAGGAGACCTTCAGGACCAGTGTGGTGGCCAAAAATCCTGACAGAATGCTATGGTGGATCTTGAATCTGCGGACCACCAAAGTGGTGGCCAAAACCACCAACAGAATGTCGGTGGATCTTGAACCCTGGACCACCAAAGTGGTGGCCAAAACCACCAACAGAATGTCGCGGTGGATCCTGATCTGCAGTTTGCTTGATCCTGGACCTCCAATGTGGCGCCCAAAAACACTAACAGAATGTCGAGGTGAATCTTGCATCTGCAGTTTGCTATATCTCCTACACCAAGGGTATTGGCTATGAGGAAATGGTAATATGTTCACATCCCAATAGAAAATGTTATTGGAATGATGAAACAAAGGTTGATGGTCATGAGGAGCTTCTGGTTGGATGGGGGTGCTTCATCTTCTCCTTGGGGGGTACTTGACCTTCTTCATCTTGAGGTAGTTCATCTTCTTCATGGGCAGGTGGATGATTTGCTACCTCAGGGACAATGTATAGCTCTAGCATGAGATAAATACCAAGATCGATACAAATCAGAAGGTTGATAACGCGGTGGGAGTTCAGATAATACATGATTTGCACGTTGGTACCACATTGCCACCCATTGTTGATGTTTTCTTTCCCAATTGGTGGGTGGCGCTCCCTTAAGTCCCTATTATGGAATCCTTGGAGATGAGGCTGTCGAGAGGGACTTCTTGATTCAACCCAAATTGTCGCATAACTCGGTCAGTTGGGTGCAACTCCATCACCTCAAAACATAAAAGCGGAGTAACAATTGAGAACAAATGCCACTCAACCCGTATATCATCCGAATAAGAGCATTAATCACGGATCCAGATATGGTTGCCATAGAAACGCTTAGCAAAAATACATCAGATATGCAAATAATGATAACTATGGTGACCACAAAAAAATTGTAAAATAGTTCAAATATTTACCTGATGTCCAAGTCATCTATTAGGCCTTATCCGTGATGGTTCTTTAAATTTATGTCACGTGGGTATCATGGTCGACTCCATCTGTGAGACATTATCTTAATTAGATACCAATAATTAGATATCAATACACACACACACATGTAAAATTCATTGCAATCCACATATATTGCATACTTGAAAATAAAAATAAAAAAAGAACTGACAAATGATTATGTACACTACTAATCCCTTCATTTTATCAAATTTAAGTACTAAAAAAATGGAGCTTACTAATTTGTATTGTGCTGTTAATGCTTTTGTTACAAGTTTGTATTGTATACTTAATGAAAGAAATACAACACATGCCATTTGTATGCAAAGAAGTGAACTAAAAAAAAAAATTAATTTATATTACTTTTTTTAGGCCAAATAAATTTTATCATTACAAATTAATCAGATATATTTTTGTGATATTTTTAATGGATAATCTATTGTCATTTTTAAAATCTGAATCTAAAATAATATACTACAACTATTTTTTAGTTTGAATTAAAAAACGGATATTTTTAAGTAACTTTCTTTTTGAATATTATTTTATTATGTTTTGCGTTTAATAGATAATTTATATTCATTTTGATTTTCAATTTATTTTAGAATTTAGTAGTTTACCTATATATTACATGTATTGTATTATTTTGATTATTGATTAGTATTTTAATTTTCCATTTACTATTTAATATGACAGTAAACATTTAAAAATTATTTACAATGTTTTTCACTTAAGTTAAATTTATTTTTGTTATTATTGTTAGACCTTTTGATAAAGTGCTATAGTTTCTTAATTTAGTTAACAATAATAATGTAATTTCAACTAACTTTTCTTTTAATCGCTTGCGTTGATGATGTTTATTAGTTTTTCATGTTTTTTTCACTAACATTTATTATTGCATTAATTATCAAAGTTTAAATGTAGTGAGAAGGCTAGTATCACAATTTTATTTTAAAAATTCAATTAAGACATTTATAAAAAAATTAGTCAAACTTGTGCAACACACAACTATTTTATCTAGTTAATTATTATTTTAGCAACAACTGTATAAAAATTCAAGTAAAGAGTAATTACCTGAGTAAGGGAAAACATATGGTGAGGATGGTATGGGTGCCAAAAGGGCATCCGCCATGCTCATGCTTGTAATAGAACAACGCACCCGTTGATTTCTTTAGTCTCAATACGAGTAGCACGACAAAGCCCCCGAAAAAGTACGCAAGGCATGCTAGGCCCAACTATATGATCCAACTTGCTCTAAATCTTCAAGCAATTGTAAGTACTTTATATGTACTTCAGTGCTCTTGTTCTGTAGAATGCATTGGCCCAGCAAGGCCATTATAAAACCACGAGCAATCTGTTGTATTGCTATATCAGAATTGGCTTCCATAGTTCCAATTTTGTTGGTCAACCAAATTAAATTTGTTGCACTTCCACTAAAATCTAGTGGCACAAAACGAACACCCAATAGATACTGGCAAAAATCAGGGAGTGCTTCATAGTTATTAACAGGAGATCAATGACAGGCCGACCATTTATCAGGAGCCCTAACAAAATAGCAACATCTTCCAATGTTATGGTGCACTCCCCGCATGGAAAGTGAAAAGTATGAGTTTCGGGCCTCCACCTCTCAACTAGTGCTGAAATTAGTTTTTGATTTGCTATGTCACCAATTTCCACAAAGCGAAGTAAACCAACGTTGTACATGGTCTTGTATCTCATTTCTCATTAAAGGTAATTTTAGATGTCGTGCTCGCATACGTCTTGTTGTATGTTAAAATAAAAATTAAATTAGTTTTCCTCAAATAAATTGATTTAACAGAAAATTAAACTAATATATCCTATAAACTAACAAAATATATTAACTTAGAGAATTAATATTAATATATCCAATGATCAATTTTTTAACTAATTCGATTTTGTAAAAGAAAAAAAACTAATATACTGACATACAACAAATTACCAATATTTTTTTCGTTTTGGTTTAACTCACAAATTAATTAAATAGCTATGTCCCTACCAAACATACAAATGATATATAAAATATAAATTTCAAATAAGAAAATGAAAAAATGAAAATACATTACATTTTGCTCAAGAACTTCAACAACAATATGACTATCCGAATCCATAGTATTATCAATTTTCACCATTTTTTCCTCAATCAAATAACTCTCAATTTTTTTGCAATCTCGGTCTTTTTTTTTCCACACTTTTCTTCTCTTCCCCTTGTGTCTTAACTCAATCCTTCTGATCTTTTTATAATCACTTCCCCTCCTCACGCCTCACTCACACTTCTATTATTTTTTCTATAGTCTTTGATTGAATGATTTCTACATGCATTCAATCTATTCAAGTTTGTCATCAGAAGCATGCTATTGAACAGGAAGCCTCCATGCATCCACGGCTCTATTATTTTTTCTATAGTCTTTGATGGAATGATTTTTTGCCTCAGGATTCAGTTATGAAGCTCTTCATCAAAGGCATTTTATTCAAAGGAAGCTTGCATGCATTCACGGGTCACACTTCTGCATGCCTAGCTCCCCTTGTCTCTGCGTGTTATTCCGCAATGGCGCTCCAGGAACAGCCCCTCTCTCTCGCGTGTCGCCTTCGTCTCACTCCAGGCACGCCCTCAGAGATTCCTGGAATCCGCCACAGCCGAAGTCATTCTGCCAGAGATTCCTGACGCGCGGTCTGAATCCGCCACAGGCGCCTGAATCCGCCAAGGCGCATCCGAGTTCGCCTGAGGCCGTTCTTGTGATTCTCCACACGACGGCTTGCCAGGCTCAAAGATTCCTCCCCTAAACCCAATTAAATCGCCTTAGCGAGTAAATGACACCATATTTAAATAAATCACCATACAATCACATATATAAACATATCACTCATCAAAACACAATATAGAAATTATTTTTCCGGAAAATAAATGCATCATCATCATCACGCATGATTAACGCACAAGCATGGCATGCTTCGTAAATCGTAAGAAGCACTAAAAAGAAAATTCACGTGCACCCCTTTGGACTTTTCTCCCACACTTGCATTTTCGTGCAGGCGATATTACAATTCCTTAGACTTTTTCGTTTATTTTTAAAAATTATGTGTTTCATTTAATATAAAATACTTGTATCAATTCATATATTATTTATAATTAAATATAATATTAATCCTATTTAATGAAGTTTATATTCTATTGAATAATAGATAAAAAGTAAATTGGATTATATTCTATATCAAATGAGTATAAATAAGATAACTCTATGACCGGTGGGTGCCCTTGCTGGCGTTGGAAGGCCGAGAAATTCTTTGATTTTTTATTGTTTTAAGAGCTGGATGTTATATTAGCTTTTGTGAAAGAGACGAGGTTTCGAATAACTAATGAAATTGGATGGATTTTATGGGGAGCGTTATATATTTAGGTTTATTATGAATCATTTACTATTATTTATTGAATTAAATTATTTAATAAAAATAATAATTATTTAATAACTAATAATAAGAGACTTATGATAGATCCAAATATATGATGTTCATCCTATAATTTACCATAAAATTGCTGTGACAATCAGTAAATAAATTGGAAGAAAAGAAATTTTATTTAAAGAACACCTAATAATGTAGGCACTATCTTATGGAAGTACAAAACAGAATACCTTACCTAACGGCTAACGTTATGGTCCCCCATATTTATAATTCTTTTGTATACCCCTTTTCATATTTTAAGTTATTTCTCTTTTTAGAGTTTAGACTATTCTCTTTTGGTGGAGAATGGGGACCGAAGGCCCCGCGCCGTTGCACTATCTGACAAAGGAATCAAAAGTAAAATTATCAGATGCGCTTACAAATCCGTTATTAACTTTGAAAATGCTAAATAAAATTTAGGAATTACCATAAGCACCCTTAAAAAACATTGAACTCAACAACAAAAATATCATGGATAATTTCACCAGAATAACATTTAGATTTAATTATGCAGTTTACTATCCGCCATAATTAATGACTAGTCAATATAATTTATCACATTTTTAAATATTCTACTGAATAATGAACTAAGGATATCAATCTTCAAAAACTGTGTATTACCTCTAGCCAAACACTCTTCATATATACCGTTAGAATTAAATTTCTGAATAAACGCTAAGAAGTAAAAACTACCAACTATGCTCATGGTTAGTTAATCTCACTATATATATATAATTTAATCAATTAAATCAAAATTTATGCATAACATTATATTTGGTTTTAGAATTTAATACATTAACAATATAAATAATATTTACACCGTAATCTAATCAAATACTTCTATTTGCATGATGATTTTTTAAGTAGATGTGAAAATCAATCATAATATAAAAATATATGATTAAATGGTAATATATGTAAAAAAAATTATACTATCAATATATCAAAATTAAAGTTTTAATCTCAAAACTCAAATTATGATTTACACAACAATAAAAATACAATCCTTTTACAATCCACGGTTGTTTAGTGATTTTTTTTTTATGAATAGAGTTAAACACCCAACTCAGTCCCTCAAAAATATTGCGCATTACATTTTGATCCCAAAAAAAAACTCCTCTTGTGATCCCTCAAGAATTGAAAACGTAGAACAAGTCAATTCCTCTGTAAAATCTATATCCATTATGGTGTTATTTTAGTGTTTACTATTTCCCCTAAACATAAAACAACATGATGTAAGAGAAATAATTTTTTGAATATGAAAAACGAGTTTTCAATCCTTCCAAGCGACACTGTTGGATGTCAATGTGCCAGGACATATGACGCATAAATGTTCTAACATACCACGTGCATCATTCTATTAACGAACATCAATGTGTTACTTCATTACCACGTGCCAATGTTTAATGATTTCTAAAAGTTTAATTTCTATGTATCGACATTATAAATTTATACTATCATCTAATCATATATTATCGCAGCACAAGTGGTTCTGCTTCAACATGCAAACAAGATTATTTGATTGGATGCAATATAAACAAATTTTATCCTGTTAATATATATAAATTAAACTACTTCTAAAAAGACAATACAACCATCAAATTTTTAATGTCTATTTCAACTAATTATCAGATCAAAATAATGTTGTATTTGCAATTTGGATTTTGACTCATTTAATATAAAGACGTTATCTACACAAATAAAACATTTTGATGTTTGCTACAACTTTGAACTATTTTTAGCTTATTAAGGGAATTCATGAGGTGTCTCATGAATTCAATGTTTTTATTTATTTTTCATTAAATGCAATTTGAATTCGTTATTCCCTCACGAATTCAATGCAATTTGACTATGTAAAAGGAAAACTAAAATTAAAATAAAGTTCAATTAAATTAAAATTAAAATTATACACAGATATCTAATTATATATTGTCACATAAGCAAAAGTATTTAACTCAATCTCCCACTAACTATAAAGTCCTACAAATGGATGCATATGATTGGCTGACAATATAAAACTTTTTTATAATGTCATTATATTAAAATTAAACTCTTTGTTATCATGAATTTTTGTTATTTTAATTATATTTGCAATAGTGTGTTAAGTATGATATGGTGTTGGTGAGAAGAGTGGAGTGTTATTTTTAGAGTTACACTTTTCCCTGTTGAAAAATGTAAAACAATTTGTGCCAATTTTTCTTTTTGGACCTGAATGAGCTTCCTCTTTTTCTTTGTTTCAAGGAAAAAGGTGCAGTTCTCTTGGAGAATTCCAAGAATTTGTACATGGTGAAATCTAAAATGAAGTATGCCATGAAAAATTATTGCGTGGAGTACTATGTTGAGACCAACCCTGATGGTAATTGGAATTTTATCTTTTATTGTGGTTGTTTAGTAGATTTAGATTGTAGCTGAGGAAATTATTGTTGTTTAATCTTTTTTTTTTGGCTCCTAGTTGGTGCAGGCAAACGTGCGAATTGGAATTTTAATTTACATGATCCGCAGTTATGTTTTGGTAAAGCAGTTCTTGGTATGGTTTAATAACGCGAGTCTTGCCTTTCATTAGAATCTTAATTTTTTTTTTCTTTTTCACTAAGGATAAGGAAACAAGTCTTCTATATCACCAAGTTATTGCTCCTCAAAGTGTGAGTGGTGTGGTTCTTGAGGCACAAGAGGCTGGCAAGCTCTTAATCAGCGTCAAATTGTCAAATTTTTTTAATGTAATTGTAATAAAATTTTAATTTAGTTTAATTTTGGAGTTCCTTTTATACACTCAGATTGCATTGAATTCGTGAGGTGCTCTAAGAAAACTAAAAATGATTCAAAATTGTAGAAAATGTGACCATAGTTTATTTGTGTAGATAATGTATTTTTTATTCTAAATGGGTAAATAATCCATGCATTTTTCTTAAAATAAGTAATTCAAATTTTAATCATAAAGCTAAACACAGTTAGTATTTAGTTGGACTTAACATCTAGTTAGGGATTCAATTTTGACGATATATATGATAAGAATCTCTTGACTATATATTTACTCCCATTAAAGGGCTTCTATCTTGAAGGAATTAATTACCACTGTCGGTAATAAATAACATGAGAAATCAAGAAAGGAAAAAGTAATTTAAAAATATTCATTAATTATTTTTAATTTGAAAATTGAATGTAATGAACATTAAAAGATTTGTCTAATTTTGTCCTTTCTAAACTAAAGTTATGATTGGGAGTTTCACAAAGGGTGGGAGGTAAGAGTGAGTACAAAAGAAAGGTGAGGAGTGAAGTGAATGATAATGAATCACTCTATTATTTAGAAATTTATAATTTAAGTGGGTGAAATAAAATAATATATAAATTTATTATCCATTTTTTCCTTTACTTTATGGGTGATTTTTTCATATAAAAGATTGAAAAAATAGTAAAGCAGAAAAAATCACACAAAAAATAACTTCCCATTATTGTCCCTCGATTTAGAGGGTCAACAAAATCACTGCAAAGAAGAGCTTGAAGAGAATTAAAAGACCCTTCTTAACCATGCCACACCCTCCCTCAAAACTACTCTCAAACACAGATCCATGCTCATCCGTGGCTTTCCTCTCCATTCCCTTTTCGCATATTGGTCCCAATCAGCCCTAATGTCTCCCATCCACAATGCCTGTTTATTACTAATCAATACCTCCACCAAATCTTGCACTTGATATTGACATTCCTCGAGATTCCTCTAAAGAATATTAAAATAATAGTAAAGCATGGACAAACAATTATACGGAAAACCGAAAATCTAACAATTTAATTTGAAAAAAAAATACTATTTATATCCATAATTGATGAGATAATTTTTATTTATTCCAATGCATTTCTATTTACATTTATATTGATCATTAGATAGAATATCAACCACACTTAATTTAAATTTCATACATAATAAATTCAAATAATATTACTGATAATTTAATGGAAGAAAAATAAAAGCTAGTATTCCTCTCCTGCCTCACTGATAACTTGCGACTCACTAGAAACTCAATTCTAATTTTATTTTTGGACTGGGTCAAATTTTTAAATTCAAATTAAATCCAATAATAAGTCAAATAGAATAACCGATCTCTAATAACATATAAGAATTTAAACATTATACATATTAAAGTTATAAAATTTTACAAGTAATTTTATAAATAAAAAATAAAAATTTAAGAGACATTTTATTATATATATATTTTAAAATAAATTATATCAATATAAAAATATTAAATTTTATAAATTATATTAATTAAACTTTAAATCTTATAATTAATTACTAATTATTATAAAAAATATTTATCTCTCCACAATAAGATTTCACAAAGTTGAGCCAATTCAAAATATGATCTGACTTGAAAATATAATAAGTTAAAACTTTAAAATCCCAACCCGTCCAATATGCTTAGGATCTGGCCTCACACAATTGGCCCACGAAGCTCCGAAAAGGTTAACGTCACCGTCACGAACCACAAAATAATCAAGACGCGATATCTCGCGGCACGATACGAAACCGAACATCAACTCACATCGCGTCTCACAATATCTCGTGATAATCGTCACATGTCAAATCAGGTGGGTCCAGCCAACTTTCCATCATCGTCAATATTCTCGAAAACTCCAATTTCAAAGTACAACACAAATTGACCACTATACCCCTACACTACAATCAAATTTACTTCGCCTGCCCCTAAACCGGAATCCGATCTCCTTATCGTTTCATCTCGCAAATTCAATCAAAACCATAACAAAAGGGAAAAAGGTATAAGAAATCAAACACATAATAATCACAATAATAATTTATAAATTTCCAACCCAAGCTATAAGAACCAAAAACATAAAAATGTAGAAAATTAAAAAAAAATGATCAAAGCTTGATCCAACACAGAAGATCAATCACAGAGAAGGTTTCAATCTTTTCGGTAACATCTCAGCATACACACGCGCTGAGTTATGTTTCTTTTCTTCTTTCTCTGAGAAAGAGAACACGAATAACTAATTAACCACGCGTGTTCAAAACGACATCCAACGCTTGCCGTTTGTCGCGCGTGTACCTTTTTCTCCTCAGCGATCTATCATCTCTTCGAGATTCCTCCGATTTTTCGTAGGGGTATTTTGGGACTTTTCAGACCTTGACGATCTTCGCGGCTTTGACCACCGGATTCTCTCTCGCGATGGCTTCCCTCCCCGCGGCCTTGTAGTCGTAGGTGCACTCGTGTCGATCGGAGTACCGATGCTCCGCGCAGAAGAGCTCGCCGCACCGGCACCGGAAACCGGTCAGTCCCACCCTTCTCCGGCAGCCGGAGCATCGGTTCACGACGCGCTTCGCCTCCGACGACGTCGTTTCGCCCCGATCCGTTCCCGTCGCGGGATCTCGCTGTTGTTCCTCCTCGTCGGACGGGTGAGATCTCTTCGGGGAGCGCGATGTCGTGGCAGATCTGACGGTCGCAGAGGAGGCTTTCTCTTCGGAGAATCTAGAAGGTTGTTGTGAGATTCCTGTGGTGGTTGTTGTTGTTGTTGTTGCTGTCGTTGTGGTGGTTGTGGTGGGGGTTGTGGCGTTGAAGCAGTTCTGGCACATGTTGTTTGTTGCGGGATTACCGGTGAGGCCGCAGTTGTTGACGCAGGGGGTGATAGTTTCGGGAACCTTGAACTCCGTCTCTTCTTTCTCTGTCTTCTGAGCCATTGATTTTCGTGTTACGGTGAAGAAGAAGATGAAGAGAGAAGAGAGGAACGTTTGGTTTTTTTTTTTTTTTTGGTTGGTGATGGTGGTGTTATTGGTGGTGGTGATGATGGAGGCTGAAGGGGATTGGGAAGAGAGAGAAAGAGGGAATGGGTGATTTGTAAGGGAGATGGGGTTGTGAGATTGGTAATGGAAATAGAACATGGACCTCATGGAGACGCGTATCAAACATTTTCATTGCCTCTGCAATTACCCATTTGTCCAGTTTTTTTTTTTTTTATCGTTTCCTTTTTCTTTTTGGATTTTCTTTTTCGTTGCCTTTTCTAGTTTTCTTAATATTTTTTCTCTTTTCTTGTCCCACCACTATAGGCTTCTTGCCTTCTTTCCCACTTTTTGACGTGTTCGTCTCATTATTATATTCAACAACTTGTTTTTGCTCTTCGTAAACCAAAGTTAACGGAGATGCTAAACTTGTCCATGTAAAAAAATAAAGACATACATCTATGCAAATACAGGTAAGTTTAGCTTGTGTTCCATGGACAGATTGTGAGATTCATTTGGTGATGAATGATGGCTATAAATATACATATAAAATACAAAGCTTGCTTTTTGCTAATGATCCCTTCTTGCGCATGTGATATTGTTTAAAAAAAGCATAATTGATTAAGAGAAAGCATAATCATTCCTTCCGGAAAAATGATAATGTACTAGTTTTTGGTGATCATATAATTTGAATTATGCAAACTTTACAGTACATACTCTTCCTTTTTTAAGGGGAAAAAAACTCCATGGTCTATTTCTATGGAGAAGAGGTTGTTTTTTTCCTACTTTTTTACTACTATGCTTAACAACGGTACAAGAATTTTCCAGCATATTAATTAATTAGAAAAAAAATTCCAACATATGCTTGACTAAATGAAACAGCAGATGTTACGAAGAACAATGGTGTCTATGATTCTGTTATTTATTTATTTTTGTTATCATTAAGAATGTGTTTAGTTAAGAGAAGAAATTAGAACGATAGAAAAAATTAATAGATTTTTGTTTTCCTTGTTCTTTCTCTGGAGTAACAAGAACTTGGCGATGTAAAAAAATGAGCTGAGGTACGAATTGTAGCCCACTTCACACCAAAGTGATCCTGTTGAGTGGAGGTTGGCAATGGCAATCATGCACAAGTTTTAATATTTGTTTATCAGACCTATGCAATTTTAGGTACTGCCTTTTTTGCGGCGAAAAATCTGGATCATATAAAGTTCATCCTTCTTATTATTATCGTTTCAATTAGCAAAAACCAGTTATTTTTAACTTTGAAGTCATTTGTATTTTGTTTTGAAAAATATTAATGTATTTTATTGAACTGTAGGATAGTGATATTTGTCAAGTTGGCTGGTTGCAGTTGCCACTATCTGTGACTGCTAACTGGGCAGAATGAAATTGGCTGTCATTTTCCTTTTGCTTTTGTTTATTTGTTGTTATTGGTAAAGTAAACCGACCATGGATTGAGGAGAAAAGGGCAAAACGGGAAAATCGAAGTGGTAAAAATGGTGAGCAGCAAGCCGCCCAATCTGACCACGATACCTGCCCTCGTTTCCTCAGGGGTCATTTTCGTCCTCTTGGGAACCGACACGTGTGCTTCGCACGCTTGATGCCCACATACGGCTCGGGCCTTTCGGTACTCGTACGTGTGTGATTGGGCCCCACCCTATCTGATGGTGATGGGAGTGTGTACTTTTCCTTTTTTTTTTTTTTCATGTTGTAGAAAGAGTGTGCCTTGTTTTCCTCGGCACACAATTGTTTACTTTGTCAATTATAGTTAGTCCTCCATAAATAGGTGTTTATTTTAAAGTTTTTTTTTTCATAAATAAGTGTTCAGTTTAAAATTAAGATAATATTTATTAATTTTTCTAACTACATCCCTATTAATAGAGAAGAGAGAAGTAAAGGGAAAAGGGTAATTAAGAAAAAGAGGAAAATAGTAGGAGTAATTCAATAAAATGCACTTAAATTATTCTAACATTAAGGCTGGGCTAATCATTTTCTTAATTCATGTGCATATTTATAAGTGGACACTTATTTATGAACGGAGGGAGTAATAACTATTATCCAATTAATAATGCTTCTTCGTTTTAGAATTATTGTAAAAAATTAAACAATACACATATTAAGAAAAACAAAACATCTTGATGAATACGCAAAATTATGAGCTGACAAAACTATACTTGTATAATCATTAATACTCATATTAGTAAATGTATTGATTAGTCTGCAACACATTTATATTAAGGGTATAAATAGAAGAAAAAAATTGATGCCACATAGATACTATAAATGGATAGACATTTCTAAACATGGAAAAGTAAAAGAATGGTAGTTATCCTGAAATTGATTGAGTAATATATAAATAATCCATTATCTAGCTTTCATAGCCAAGGGTGTCAACGAATTAGACCGACCTGATGAATCTGAATTGATCCAATTAAATTGGTTGAGTTCAGATTGGTTAATCCCTTTAATCTAATTAAAACTAATCATATATTGATTCATTCATTGTATTTGTATCCTTAACCTGGGACTCAATTTAAACCAATCTGAATTTAGGCTTTATAGATATGTAATATGAATTATGTTGTTTAATGTTTTGAATTTGAAATTTTTGTGATATTATATTTGTGTTTTTTTGTGCTGTTTTTGTGATATTATATTTATGTTTTTTGGGTGCTATTGATACAAAAGCAACACACCTAGAGAAAGCAAGAACATATGCTGATCATTGTACCATAAAATGTTTATTTGTCATCTAAAAGAAGGGTAGTCAAAATGAATCAATAAGAAGCAACTACCAACTATTTTGGGGCTAGTACATTTTTATAGAATAGGACTATATGATAATTACTTAGGAATGACAATAGATATCCATGAGGTAAGGATATGCCCTCTGCCCTCCCTATTAAGAATTTTTGTCCCACGTCTCCAACATGGGTCCTCATTCCCTACTCCAAGTGGGTGTCCCTGAGTTTATTCCAAAGAATTCAAAAAAAAAAAAAAGAGAATAAATTCTAAAAAATACTCTTGAATAAGAATAAAACACTCATAAATATTCATAATTTATTGATCAATATAACAATATCTAACATAATCAAAATAAAATATAAAATGCATTATGTAAATATATTTAAAAACAACTAGACAGTATATGTGCATTACTCATGTGTTGCACATGCGTTTATTATAAGGTACCTTTGGCATTCACTTGACTAAAGTGCTTTGAGTGCTAAATGAAGTATTGTTACTGTAAGTGAAGATATAGAATGAGAAAGGGGTTGAATTGTGCTTTCAAATGAGTGACACACATCAATTTAAAGATATAGGGAAAAAGAGAATATCACATAGATGATTTTATACTAGTTTGGCCAAACTTTGCTTATATCCAATTCTCAACAAATCTATTGAGTTCCACTATCACCCACTTTATTAATCCAAGAAAGTCAAATATTCTTTTCACTAGCTTTCTCAAGCTCTTTCCAAGTGAGCAGTTAGTACAATCAACTCTCACTCACAAGTAGTTTTGATCCTAGCCTTTCCAAGCTAATCTCACATTGATCATAAATGGATTAAGGTACAAAAGATATAAGGTTTTGGTGTTTAACCCTCTAAGAAAATACTCAAGTTTCCTAAGATAATAAAATGAATAAGGAAACAACTTGAGAGACTCCTTTTTCAATTTTCTAATGAATAATGTTTACCAAGAAATACAAGAAAGAAGATTTTTCCTTGTCAGAAACTGAAATTGATATAAGAAAGAACTTCATAAAGAAATAATGTTGCTTGAAAGTCTTATGTGCAAAACTTCCTTCAAGTTTGAAGCCTTTCTCTTTTCATACTTGAATTTGAATTGGACCGTTGTTCCTTGGTTTCTTCTCCCTTTGACATGTGCTGATCAATCCTCATGTATCCTAGGATTAGTCCTCTAAAAACATGTGTTTAGTTGTGTCAGAGCCAGCTATATAGTCCAGAATCCATAGTCAATTGTTTCTGAACAATACTTCAAAAACTAAATCTTCAATCTAAGCGTAGTTTCTGAACTTCTTTTCATGTGAAGATCTTCTAGAAGATGATGACCATCCAAGTATAAAGTTGATATGTCACTATCATCACTTTATAAGGTTTTGACTTCATTTAAAATTCAAATACCTTTCAGTTTCTAATACAAGTATAGTTTCTAATGTACTTATATACTTTTTGAGCCTTTTATATTCCATCTAATTTTTTCTCTAAGATGGATGATGATCTTCAAATAGTGTTGGTGTTCTTTGTTGATGATCACAAACAAGAATGATAATTATGTGCTTGATTTGACCATAAGGAATCACTTTCTTAGATTGTCATGCCATTTTCTGAAGTCACGAACTAGTTTATGAAGGCACAGCCACTTTCTAATGCTCTAACTTGGTTTCTTAAGTTTCTTACATACGTTAATTCACTTTCTAAACAATTTTTCACATTCTTAATAATTTGAATCTCTTTGAATGAGATTTTAATCATGTTAAATCATGATAACATGAAAAATGTATCAAGAATTAAATTATATGTATGTGAGAAATAACATGTTACAGAAACTCAACCAAACCATTAGTTTTTTCTTCAAAATATTTTAACAAAATATGCTTTGTTGTGATTCAAAAATTTAAGTTATAATAGCTTTCTCAAGGGTTTTGGAGCTAACAGTTACTACTTACATCAAGCACAACAATTAGAAAATAGTTTTAGTTAATTAATTACTTAGTTTTTTAATTTGTATGATTTCTCTAATCTCTTAATTTTTTGTTTAATTATATAATAATATATAATTAAATATTTGTAGAAACAAAAATATACATACAATGTTTCAAAATCAATATAATTTAAAAATCCTAAATCCAAGTAACTTCATTATTAATCTAGATGATACATCTGCATTGCCTGAGCATGGGTAACATCTAGCTTAAAAAATAGACAAAACCCCACATTTTAGTTCCTCTAAAATTTCAAATAGACAAATTAGTCTTTACAAAACAGAAACTCTCAACTTGATCCCTTCAAAATTGAATCATCAAGCAGATTGGTTCTCAAAAAAAATTGCTCAAATTGGTCCTTGTAAAATTGAATATAATAGTCAAACAAATTGGTCCCTGTAACAATTGGACAAGTTAGTCCCTCTGTTAAGTTGGGTTATAGGGACTAACTTGTCTGCAATTTATTTTTATAAGGACTAATTTAGGATTTTTTTTTTTGCATGGATTAATTTGTATGACTATTTGATTTTGCATGGATTAATTTAGGAGTTTATTTTTTATAGAGACCAATGTATCCGACTTGAAATTTTATATCGATTAAGATGAGGATTTTGTCAAAAAAAATTAGAAAAATAGATTAATAGATTTCTTTTTTGTTTTAGATTAATGTACTAGATGGTATCCTGTGCATTGCCCTATATTGAGGACAGAGAAAAACTATTGATAGAAAAGCAACACAACTAGAGAAAGGAAGCATATATGCTGATCATTGCACCATAAAAGATGTCCATTTCTCATATAAAAGAAGCATACTCAAAATGAACCGATACCAAGACTCCCAACTATTTTTGGGGTGAGTACATTTTCATATAATAGGAGTTTAGCAATTCTCGTATAAATGACAACCATTTTTCTTTTCTAAAACCAAATTTTTTTTTCGATCCATTAATCATTAGAGAAAACATACAAGTGAGCAACAGGTTTTTCAATTCTTATCCCAATTGATATACAATAATCGTTGAAAGCTTGAGATCTAAAGTCACTAGCATTATCAAAACGGATTATCTTGATGATATAATTTAAAAATTGTGCTCTTAATTTTATTATTTGAGCAAGTAATCTCGCAAACACCAAGTTACGAGTTAACAATAAACATTCATGTTACCATCTTGATGATGCATCTATTAAAACCATATAATATTTAAATAGTCCACATGGTGGGTGAATGAGCCCACATATATCACCCTGAATACATTCTAGCAATGCAGGTGATTAAATTTCAATTTTAACCTGATGGTATTAAAATTAATTTTTCTTGACAACAAACAACACATGAAAATTCCTTAAATTGAAAAATCTTCTAGTTTTTTAGAAGGTGTCTAAGTGAAATTCTCAATAATTCTTCGTATTATAATTGAACTAGGATGACCTAATTGATCATGTCAAATGGTAAAAGTATTTTAGTCAGTAAACATCTATCTAGTTTACTGTCATATAAGTTTCAATTGTGCTAATATTTGTATACTACAAACTGGGGACAAAGTAGGTAGCTTTTCTAATACATATCTCTTACCCCCAATAATAGTTTTGATATGGAGATACTTAATGTTCTCCTCATTTATAGTCTCAATCTTATATCCATTTTGACAAATATCTTTAAAACTTAATAAGCTTTCTTGAGACTTACTAGATAATAAAGCACTATTAGTAACAAATTCTATTCCTCTAGGTGGTAAACATTGGCTCTTCCATAGCCTTCAATCAATTTTGTACTACCAGAAATTGTACTAACATTTGCTTCTTTTATAATAAGGGAAGTAATATATTTTATTTTTAAGTACTATATGTGTTGTAGCGCTATCCATTAGGCATACAGCTTCTTTGTTGGCATTGAATCTTGATAATGACTATGAAAAATCAATTATTCTTCATTTAGAAAGCAAAATGAAAAGCAACAATTAGAAATATAAAAAAAAATGCAATAAAGAAACAAGAATACAATAGTGAGAAGGAAAAAAAAAAGAAAAATAAAATGATTTTGTCCTTAGTAAAATACTAAACTCTCAAATAAAATCTACTACATCCAAATGCGTAGTATCTTTTGAGCCTTCTAAATTGATTATGTCATCGAGGTATGCAAAAACATTATCGATGGGTTTCATATTTCCTTAGACATAATTTGCCTCAGTTTTATTATTATGGAGAATTAGGTTGGTTTCGACATTTTTGTTCTTTCCTTTGATTGAAGCTTGATATAACTTAATAGAATGTTAAGGCATATGACAAGTACGTGACCAATAACCTTTCATTCCATATCAATAGCAGAAGTTCTCTGTACCTTTTGAAGGATTACTTGATGCACCTTTATTTTTCTCTTGTTTATAATTATTATTCCATTTTTGGTGATGAGGAGGGAAATTGTTATGACCACTATAGTTACTTTGATTGTTATACCACTTACCACGTCCATAGCCACAATCGCGATCACAGCCACGGCCAAGGTTTTGTCCTCTTTAAGATTTATGTATTGCTATATTCACTTTTGGAATGGAGCAAAGCTAGTAGGACCAGATTCATGGTTTTTTATTAATAGCCCATTATTTTGCTCAGCTACTAGTAGGCATGATGTCAATTCAAAGTATTTTTAAAACCTTTTTTTTTACAATATTGTTGCTACGAGAGCACAATTGAAGTATGACAAGTGGAAAATGTTTTTTTCCAACCAGTCCTCATCAGTGATCTTTTCACCACACAATTGTAATTGAGAACTTATCTTAACTTAAAGGTTGTTGAGTTATACTCATTAACGGTTTTAAAATCCTACAAACTCAAGTGCATCATCTCGTAACAAGCTCTAGGCAAAATCACTATCTTTTTGTGATCATATCTTTCATTTAAGTTGATCCACAACTCCAATGGATCCTTCCCAATTAAATATTTTGACTTTAACCCTTCATGAAGATGATGGCGCAAAAAGATCATAGCTTTGGCCTTGTCTTGGCTTGATGCTTGTTTTTCTTTAATACTTTCCCCAAGGCCTTTGGCTTCCGAACGTATTTCAACATGAAGTACCCATGATAAGTAGTTATTGCTAGTTATGTCAAGTGCGGCAAAATCAAATTTTATCAAATTCGACGTATTGTAAACTAGTACATAAAACAATAATAAGTGTTACAAGTGAAGCAAATTAGAACACAAAAAAAATCCAAAAGAGAATTAAAAAAAGAGAAAATATATACACACACACAACTATTAGAAAATTAAAAGGCTTATCAATATATGTGAGATTTTTAATTTCAGATTTATTTAATTACTGAAGGCAACAAAAAAAAGTAAGTCAAGTGCTCACACAAGTTTTTCTCTCATCAAAATTGGCCATGTGAAATTTCGTAATAAAAAGGAAACGGGAAGAATACCCAAAATTAGAAAAATCAATCAATTATAAATATTCAAAATTTATCCTTATAATATTTCCTTTGGGAAATGTAAAATTTAAAGATATTCATTTAAAGGTGTGATATAGTTCAGATAATGTGTTTAGTAAGATTAATTCACTTTAGCGAATGATTTTTGATATATTTACTTCTAGGAATATGCAAATATCTTTATAAGTAGATAAATAATCCATTCACTTCCACTACTAGAAATCTGGGATACCAATGGCTACTATCGACGGTATTTCCAACAAGTTGTCCCCTTTTCCAATATTAATGAATTGATTATTAATTTGCATGATAGACCATCGGTAAATCCATTGGTAAATGATGGTGCCACTACGCGCTATATGGAGCGTAGAGTTTCTGATGGGTTAAACTAACACTTTTTATTTTTTTATTTTTATTTTGTCATTAAATTACCAACGAGTTTATTGACGGGTTTTTTATTTTTATTTTTTCCATTAAATTACCAATAGTTGTACTAATGGATATTTTATTTATTTTATTTTTTATTTATTTTGTCATTAAATTATCGACGGTATACCAGGTATTTCATTTTAATTTTTTATTTTTATTAAAATTTACCGATGGGTTTTTGACAATTTTATACGTTGGTGCAACTCTTCACATTCCCACATATCCATCGGAACCTTGGTAATAAGTGAGTTGTGAAATGCACCGTTTCATTAATTGGTTACCAACGGTAACCTTAGGAACCCGTGTATTTTTAAACCAGAATGCCTTCTTCTTCCCTATTTCTTTTTGCTCTTTCTCTCTCTAAACCCTTCGCTCACCACCTTCTTTGCCACCATGCACTGCCATTGGAGCTCTCAAGAGACGAAGACCACCATTGTGATCTAGGAGCTTTGGTAAGCATTGTAATCGGTTTAGTTTTTTGATTTGGATTAGTTTTTCCATTTATTTATGGGTGCCCATGGTGTTGTGTTTTATTGCATTGGAGAGTAATTATTGTTGTTATTTTGTTAATATAGGAGTTGTGTTTAAGGGTGGTAGTGACTTTTTTACATTGAGAGCACTTTGCCATTCTACTTCCTTATTTTATTTTATGTCCTCTATGTATATAAGTATGTTAAATTAAATTTTTCATATCGTATTTTCAAAATTAGATTTGGTTGGATGCAGAGAACTTTCACATTCTGTGTTTTTTTCATTGCTATAGAGGTTAGTAACTAAATCCTTGTTATTTATATGATTTAATATGTATGTAGGATAGAAACTTATGTTTTCTAGGATAGAGTTGTAGTAACTACTTCCTCAACTTGTTTGCATTGTTTGCTGTGGAATTCTTTGTGCTTGTGGAGATTGTAGGATACATGTTATGGAGTTATAAGGGGATGCACAATTGAACGGGTTTTAGGATTATGTGAATTGCATGTAATTATTAATATGTAACTGTTTCATTATATCTATTCTATTATTGATCTTTATCATAATATTTATTATTGTTGAATTGACTAAAATATCTAATGATGGAAGCTCCTAATTTAAGGGGAGATGCTGTCAAAATTTTGTTAAATTTGTTTTAGGGATAAAAGATTAAAAGTAACTATATTAAAACTTGAAAACCAATTGAATGTGTTTGAAAGTAATAATATAAATAAAACTTAAAGACCAGTTGAATATGTTTTAAAGCCCAATTGAAAGAAATATCTAACGGAAGCTCTTAATTTAGGGGGAGATGTTGTCAAAATTTTGTTAAATTTTTTTAGGGATTAAAAATTGAAAGTAACTATATTAAAAAAAACTTAAAGATTAATTAAATGTATTTGAAAGTAATAATATGAATGTGTTTGAAATTAATAATATAAATAAAATTTAAAGACCAATTGAATGTGTTTTAAAGACCAATTAAAATAAATATCTGATTATGAATGCTCCTAATTTAGGGGGAGACGTCAAAATTTTGTTAAATTTTTTTAAGGATAAAAGATTAAAAGTAACTATATTAAAAAAACTCAAAGACCAATTGAATGTGTTTGAAAGTAATAATATGAATGTGTTTGAAAGTAATAATATTAATAAAACTTAAAGACTAATTGAATGTGTTTGAAAGACTAATTAAAAGAAATATCTAATGACGGAAGCTCCTAATTTAATGGGAGATGCTGTCAAAATTTTGTTAGAATTTTTTTAAGGAAATAAGATTAAAAGTAATTATACTAAAAATTTAAATAGCAATTGAATTTGTATTTGAAAGTAATAATTTGATGTCTTTAAAAAATTATAGGTTCACTGTAAGAAAAGTGTGAGAAACCAATGCCATTATCGATTGGTTGTTTGACGGGTAAGGTATATATCAACGGTATACTGACGGATACATTGGCATCGTTCAGGCCGTTGATGAATATTACTGACCTTAACAAAACACCCATCAATTTTTCGACGCGTGTACTTACGGGTAATAAAATATTTAGCCGATGAGACAATTAGATAAAAGGTGTTACCATGGCGCGAGACATATTTATACGACAGATTATTTAATTTTACCAACAGGAATTGAAATAAATAAAATAAATTATTTAATCTCTTACCAACGATTTACTGATGATATTTAGATTTGTGAAAATAATTTATTTTAAAAACACTACGTATTACGACGTTATACCCGTCGTAAAAAATAATAATTTTTTTAAACAATTTCCCTATTTAACTATGAAGTGATTGGTAATTATTTATTTATTTATATAATAACCTAATTATCAATTAAATTGATATTAAATAAGAAAATAATGAAATGAATGAATTAAACTGATTAAGTAAAATAGCAAATTATGACAATAAAATATATACAAATGACAATAAATGTAAAAATATCCAGAATGAAAAAAGATGAAGCTAGATAAAAACTAGCTGAACTCCTAGGTGTCGCATCATTGTGTTGGCAGGATCATCATCTGAACCATTGTCGTCATCCGTGCCATCGGATTGTGAATGGCCTCAGGTATGGAGGGGAGTAGGATATAGGGGAATGAGATCTAGGGTAGTGTCTTGCTTAGCTGAGAATCCCGAAACCTGATGTCCTGGAAGAAGGTCATCACATCTACAGTGATCTTCTCTGCATCTTCTGAAACTTAGCCTTCTCTTTCTTTGCTTTCTCCTGCTCCGCCACTCCAAGGAGAACTTAAGCTCTCGGATCTCTCTTAGTTCCCGCTCCAAGCGCTCGCCTACCCGCCGCCTCGGGCTGGTGAGGAGTGCTGCGCCCACCACCGGGATCAACTGTGTCTGCTCCTATAGCTCCTAGTTGAGGGCATGCACACACTCCCTCAGCATCATCCCTAGTAGCTGACTTAGTGGCAGAGGATGGGGATATACTCTCAGGGTAGTACCTCATCCCATATATGCGACCCTAACCACCTGAGCCTACATATCCTCCTCGTTTGGAGGAGGAGGAATGTTTGTATCAGGCCCAACCTTAGCCATCTAGGTCTGGTATTGGGTCTGTGCTCCTCCTAAAGGTTTCTAAACTCGCCTTGCAAAGAAAAAAAGATAAAACACAATGTAAGTAATAATTATGAGATAAATGAAATAATAATAAAAATTAAGTAAAGAGATGTCTAAATTCAAACTTACATAGGTCGCCTAAGAGCGAGGGTCTACCCAGGACTCCCCTATGTCAGAAGGTGGCTTAACTCCATCGCCTGCACAAATAAGCACAATAAAGTCATAAAAATATAGTATTTGCCACAATTCAAATATAGTAAATGTTATTAGAAAATGTATAAAGGTTAAAGAATTACCAAACGCTTTTAGGTCCCTCCTAGGTGCTCGACCCACCCATGTGTGCCTGCCTTTCATTAAGGCTTAGTTGTCTTTCCCTTATCCAACCTATCATTGAAGGTCGGTCACTGGCCTAATGGCGCGAAGCTTAGCCAGGTTGGCGTCATTCAACCACGAGCTGTTCATGTGTCCTTTATGGACATCATGAAACATATCCCACATTCGCTGGAGGACCTAATCCTCCAAGCCCTCTTCACTTGGCTCATACTCGGATTGAATGTAGAAGGTTTTTTGCATATACAAATTCACTGGACATAAGTGATTATATATAAGCATATAATTAAATAATATAAACATATATTTTAACAAAAGTGAATAAATCATAGTATTACCTTCCACTTCTTCCGCAATGACTCCTTGACATCATGAGGGATGTTAGTCTATGTGGGCCACGGATGGTTATACCGACTCTGTATAACCTTCGTGATCCTATGGTGAGCTCCTGCAAATGGATGAAAACTATTACATAAATACAATAAATAAAAAAATAATAAAAATTACACAAATATCATAAGCAATGTAAAATTAAAATATAATAAAAAACATATGTCAACTTACCTATCTTTACGTCCGGCCTAATTTGCCAGCAGTCCACCATCAGGCCAGTGTGCCTTTCTAGAGGCCTCCATCCGCATCCGTGCCTGACCCAGTTGAGGAAAGAGGAGTCTGATCAAACATGGGGCTTGGAGTCGGATAGTGATAGGGCTAGGGCAGTGGTAGGGCTAGAAGAGGGTGGTTGATGCCAGTAGGCTGAATGTGAATACGGGGAGGTGGGGCCGCATACCTAGGAGTGGGCATCATCTAGAAGCTCGGGTGCTGATGGTAGGGACGAGGTGGGGGTGGTAGAAGGGAAGTGGCGGAGGTAGTAGAAGGGAAGTGGGAGGTGGTGGGAGGGGGTGGTTGAGGTGGTGGATGGGGGGCTAAGATGGTGGTGGGTAAACCAACCTTCCTAGGTCGGCCTTTACCTACTAGCCATACTGAAATAATCAAAAAGTAGTCCACAAAAAATATTAATTAAATCAGGAAATTTCAAATAATTTCATAATAATATTGCATATAATATTGAACACCTTAATTAATCTAAAGTGTAGGGATGTTTTCATCATCATTACGTTATTGATCACAAGGTGAATCATCAGCACTACTATCACTTATTTCATGTTTGTGATTTCTGATTGGGTGGTTACTTATGCATTCAATTATGTTAACTTCCTCAGTAGTCAACGAAGAGGGTTTTCAGGATTGTTGCATCGATTACTGCCTTGAAGGGTGGATTATCCACTTGATAAGCATATTCAACAGTATCTTCCTTTATTTCAATCATACCTCTTAGTTTTATCTTGTTCACAACGCTCTCCTGTGACTTACTTTTCCCAGGATAAGATATATAATATACTTGTTTGGCATTTTGGGCTATAATAAATAGATCATAACTTCTATATCTTCTGGTGTGATTGATTTTAATAATTTTGTAATTATTGTGTTGTCGTGTCCTAGTAAGTCGGGTAAGATCATACAATTCACATTTGAATAAGACACATTTATTTGTGAGCTCACCCACATACTCAAACTCAAGGATTCCCTTAATGACACTATACCAATCATATTCTCTGTCCCTAGTATTGCCTTTAACACAAACACCAGTATTGTCAGTTTTTGTACCCAATCAGCTGTGTGAAACTTGTACCTATTAACATAGTACATAGGCGAACTTACAACTTTATTTTTTGGTCCCCAAGCTAAATTAAACAAATGGGGACATGTTATACCATTATTTTTGTTATGAACCTACGTACATAAAGTTTGAAATGTCATACTGACTTGTTAACAGAATAAGAATATATTAGGTTACATAATTTTAAACAAGTGGACTTACATGTAATCTAAACCAATCCGAAAATTGTTGAAGAGAATCTTGACCATGTAGTTGCTCAAAGTATCTATTGTTGAAAATATATTTTACATTATTTTAAAGATGCATAACGTCACACTTTCACCTAAAAAAGGGGATTAATGACTTACAATCTGAATATTGCACTTCATCATAATTTATCAAAATATGTAAGTGTGTAGAATTTCACTCCTTGGAAGTCAACCATCGAGGCACGCTCTTTCCATGCTTTAACCAGGTTGATTGAATATAGACAATGTTAGTGGAATACCCCTTCCATCATCGTTACGACTAACTCAGTTTTCCTAGATTTAAAATATGGCTAAAAGTAAAATGAGCAAAAATTTGAAGTCTTTTTCCTAAATAAGCTTGATATATTGATCCTTCCACTTGAGACATATTCTTCATTCTTTTAAACCCTCATATTTCCCTTTCAAATAGATACATCCGCTTGTATTGAACTGATCCACACACTCGTGCTTCATATGCTAAATGTATGGGCAAGTGTTCTATTGAGTCAAGGAACCAAGAGGACAAATTCTCTCTAAATTATAGAGAATTTTGGGAATATTTTTTTTTCCATGACAAGTAGATCATCAACCCTAAGAGTAGAAGATCATAAATCCCTAAATTACTCAGCTGAGTTAGGGGCTTCCAACAATATCAGATATCTCTCTAATGCAATTGGAAGCAAACACTCCCTAAAGACAATCGTGGATTTTCATGCCAACAAGCTCACCTGTGCAACATTGACGCACCTACTTAAGTTAGAAGCCTAACCATCGGGCATTCTTAACTTCTTCACCATACAAACAGCTTGTTTCTGATTGGAACTCAAGGCATATTTGGCCTTTGGTTTATAGAAACAACCATCTCTTAATTCTTGTAAATGCAAATCAAGGCTGCATACAATACTCAGCTAGATCATGCCTTGCCTTGTTATTGTCTTTAGTTCGATCTATATCCAATACAATATTCATAATGTTGTCAAACACATTTTTCTTAATATGCATGACATCTAAACAATGATGCACTAAATTATCCTTCCAATACGGCAACTCCTAGAAAATACTTTGTTTGGTCCAATTATGGTATACCCCATAGCATTACCTTACACTACCTTTTCGATTTCTGTTATTTTTAGGAAATCCTTAACTTTACCCTACAATTTACGGCCACTTAGTTTAATTGGAGGCTCATCATGTTCAACATAATTTCTTTTAAAGCTTATCTACTTCGCCTATATGGATGATCAAAATCTAAGAACCTTCTGTCAATCAAACCAAGAGTTCTTTCCTCCATGTTTCAAGGTGAATGCTTTAGTATCCTCCATGCAAATCGGGCATGCTAATTTTCCTTGGTCATTCATCTAGACAGCATTCCATAAGCTGGAAAATCATGGATGGTCCATATTATTGTAGCTCTCATCATGAAATTCTGCTTTGCTGAAATGTCATAAGTAAGAACACCCTAACACCACAACTCATTCAATTCATCAATTAGGGGTTGAAGATACACATCCATCTTAGCTTTTGGATTATCAGGGCTAGGGATTATATATGTTAAGAATAGGTAAGGATCTTTCATGCACATGTCATGAGGGAGATTATAGGGCGTAACAAATACAGGCCAACAGAAATAGGGTTTGCTAAATTGGTTATTCAAAGTAAATCCATCTAAAGTCTCAATCTAACATTTCACAGGTCAAACGCGAAATCAGGATATTGTTGATCGAACTTTTTCCATGCTTCACGTGCGATGGATAAGTCATCACACCGTCATCCCTCTGATTTTCACGTGCCACCTCATATGAGAAGCCGAGCTCATTGACTCATAGAGTCTCATGAGTCTAGGGATTAAGGGTAGATAGTGCATTCTTTTCTAAGAGACATCCTTATACCTCTCACTTCCACGTTTCTTGGGTTTAAACCTAGGCTCTTGGAGAACATACACTCAGTCAATGAAATATCATCTTTATAATAAAGTATGCAACTTTTCAAGCAATTCAATCTTTATTTCCTTCAACCCATGTTTAGAAACTAATTTTTTAGTTTGATAAAAATATTTTGGAATTACATTGGGGTTCAGACTTAGCTTACTTATCAAGGTAGCTCACTGATCAAAAGAACTTTGGCTTTGATTCCCTTCAGACTTAATGCTCAACATTCGAATTGCTAATGACAATTTAGAGTGCACACAATCCTCCCATAAAGGTTGATTGGCAGCCTCTAGGAGACTATAAAATCAAGCGGCATCTTGGTTTGGCTTCTCAATGAAGGCTACGAATAATAAGCAACAAATTCAGGACCAAGGCATTAAACACTATCTCTTGATGCTTAACCAGGTTATCCTCCCATAGCACATTACCTATGTCATGCTAAGTTACATGGATCTCACCAGAACTATTTCTAGTTTGAAATATACCTACTTGATTCCATGCATGAACTACCTCCCCATGTTCGGTCCAAACCCAATAGTCAGCATGAATCCCCACTTGTACAAATGAACCCTTATTGTATCATCGTCCAAATACTTTCTACATTTGCACCTATTAGATGGACACCTAACTTTTGCTTCATTAATGAATTGTTGTGTTTTACAGGCCACACTCATAAATTCTTCAACACCACTATAAAATTCTGGTTTAATCCCCCTTTTATTAGGATGCAATCTATCGTACATCTATGATTGATTTGAAGGTAATATTGCGCTTGATTAACCCTAGACCCTATAATTTTGTAAAGATTTCAAGTTATTACTTTCAAATACAAATTCAATTGCTATTTAAATTTTTAGTACAACTACTTTTAATCTTATTCTCTCAACAAATATTCTAAAATTTCAAGCATCTCCCTTTAAATTAGGAGCTTCCGTCATTAGATATTTATTTTAATTCGTCTTTAAAACATATGCAATTGGTCTTTAAGTTTTATTTATATTATTACTTTCAAACAAATCCAATTGGCTTTTAAGTTTTATTAATACAATAATTAATTTTATTTAATCTTTTTTACAAAATTTTAGGAAAATTTCAAGCATCTTTCCTTAAGTTAGGAGCTTTCGTCGTCAAATATTTATTGTACTTGGTCTTTAAAACACATTCAATTGGTCTTTAAGTTTTATTTAAATTATTATTTTTAAAAAAATTCAATTGGTTTTTAAGTTTTTTTTTAATATAGTTACTTTTATTTAATCTATTATTCTTAACAAAAATTTTCACAAAATTTTGATATGTCTCTTCAAATTAGGAGCTTCCATCGTTGGATATTTCTTTCTATTGGCATTTAAAACACAATCAATTGGTCTTTAAGTTTTATTTAAATTATTATTTTTAAGCAAATTCAATTGGCTTTTAAATCTTTTTTAAATATAGTTACTTTTATTTAATCTATTATTCATAAAAAAATAGTTAACAAAATTTCATCTCCTCTTAAATTAGGAGCTTCCGTCGTTAGATATTTATTTTACTTAGTCTTTAAAACACATTCAATTGGTCTTTAAGTTTTATTTTAATTATTATTTTTAAATAAATTCAACTGACTTTTGAGTTTTTTTAAATATAATTACTTTTTTTAATCTATTATTCCTACAAAAAATTTTAACAAAATTTTAATAGCATTTCCCCTTAAATTAGGAGCTTCCATCGTTAGATATTTTAGTCAATTCAACAATTATAGATATTATTGTAAAAATAAATCATAATATTAAATATTATGTCGGTAATATTTAATAAAAATAATAAAAAATATACTATGAAATACCCATCGGTATACCTATTGGTTAATTTTAACAAAAAATATTGGAAGATAAAATAAAAAATAACCATTGGTACACCTGGACACTATGTGTGCCAAGTGGTGCATGTTGGCGCCAGGATTTATCGATGGTGTTATCAACGTGTGTGATGTGCACCATAATTATTTGCAAAAATGCGCTAACCCATTGGAAATATCGCAGGAATTTCGAATAGTTTCACCCCTATCAGTATTTTCATCAGGATCCCACATTTTTCTAGTAGTGGTTCTAGGGATAATCATGAGCACAATGTTACTTTGCAATTGGTTATAGATGTACGATAGATTGCATCTAATAAAGGGGATTAAATCGAAATTTTATAGTGGTGTTGAAGAATTTATGAGGGCAACATGTTAAACACAACAGTTCATTAATGAGGCAAAAGTTAGATGTTCATATAATAAGTGTAAATGTAGGAAGTATTTAGATGATAATGCGATAAGGGTTCATTTGTACAAGTGGGGATTCATGTCTGACTATTGGGTTTGGACCAAGCATGGGGAAGTAGTTAATGCATGGAATCAAGTGGGTATGTTTCAAACTGAAAGTAGTTCTAGTGGGATCCATGTAGGTCAGCACAATGTGGGTAATGTGCTATGGGAGGATAACCTAGTTAGACATCAAGAGATGGTTTTTGATGCCCGGTCTTGAATTTTTGACTCATTATTCACAGCCTTCAGTTTAGGAGCCCAACCAAGTTACCACTAGGTTTTGTAGTCTCCTAGAGGATGCTAATCAACCTTTGTGGGAGGATTGTGTGCACTCTGAGTTGTTATTAGTAGTTTAAATGTTGAGAATTAAGTCTGAAGAAAATCAAAGTCAATATTCTTTTGATTAGTGGGGTGCATTGATAAGTGAGCTAAGCCCAAATACCTATGTAATTCCAAAGATTTTTATTAAGTTAAAAAATTAGTTTCTAAACTTGGGTTGAAAGAAATAAAGATTGATTGCTGCTCGAAAGGTTGCATGCTTTATTATAAAGATGATATTTTGTTCTGAGTGTAAGTTCTGTTAAGAGCATAGGTTTAAACCCAAGAGACGTGGAAGTGGGAGGTATAAGGATGTCCCTCATAAAAGAATGCACAATTTTCCCTTAATCCTTAGACTTAAGAGACTCTATGCGTCAATGTGCTCTGCTTCTCATATGAGGTGGGACGGTGAAAATTATAGGGGTGATGGTGTGATGATGCATCCATCACACAGGTAAGGCATAGAAACATTTCGATAAACAATATCCTGATTTTGCCTTTGACTCTCGAAATGTTAGATTAGGACTCCGCTAGATGGATTTACTATGAAAAACTAATTTAGCAAACCCTATTCCCGTTGGCTCGTAGTTGTTACGCCCTACAATATCCCTCTTTGAATGTGCATGAAAGATCCTTACTTGTTCTTAACATGTATAACCCCTGGCCCTAATAATCCAAAAGCTAAGATTGATGTATATCTTCAACCCTTAATTGATGAATTGAATGAGTTGTGGTGCCAAGGTATTCTTACTTACGACATTTCAACAAAGCAGAATTTCATGACGAGGGTTGCATTAATGTGGAGCATCAATGACTTTCCAGCTTATGGAATGTTGTGTGGATGGATGGCCCAAGGCAAATTAGCATGCCCGATTTGCATGGAGGATACTAAGGCATGCACCTTGAAACATGGAGGAAAGAACTCTTGGTTTTGATTGTCATAGGAGGTTCTTAGTTGCTGATCATTGATGTAGGCAAAGTAGATATGGTTTTAAAAGTACTTGTATTAAACATGATGAGTCTCTAGTTAAAGTAAGTGGCTGCCAATTGTGGGATCGAGTTAAGGACTTCCCAAAAATAACAGAATTAAAAGGCATGTGGATGCCAGGCTATGGGGTAATACTATAATTGGATCAAACAAAGTATTTCTAGGAGTTGCCATATTAGAAAGATAATTTGGTGCGTCATTATTTAGATATCATGCATATTGAGAAAAATATGTTCGACAACATTATGAATATTGTAATGGATATAGATCGAACTAAAGATAGTGACAAGGTAAGACACTGATCTAGCTAAGTATTGTACGTGGCCTGATTTACATTTACAAGAATTAAGAGATGGTCATTTCTATAAACCAAAGGCCAAATATGCTTTGAATTATACTTAGAAACAAGTTGTTTGTTAGTGTCTGAAGGAGTTGAGAATGCTTGATGGTTATGCTTTTCACTTAAGTAGGTGCGTCAATGTTGCATAGGGTAAGCTTGTTGGCATGAAAAGCCATGATTGACATGTTTCGTGGATTATTTTCTTCCAATTGCATTTAGAGAGCTTCCTGATGTTGTTTGGAATCCCATAACCAAGCTCAGGATTTCAGGGATTTATGCTTTTCTACTCTTAGGGTTGATGATCTGCGTGCCATGAAAAAAATATTCCCATAATTCTGTGCAACTTAGAGAATTTTTCCTCTCAGGTTCTTTGACCTAATGGAACACTTGCCCATACATTTGACATACGAAGCACAAGTATGTGGACCAATTCAATACATGTGGATGTATCCATTTGAAAGGGAAATAGGAGGGTGTAAAGAACTTGAAGAATAGGTCTCAAGTGAAAGGATTATATGTCAAGTCTATCTAATGAAAGAGACTTCAAATTTTTTCTCACTTTACTTTTAGCCATATGTTCAATCTAGGAGAACTTGGGTTGGTCATAATGATGATGGAGGGGAGTGTTCTATTCTAATAACATTGTCCGCATTCAATCAACCTGGTTAAGCCACTGGAAAGAGCGAGCCTTGATGGCTAACTTCTAGGAGTGAAATTCTATACTTACACATTTTGATAAATTGTGATGAGGTGCAAGCATTCAATTGTAAGTCAATGACCTTTTTTTAATAGGTGAAAATGTGATGTTGTGCATCCTTAAAATAACCTAAAATATATTTTTAACAACAGATACTTTGAAACACTTTGAAACACTCTCAAGATTCTCTTCAATAATTTTCTGACTTGTTCAGAATTACATTAAGTCTATTTTGTTAAAATTATGTAACCTAATATATTGTTGCCAGTAAATCTTGTTTGATGCAAGTTAGTTTGACATTTCAAACTTCATCAATATAGGTTCATAACAAAAATAATGGTGTAACATGTCCCCATTTGTTTAACCTAGCTTAGGGGTGCAAAAATAAAGTTGTAAGTTAGCCCATATACTACTGTTGTTTGTGTTAAAGATGATGTTGTGGACGGAGAATGTGATTGGTATGGTGTCATTAAGAAAATCCTTGAGTTTGAGTATGCTGCAGCCAATGAAAAAATGTGAGCTATTCAAATGTGAATGGTATGATCCAATGCGACTCATTGAGATACAACAACACAACAATTACCAAATCATTGAAATCAATCACACCAAAAGATATGGAAGTTATGATCTATTTATTATAGCCCAAAATGCTTGTCAAGTCTATTATATGTCTTATCTTGGGAAAAGTATGTCACACTGGAGGGTTGTGAACAAGACAAAACCAAGAGGTAAGATTGAAACAAAGGAAGATACTATTGAAGATGCTTATGAAGTGGACGAGCCACGCTTTTAAGAGCAGGAATCAATGAAGACAATCTTGAAAATCTCTTCCGTTGACAACAACGGAAGTTGACATAATTGAATACACAAGTAACCATCCAATGAGAAATCACAAAGATGAAATAAGTGATAGTAGTGGTAATGATTCAGATAATAATCAACAACAAAGTGATGTTGAAAACAACCTTGAACTTTCAGATTAAGTAAGGTGTTCAATATTATATACAATACTGTTATGAAATTATTTGAAATTTTCTGATGTAATTTATGTTTTTTGTTTGTGGACTTTTTCATTGTTTCAGGATGGCTGGTAGAGGTAGAGGAAGACCTTGGAAGATCGGTTTACCCACCATCTACACCCCTTTGCCCTTCTCACCACCACTACCTCTCCACCATCCCTTCCACAACCACCACCTCCACCTCTATTCCTCCACTACCACCCTTCCCTTTTGGGTGATGCCCACTCTTAGTTATACTGGCCATACAACTCCCCCTTATTCCCACAGTCCCTTCACAATAGTGACCCTCCTAGCCCTACCACTGCCCCGACTTGTAGCCCTATATCTCACCAGACTTACATCCTAAGGTGGGTCGGACATGAGACCGGATGGGAGGCTACTTGGGCCAGATGGTAGGCTACTTGGCCTAATGGTAGATCGCCAGGACATTAGGCCGTAGGAAGCTTGGTAAGTTTAAATAAGTTTTATATTACATTCTAATTTTGTATTGCATATGATATTTAAAATATTTTCATTGTTTTTAAAGTTTTAACCCATTTGCTAAGATCACCATAGGATCACTAGGTTATACAGAGTATGTACAACCATCCATGGCAGACCTGGATTGACATCTCGCTAGATGTCAAGGAGCTGTGGTGGCAGGAATGGAAGGTAACTCTATGATTTATTGCCTTTGTTAATATATATATATCTAATTATATGGTTATGATTACTTATGTGTTGTGAGTTTTGTGCATGCAGAGGACATTTTATATTCAGCCTAAGCATAAGCCCACCGTTAAGAGGGCTTGGAGGATTAGATCCTTTAAGCGCTTGCGAGACATGTTCCATGATGTCCGCAAGGGGCATGTGAATAGTTTGTGGCTGAGTGATGCTACCATTAGTGAGCTGTAGTGCCATTGGGCCTCCAACTAGACCTTCAATGACATAGACAAAGCGAGAACAAACCTGGCCTCCAGAAAGGCAGGTCATTGCATACTGGTGCCCCTGGTAAATCTTTAACCTTTCTACATTTAATATATTATTAAATGTTAGTTTACTACATTTGAATGGTAAATACTATGTTTTACGACTTTATTGTGTATATTTGTACGAGGACTTAAACCCTCCGACCTAGGTAGAGCTATCGGGAGACTTACATCCAAAAGGGTGCAGTGCGAGTGGAGTCTAGAGAGGTCTGGGTAGATCCTCGCTCCAAGGCCACTTATGTAAGTTTCAATTCAGACATCTTTTTACTTAATTTTTATTACTTTTTTCATTTATGCCATAATTATTGCTTTCGATGTATTTTATCTTTTTTCCTTTGTAGCGCAGTTCAGAGACTGTGGGAGAAGACACAGACCCAGGAATCTCAGGTAGCTAAGGCTGGGCTTGATGCTGATGTCCTTCTTCGTCAAAATATGGAGGATGTCTGGGCCCAGGTGGTTGACAGCCCATATAAGGGTCGCATATATGGGATGGGTACTACCCTCAGGAGATCCCCATCCTCTACCACTAGGATGACGCCATGAGGGAGCGCATGCATGCCCTAAACTAGGAGTTGTAGCAGCAAGCACAACTCATCCAGGAGCAGCAAGAGTAGTAGGCATAGCTCCAAGAGCAAGTAGCAGGCCAAGCAAGTGGAGCAGGAGCTCAGGGAGATCCAACATCTTATGATGTCCATGGAGCAGGAGCATCAGGAGATGGCAAATAAAGAAAAGATTAAGTTCAAGAAGATGCAACAGAAGACCATTGTTGATGTTATGACACGTGAGCCTCAGGATCCTCCAGCTTCGGCCTATATGCCTCTCCCCTCCATTTTTGACGCTTTCACCTTCTACCAAGATAATTTCGCTGGGTCGATGATAATGATGGCATCGACGACATTCACGACGACAAAACTTTAGCTAGAATTTTATTTTTAATATTTTATTCATTTATCGCACTTTGTATATATTTTATTACGATACTTTGTTTAGTTATTGCATTAGTTTGTTTATTTTATTATTATTTTTTATTTTTTACTTAACATCACTTTAATTGGTAATTGAATTATTATATAAAAAAATTAAATACGGTCCATAGTTTATATAAGTGAGCTACAAAATCGCAAGGCATCAAAAAAAAAAAAAAATTAAAATTTTACCTACGGTATACCAACATTAATTATATTTTAAAACTAAATAATTTAAAAAAATTTCACACCGTTAGTAATATTAACAATACTTGTCGGTAATATTAATTACTTGATGATATCTGTGACACTTTTAATCTAATTATATCAACTGGTTTTCATTTTTAATACTTGTTGGTACACCCGAAAATTATCGATAGTATAATAACCCGTCAGTAATATTCCACTGATGGGCAAAATACCATAGCCCGTACCCATTGCTATAATTTGTACCCATTGAAAAACCTGTTGGTAATCCTATCAGTTTTCGCACTTTTCTTGTAGTGTTCAGGGAATGACTATCTTTTATTTGTTTACTTGTGGCAGTATAGCTATATCATGATGCTCAATAAGACAAACCATAGTTTCAGCTTCGTTAAATCATGCAAAGATATTAGCAATTCATGAAGCAAGTCGAGAATGTATCTGGCTTAGATCAATCACCCAACACATCAAGGATATGTTCCGGAGAAGGAAATATGATCATATATGAAGACAACTCTGTTCGCATTAATTAGTTAAAGGAAGGATACATTAAAGGAGATAGGATAAAGCATATTACACCAAAGTTGTTTTACACACATGATCTTCCACAAAATGATGATATCGATGTTCAAAAAAATTGTTCAAGTGATAATTTTTCAGATTTGTTCACTAAAGTATTACCTATGTCAACATTTGAGAAGTTAGTATACAATATTAGAATGCGCTGACTTCGAGATATTCAATGATGTTGTGATTAGAGGGAGTAATATGTGTTGTAGTCTTTTTCCTTCACCAAGGTTTTGTCCTAAAATGGTTTTCTTGGCAAGATTTTAATGAGGGCTTAATATACGCATTACAAAGACAAATGTACTCTTTTTTTCCTTCACTAAGTTTTTTCCAATAGGGTTTTTCTTAGTAAGAATTTTAATGAGGCATATTGTCTAACCCACAAACATCAAAGGGGAGCATTATAAATCAAATATTATATGGATGCTAGTTACCTAATTTATGTGATTGATTAGAATCCCATTTATTATCAATTAATATGTGTTATGGACAATATCTTGGGTTAGATTCGAGACCATTATAAGCCCAATAACTAGGGACCAATCCAATAGGTCAAAACCTTTCTAGATCCAAGTCTAGGAACTCTCTCACTTAGATTCTTAAGGGCCTTTACATGGCAGCAATTATCAAGGCCATGATTCCTTCTCTCCACTTTTCCCATCAAGGGGAAAACATGGGACTATGGTGCTGAAAGCATGATTGGCCTCCTAACTACAAAAACTACTTATGGGGTCACTTCTAGAAATACCTTCAGGGATTCCAGGTATTAGTTTACATTCACTTGCATACTCTTATTCACTTTGAGCATTTGTGACTTAGCGATTGAGTCCTTGCAGGTTCACACCCTCATTCACACTAGAAAAGAGCCTTGCAGCCACCTTGTATCACTTAACTCAACCCGTTAGGAACAAGGCAACATACTATCCCTTTTTTACATCCATGTTATTACATTGGCTTCGTTTGGGGGACATAGTGATGACTATCCTTTTTCTTCATTCTTGTCCATACCAAACAATCATGTCAACTTTGAGGAAGATCCCTCGAAGTCCATATAGGAGATCGTCATATTCCTGAGAACAACCTCCATGAAGTTGAAGTGTACACTACATCAAAGATTGCTTTTCAGGTCAACACCTATACCAAGCGAGAAGAAATCCCTAACATTGATCACACCTTTTTGAGGCAAACAATGCCGAAGCTAGAGATCCAAATCCTCCCTCTATTGTAGAAATGCTCATGGTTATCAGGAACAAGTTGTCACCATCAGGATCTCCAGAGTGATGTCGATGTCATGAAGACGGTTGAGGAAGATCGGTGCAAGAAAGAAGAACGCCACACCGAGGAGCATCAAAAGCGCAAGGAAAGTCTTTCTCAGGAACTCAATGATAGGAGGAGACGGCTTGCCGTCGATGAAAGCCGTAGAAGGAATTTGGCAAGTGTGGGTACGTTGATGCTTGTCCAGACCATTGTGTAGCCCAAGCCGCTAAAGTTCAAGGCATCATGGGGGAAGAACAAGCCACCAAGAACTAAGAGTGTGGTACTATATATCATATGCATTTACCATGTGCTAATACTTTACTTATTTGTTTATAAGTTATTGTTCATTGAAAAATTACTTGTTCGAATTCAAGTAGTACGACATATTATCGCCTAATGACATATAGATGAAACTTTATACAAGAGGAAATAATATATAATAGATTATCATATGATTTTCTATAAATACTAAAACATCAGTAATTTTACTTATAGACAGCATGGGTACTTATGCCATTTTAGTACATGTTTATAATATACAGTACACGAATTTGAATTCCATGCAAGGACCACCAAAGTACATCAAAACATAAAAACATGCTCCTACTTTAAAGAAAATCCATCGATGCCAATCCATGAATTTGTGGTAGACATGGAATACAAATAAGGATGAGAATTTTGAAATCCTTAGTAGGGTACTGCCATACACATACAATTGTCATTATTATCTACCTTAGCGCTTCAATTTATTCATAAAAGTATTGCATGTGAATAAAAGAATTAATGATAATTATCTTAGTTTATAAAATCTTTATCCAAGCAGGTTCATTTTATCTAATAATCATTCTTGGAATCTATAATGTCAACTTAGTACATAAGTATTTGATCTCAATTGAGTAATAAAACTCATTCTTGTAGCACATAGTATAAAGTACAACTTAAAACAATTGCTACTTCAACGTCTTGGCCCCTGACTATGGTGGCTTATACCACTCCTGAGTAATAAACTATTTTTCAGAATTGAGCTCATTCCTATACATGATTATTGGATTTACTTTCTCCAATTTTCACACAGATCTATTACTAGTTAAGTTTACTTTCCCCGACTCAATTCAATGGTAGTCAGGTTTACTTTTCCTAACAGACCAGATTTACTTTCTCCAACCCAACAAATATATTCTCATGCTTTCTTTCACATGTAAGCAATTGTAATAAGTATTAATATTCATATGTGCCTAACATCATCAATAAGCTCACATATTATGAATGAGATCAAATCATGAACCTTTCATCATCTTTTCAGCTAATTCAGCATGCTGCTAGGATTTCATTATCAAGAAAATTATGGTTAAATTATTAAACATCACTAGAACATAACCAAACAATTTTTCAGAGATAATTCTATATGTTAATGAGGTCCTGTAAAAATTTCAAGACATAAAAAGGTCTCTAACTATATTGATAAAATTTCACAATTTCGGAGGTCTGAAACTACACAATCTCAGCCAACAGGCAAAAGTCTAAATTTTTCTACCCTATCAAATGAACCCAGAACTTTGTACAAAAAATTAAAGTTGACCTCAATATGTTCTCAAAATCCTATAAAAATTTCAGCTAATAATTATATCATTTGCTATGGTAACGAAATTAGACAAATTTAGTACTACAAACTAGATTGGCTGGGTAGAAACCTTGACCAGTTTTGTTTTCCATGTTTTAAAAATAGCAAAAATAATTAAGAAGACCAAGAAAATTACTGGAAACTCTTCCATATGTTAGCTTCATCATATAAAAATTTCAGCTCATGCTCATGTCTCTAAATTAGTGATAAAAATCAAATTAGTTTACATGCCTGTTAGATTTCCCAACAGCATGAATCATAACATGTTTTAGCAAAAAAAGTTTCCTAACATCATCAAAACTCTCTACCAAAATTAATACATCAATATTCATGTATTATCAATGAATAAAACTAAAAATTTTAGACTCAATCAATCAGCAATTTTTATAGTAAATTTTGAAAGAAAATAGGAGAAACAAAGCCCTACTTGGCTCTTTGATAGTTAAAGTTCTTGTTCTTAATTTTTCTCAATTATTCTTTACCAATTTCTTGATCTAACTCTCCTTATAATCCTTTTACAACACTGCAACTAATAGTTAACTTGATAATATGAAGAGGTTGGGATTTGTAATATGGAGCTGATCTTGAGTTTATGAGAGGTAGCACATAGGATATGCTTTTGGCTATGAGACTTTAGGTGAAGTTTAGTGTTCTTGGCTAAGGTTCACATGAGGTTTTGAAGAAGAAGATGTAGAAGGCTGTAATCAAAGATGCTTGGCTGAGAATTTCTAAGAGAAATGTGTAAAAAAAGTTGCCTTGTAATGTATTGATATTTTGGGTAATAAATGAAACTAGGAAAATAATTTTTTTTCAAGATAATTGCATCCAATTTTTCTAGCTTCTCATTGGTTCCTAGAAAAGACAATGGTGTGCCTTCCATCTAAGCCATACACTTGTCTTGCTAGGTGTCCTTCTTATACAGTAATTTCCTTACGATGTGAGAAACTACACATCATAGTTTAACCGAACGGGTAAAATACTATACCTGTAAAACATATAATACCCGAAATTTTATTCCAGGTCTAACCTTTTCATTTTTAATCCTTTCCAACCTAAATTTCATGTTTTCTCAGTTCGGGCTACTTCAGGCCCAATTCTAAGGCTTCTGGGTTCTGAAGGACTTGGGGCTCGCATAGTTACTATTCACGCCTTTTTTTTCATAATCATTAAGCCATTCTCATCTCAACTAACAGTGTCACAATTGTAAAATTCTGAATAATAAAGTCCAAATAAAATTTTTAAAATAATTGTTTGGGTGTTGCACTCCGCACACTTCCAAGCCCGTTCTAAGCTTTAAAACGTTTGAATTAGCTCTTAGGAGAAATAGCAGTTGTAGCCTTTTGAATAAGATTTCCAATGCCATAAGGATTCCCTTAATAGAACATTTGTAGCTTTAGATATTGCAAGATACAAAGTGGAGGTCAGGCTGGACAATATCAGAACATCAGCTACCTTTAATCTTGCAACTTGATTTTCACCAAGAGGTTCTTAGAATTGGGTTTTGAGTTGAACATGAAAGTTATAAAGGACTTCTTAAGCTTTTCAAAGAATTTTTATTTGTCTCAATCTGATCTCTATAGAAGATATGAATTTTCCATTACAAGACTTTCTGCAAATGTTCTCAAATGAGCTCCAAAACTCTTCTATTTGACTCCCTAAATTCCCCAAAATTAAACACTACTCCAAACTTCATGCACTTGCAAATGTGATTCCTATAATTCATAAACACTAAACATAAGTGTCCAAACTATTAAGAATAAACCAAAACACATTTTAACATAAAAGACACATTTAGCAAGGAATTAACATGAAGCACCAAATGGGACTTAAGCAAGGATATATACGATGATAGAAATTGTTACCACCAAACTAAAAGTAGGCTAATTGGGTTAATTGGGGCCCAATCAAGGTCACACGGTCAAGGAAAATTGGGCCTATAAGCAAGTGTCACGGCTGATGAAGGATGTGAGGGTGGCAACAGTGTAGGTTACAAGCCGTAGCAAAGTTAAGTAGGAGGTTATAACGCGGAACCAAGCCGTAGCATGGTTAGGCGAGAATAGTTATAACAATTAGGAGCGTGTTGTGTCAGTTGTGAGGTGTGCCTAGTGTACACCCTGAAATTTATTTAAAAATTTTATTTAGACTTTATAAATTCAAATCTCACGATTCTGATAGGATTGGTCGAGATAAGAATGGCTTGATGATGACGAAAAAAAAGTGAATAATAACTTTACAAGCCCCGCAGGGCTATTGGAACCACTGAAACCCTAGAATTGGGGCCCAAAGATGCCTAAGGCTGAGAAAATATAGGATTAAGGTTAGGAAATGTTAGAAATGATATTTTAGACCCAGAATTTAATTTTGGGTATTTTTTTTTACGGATATGGTATTTTATCCGTTCGGTAAATAACGATATATAGTTTTGTACACTGTATGAAACTTGTAATGTCAAATGTCACAACCCGCTTAGGGAATGTGACTAGCACGTGAGGGATTGGGTCCTACGAAGTCTGGTAATGTAATTGGCTAATATGCATAAATAAATCAAAATATATTCATAATATTTCAAGTTTAACTAAATTCCATAATTATGAAAATATCTCAAAAACATAAATCATGAATATAAAACAGCATAAAATCATAATCTGGCTAAAGTTAAACATAATTAATAAAATAGCTGATATCTATAAAATAAATAAAATATATTATGCATGTCTGGATCTGCCTACACAATTCCTGAAGCACTACTAAACTAACATAACCTATAACAAGCTCCACTCCAAAGCAAAGCTCACCAAAAGAAGCTGGAGCGCTACTAGGAAGGATCCTGTGTGTACTGAACCTAGCCGTATTTGTAGGAGGAAAAGAGGGGTGGGTTGATCAAAACTCAATGAGCAAGTCTCTACTCACAACCCACATGGGACAACAACAAAATACATACCACATATATGCAACTAATGTAAACATTTAACATATAACTACATATAATTGTACTAAAATAACAATCTAACTAAATCCATAGCAATAACTAGTAGAGGAACAAGAGATGTTCTATACATAAACATTTGAGCTGAGCTGAATCTAAGCCAATGACTAATCTGATAGGTACCTAATTAGGTCCCATAAATGGGTACTACATGGGTTCCTTACTCAGGTGAGCTAGTCCTCTCAGGCCACTGCTACCAAGGTTAACGATCAATTCTAGTCATTAACTCGCTGATTTGTTTATCACTAATTATTGGCTAAAAACTAATAGAAACAAAATTCACTGTTCTTACTGTTCATACAAAATTGGGATTCATGAAATTTTCTAGCTAATAAAATAAATCTAAATTATACATATAACAAGTATGGTCCCATGAGCTTTTTGAAATAATTTGTCATGATAATTCCAAAACAATAATTTTCTAAAATTTTTATAATCCGTAGAAGCATATTTCTTGGCATATCATTCTGAAAATTCATAAACAATTTATATGATACTAGGAAAATACTAATAATGATCAAAAGTATGGTCATGAGCTTAAATCCATCACCGTTAGTAGCCAGGAGTGTGCTTCCACTGATAACTTGACCTTGGCGAGTAGGAATGGATCCGGTAACTACCAAACAATATAATGAAAGCATAAACAATTTGATTTAATTGCCCAATGATAGGGAGGAAGAAAATTGTGAGAAAACCATGCCTACAGTACTCAAACTCATAGACTAGATAAAAAAGGGAAGGAATAGGCTAAATTCCATGGAGATCACTTACCAAGAGATTAATCGGAGAAAAATTGAGAGGAACCACGTTTTTCTCTCTAGAGAAAATTCCTTGGACGGCTAGGGTTCTTAGAAATTTTTTGGGAGTATTATAATTTGCCAAAAATATACTAGGAGATAATATAAAAATTGAGAATGGAACCTTAGCATCCCATGTTCGCACACGTTGGGATGGACAACGGACTTTGCTATCTATATAATAATAATAATAACAACAACAACAACAACAACAACAATAATAATAATAATAATAAAAATAACAATAGTAATAGCGCTACCTACAATAATGCTACATGTATTGCTAATCATATAATAATAATAATAATAATTCACATACAAATAATTTCATATTTGGGGTATTACATCAAACTTTCCACCTAATGTGACAAGTCTGGCTTACCACGTCTTTACCAAGAGCCAATGGGAGCATTACAGAATTTCAATTATTTTCTTTAAGGAAATAATTTTTATGGTAACAAATTAATACACATGTTGTGCAAAATAAATAAAATAAAAAACTTACCATTTCTTTTCTTGCAAGTTTGGCCAAGTCCTCCATTTCAACCATCTTCATTTTCTTCTTCCTCAAACTGCAATTCCTAGCTTGAAAAACTCTAAGTTACACCTCAAAATTCCATAATCAAAAGCACAAATCACATACTATCTCTTAACATCTCCAAATCAACTCTTTATAACAAATCCTCACCTCATCACACCATCAATCTTAGCTGTTGTTCTTGCTATGTTAAAGAGTATTTGAGTGGATTAGATTAAAAATTGGGTGAAAAGCTTTGAAGGGAGCCAAGAACAAGAGCTAGAGTTTCTAAGGACCTAGTAGGGCTTTATTTGTCCTCTTTTCTTTCAAAATTTATTCTTAATTTTTCTGATTGATTTGGCCTAAAATATTTAGTTATATTGGTTGATAATACATGGATATTGATGCGTTTAATTTGGTGGAGTGTTTGGATTATATTAGAAATTATTTTTCTCAAAATATGTTTTGAACTTTATTGCTGGAATCCCTTTTAGCAGCAGGTGAATTTATTCAATTTTTCTGACCTGGTTGAGACTTTATCTTAAGCTGAAAATTTTATATGATGAAATAACATGTAAGGTGTCTCCATTATTTTTCTTAGGTCATTTTGAGTAACTTTACTATTTTTAAAAATTGAAGAACCAAGCTAGTTAGGGTTTCTACTTGCACAATCAAATTTGAAGCATCTGAATTTGTATAATTTTGTTACTATATCAAATGATTTAATTTTGACCTGAACATTTTACAAGGTGTTGAGGACATCTTGAATTCTAACCCTAAATTTTTGTAGAATTTTATTTGTTCATTTGATAGGATAATAAAATCAAGACTTTTGACTGTAGTTGAAACTGAGTAATTTCTAACCCAAATTTATGGAATTTTGTTAATATAGGTAGAGGACCTTATGTTGCTTTGAAATTTTTACAAGGTCTCATAGACATGATTAATTAACTCTAAAAATTTATTTGGCTTTGTTTTGATGATATTTAGTAATTGTTCCATAATTTTCTTTAGAACTTGTAATACCCTAATTTTAAATAAAAATGTTAGAAAATTTTTTTAAACTAAGAAGGTGTCAATTACCCTTATTGCCTTTCTGGTTCTTAATTTCACTAAGTCTAGACCTTACACGCCCTTGGAGGGCTATATGATAGAACTATTTTCTTGGGATCAAAATCCCAGTAATTATTCCTTAGAGAAAAATAAGTTAAAGAGTGATATGTAACGAATTTTATGAAATCTTTGAACATTTCATTTTTAATCCAAAAGTTTATAAAATCTTTGAGATTCCGAATTTGAACTAAAACCCAAAAATTAGATTTTGATTAGTTAAGATTTTGATTTTTCTAATATTTTATTTCAATTCAAATGGGGGTATTTCCTTATTTATAATTATATTTTAAAGTTAATGTAAATAATTTGGCCTCCTAGAGACCGCTCAAGTTCAGGAGAGAGTAAGGCGGTGCGATAAGGGCTGCCTCAGCGGTCATTTACTGCCCAGGTGGTCAACAATTTTATAAAAACCTCTGTTTTGGGTTCCAGAACCTCTCACGCGACCCTCCACCCCCAAACACTAGAAAACTCACCATCTCACCTATCTTCACCCTCTAAACTCCATTTTCTTCCACTTTCTCTCAAATCTAGCTTGAATCTTTCATCCTCCAAGCTTAAGGTATGTTTAGTTTATGGTTTTTACTTCCTATTCTCCTTATTTCTCATGTTCTTAGGGTTTTGGCCTTGTGTTCTCATGGGTTTCATGCCATGATGCTCTTCTTCCATTATTAGAGTTAAGATTCACTTAGTTAAAGGTTTTAGAGGTTAATCTAGCGTATTATGATTTTTGTAGCAGATATCAATATCATTCCTACTTCCTAGTATGTTGTTGGTGTTGATTCCAGCTATTCTACCCTCCAGGTGAGTGGGTTCGCATCTGTAATCTCTATATTGTTCATTATAGTTATTTTCATGAATAATATAATTTACTACTTAATTTAGAGATTACCGCCAAAGATTTGAGATTTCCTGTTGGTTTGTATGTTTTAGAACTTTTGGTTTTAGAGCATGAAACTAGTTTTGATAAAACTCATGGGACCATGTTTGTTATACCTGATTTTATGTAGATTTGATGATATATGTAACTGTTAAAGACTTTTATGATCGTTTCAATGGATTTTGGAATTAGTTTATATATATGATATTTTTTTATAACCAGATATGAAATTTAGAGGAAAAGATTGGAAATATGGTTTTAAACCTTGTACTTTTAGAATATGATATTGAGCTTTCTAGTTTATGAAAAGGTTGATAGTTTGAATTATGTTTGGATGATTAATCAAAACGTTTAAGAGCATGAATCTTCATGTGAATCAGAACAGTTACGGCTACATATTTTTTGGGCTTTAGAAATCACAATGTCTACAAAGGATGATCCCTTGGACATGATTCCATAGCCACAGTTATGCTAAGGTCAGACTAGAATTAGATAGATTTAGAGCTCATAGAGAACTAAAAGGTTTTAACACTGTTGTTGAAATGAGTTTACATAGAGCTGGATTTTGAATATGAATGTTTAGAGATGTTGTAATGATTATATGAATTTTAGAACTATTGATTTTATATGCTAGAGCTTGTGAACTCTAGGGTAGAAGACTTTATGAGATATAGAGAAAAGATTTAGATTTCTGATTGAGCTAGAGTAGCTATAGAGAAACAGGTTGTGTATTAATGGCAGTTAATCCGTTAACCTTGGTACCACGTAGTCTCGGGCTAGAAAATAGAGAAATTATTGACACACTTGGGATGACGATACACAACGCCCAGATGTGACTAGAGATTTGTGATTAGAGCATTGATTGGTAAACTGGAGAATGACGATATGTAACGCCTAGATATAACCAGAAGTTATTATGTAGAGATTTCTGTTTCTCTATTAGGATGCTAATGACTAGTTTTATAGAGAACTATGAATTTGATAATATGTATACACATATGATATGTTCTAAAGTTTTATACTATTATTGTCATTATGATTTACTACATGGTTTCCTTGGTGTCCCATGAAAGGGGTTTCAGGTGAGGGATCACTCACGAAGTTTTGGTATCAAAACTTACCCCTCTCATTTCTCTTATTTTTTATGGATAGGAACAATAGCTGTAGATTCTACTCAGCCTTTTTCCTTTCAGCTGCAATAGTGTCAACTGGTAAGCTTCACTTGGGGTGAAGCATGCATCATTGTTTGTTAGAGTGCTCTAGTACATTGCATGCAGGGTCCCAGACCATAGAGCATATTTTGTACTTCATGCATATCATTATTATTATGTTATTTAAGTACATGTATATGACTTTACCACTCGTGGCGTTTTGTAAAAGATGGACTCATTGATATATTGTTGGTATTATGATTTCAGATGTTAAAACCAGCTTGTGAAATTTCAATTTTGACTATTTTAATGTAAAGGAGTAAGTGATTTGTATGTAGAAAATGAAAATGTACTTAAAATAATTTTAGAATTACTTGTGCATATAAGAACATTTAGGTCATGAGGCTTACATGGGAATGAAACTTCTCATGTGCCGGTCACGTGCCTAAATCCTGTCGTGACAAAACTGCAGTTAGCAGCATACTAGATTGGCTAAAAGGATGATGAAATGTCTATGATTTGATCTCATTGATACTATATGAATCTACTGATGATGTTATGCAAATAAAATGGTGAATATTTGAGATTGAAAGTATTGATAGATGCTCTATGAGCTAGAGATGAGATAATGAGTAGTATGTGTGCATATATAATTAAGATGCATACATAATTAAGATTCATATATGATTGTGATGATTGTATATGTGACATGAAGCATGAAGATGTTATGTGCATATAATTATGAATACTTTTGATATGAGAGAAAGATCATGAATATGTTTTCTTGGGCCAAAAAAAGTAAATCTAATCAGTTGGGAAAGTAAACCTGACTACCCTTGAATTAAGTCGAGGAAATTAAACCTGACTAGAAAATACTCCGTGGATTGGAGAAATTAAATCCAAGGATCATGTATAGGAATAAGCTTAGTCCTAAAAAGTAATCTATTACCTAGGAGTGGAATAAGCCACCATAGATTAAGGGCCAAGACAAGTTAAAGTAGCAATTATCCTAAGTAGTCCTCTATATTATGTGCTAAGTAAAATCAAAGATCCCTTTCAATATGGCAAAGACAAGTAAAGATGACAGAGACATATATGAGATCCCTTCGATATATCAAGGGAACATAAAGATAATTTCACTAAAGATCACTGCATTTTCATGTGCATACTTACACTACAATGAGATATTTACTTAGGATGTTTACTATGATCTTGAACATTATGAAACTCGTTTTAATTGATTGAATGATAAAAGAAACCTACTTCAGAAGAATGTTTTAGAACTTTGAAATGAACTTATGATATGTGTTGCATGATCGCATTTTCTTAATAAATCGAAGTGGCTGGGACAATGACGATGATGATGATGATGATGACATGGATTTTAATATGTATTTGGGATGCCTACTGAGAATTTTAGAATTCTCACTCTTATGTTTTGTGTTCCCGTTTCATCTCTAGATTGATTCAGAGAACAATAAGGCTACTATGCAGAAGAGCTAGATTTGTAGCAATTTAATAGTTGAAGCTTTTATCAGTTATATGTATATGTTTGTAATTGTACTAGAAGACAAGTGTACATTAAAGCTCATGTAAGAGCTTTATCTTGTAATTATACTTTATATTCAATAAATACCTTATTTCTTTTTATGCGTTTAAGAATTACAAATTAATTATGGTACGAATCAATCAAATTTGCTATAATTATTTAAGAAAGGTCCACTAATGTATAAGTAATAACTTCTAGTCTAATATTATGGCTTAAGGATAGAGTTATATTTGGGAGGGTGTTACACCTAGAGTGAAGAGGAATGGTTACATTGGTTGAGAAAGGGATTCCAAATTCAAGCTTGGAGCCATGGTAACCGTTTGAGGCAATAATACATGTGTACCAATGCACCCGCACAGATGCCTACCACAGGCGATTGTTGGTTGAGGCAAAGAGATTGTGGGAGTAAATAAAAGGATCAAAGAGGGAAAGAGAAAGGACGGCAAGTCACATACCCAACTTACATAACTTATTTTGTCTTAGTTTCCTTTATTTCTTATCTTTTAGGTGTAGTGTAGTGTAGTTTACTCAATTTCAAACTCTTGTTTCCATGTTCTTTGGCTTTAGTATTAATGTTGTATTGTTTCAGTTCTTCATTAATAAAATTCCTACTTTAATCTGAGTCCAAGACTTATTGTAATTTAGTGTTTGAAGAGCCTATAACCAAGGGGTAGATTTCCCTCCTTGGTGTAATCGTCTCTTGAGACCAAAGTGTAAGTTTGTGTTATGGACTTTATTCATCTTACGAAACTACTCCAAGGATTGATAATAGGAAGTTCTAGTCTCTAAGGTTAGATTCTTAGTGGTGCAAGGAGTTACATTCCAAAGAATGAGTACTCTTGGTGCAATGTCAACTAATGGCAAGCATGGAAACCATAAGCAAGACGATAGCACGTTGGTACTCCAATGAATGAAATGGGCTCGAGTAGACCAGAAACATCGCCGCCTTTCAAAAGAATAGGATTTTGGGTTCAATGTCTACTGCTAAGAATAATGAAGACAAGCACTAGCAACCCACCACTGTGTCTGCTTTATTCATCAGGCAGCATATGGAACTTGGAGTTAATGATGTAATTCTGAATGTTTCAAAGTAACTTCCTGACATCATTAAACCAATGGTGTTAGATATCATGTAGGGCAATGGTTAAAATCCGAGCATGGGATTCGTGCCATATGACTCCATGGGAATGATGATGAACATGGGTCATTATCGGGAGGATACGTTATGTACCCATGTGCAAACCAAGGGGGCAAGTTAGTCTGATCAAGCGGCCTACAAATGCAATAGGTTATCTGGTTTACCACCCATAACCAATAACAATCTTGGTATGAACGTCAGCAGGCATGACATACCCTTTAGAGGAGATCAAAACATGATAGGTAGTTTCAACGTGGAAAACCAATTAGCCATGGCGCCATATTTTGCAATGCACCAAGGATGAGATCCCTCTACGGTAATCTGAATTATGGTGCTGGCCAATGAAGGGTTGAATTTTGTTGCTCCAATGCAAGATTAGCCATAGAATATGCACTTGCTAAGCCTCAATACTATGAAGGATCAGGGGTTTTCAAGCCAAGGTCACCATGATTTGTTCTAAATGATCAACTTCAAAACGTTGATAAAAGAAAGACTGTTCCTCAATTTCCGGACCTTAACACCATTACAGATGTTATGAGACGGTACTTTGGGGTGCATCTAAGCCTATTGGAAAAGCCCATATATAGGAGGCCATACCTCGAATGGGTTGATAGGGTACCTTTCCCTTATGGCTTTGAGTACCAGATTTCGCCTAAGTTTCTAGTGAAGATGGGAGATCTTCAATGAAGCATGTAAGCAAGTTTTTGGCTCAGTGTATAAAAGCTGGACAAAATGAAGTACTACGGCTCCAACTCTTTCCTTTATCTTTAACCAGGACGACATTTTCTTGGTATTAGTCCTTTCCACCCAATTCAGGAATAGTTGGGAGGATATGGAATGCATGTTTCATGATCACTTCTACAAGCCATTGCCCAAGGCCTTAATTCTAGATTTGTTTGGAATTAAGCAGCAAGTGAATGAGCTAGATTTTGATTTTATTGAAAGATTCTGGAAGATACATGGTAACTGGAGTGTGCAATTGCCATAAACTAAATGAACGTCCATAGTCATGAACAATATGCACTTGCAATTGAGAGATAAGTTGATCGTTTCATAATATGGAGGCTTGAATCAATTGGCATGGAAATCATCCAGAGTTGAGCAATTCATACATGAAAGAGAATAAAGGTGTTCAAATAAAATTGGTGGCAAGGCATCTCAGTTATTCAGGAGTGGAGTGTGAACCTAATGAAGAGATCTACGAGAACATTGTCCTTAGAAGGTGAAGTTATGGTAGCTGAGATAATCAAAGGAAAGCCATATTCCTGCCTACGCTGGCCCCTAAAGGGATAGAAAAGTTCAGGCCAGAAGGAAATGTACTTGTCTGATATCACAAAAGTAGATCAAATCTTTGACTTCTTACTGAAGCACAAGCAATTGAAGTTGCCTGATGGACATAAGATTCCTATAGTTGAATAGTTAAAGAACACGAAATACTGGAAGTGGCATAATTCTGAAACATATTCCACTATTAATTGTTTGGTTTTTAGAGGGGCTATCTAGAAGGCATTGAAAAAGGGGAGTGATGAGAGATATTTACGCCACTTATCTTGCTACCAAACTTTAGCCTTTTGCATGAGTTTTATTGAGTTATTAATGCAATTAATAAGGATTTTGATTTACTCCTCATTGTGTGATTTAAATAGAATTATTGACTTTTGGATTGATTTTGGAATAAATTGTAATTACACCCTATTGCATTTGACTTGTCTCTTTGAGAATAGTTTTGTGCACATGAGCTTTGGATCAAGTGCAAAATGTCAAGAATAAGGTTGCTGATATCCTGATGCTGTCCAACTTGACCACTAGTTAGTATTTTCTACATATATGGAGCTGTAGATGTCTGATTGAGGTGATTTTGGTGGCGTTGGAAAGCTTATTCAAAGGGTTACAATCTTTATTTCTAGCGGCAAGGACAGATTTGGATGTTTAATGGGCCAAAATGACCAAATACGTGAAGACATCAGTTTTGTCCAACGGCTAACATAATCCCAAATAAAGGTTTTTATCAGCATAGCTCACTGGTGAGTGTTGCAATGGTCATTTAGCACTATAGCAATCGTGCGATGACGTAGAACAACTCGTTAAATCAGTTTTGGGCCTACTTTTGCCCAATTTTATAGAGCAGTATTTCTAAATAAATTAGCGATCATCGTTTATTAGTTATTTGCATTGATCAAATTCTAGAGGTCGATTAATCACTAGTAGAATTGCCAGGAATTTATTATCAATAGCCACCAATAGGTTTAATATTTGGTCAATGATAATTAATTTCCAATTCTAGGAATACCTTGCACTAGTGCATTTTCCATTGTTGCTATTATCTTTCAATTTAAATTAATTGTTTTAATTCTCAAAACCCCAAATCTTCCCAACTATGTATTGAAGCCTCCTTGAGAGACGACCTAGATTGTGCCTTGTACTACATTTTTTGTGCAACTTAGCACTTTATAAATTTTTTAATTTGTTTGTGAGTCACAATAGCTCGCATTAATTTGGTGCCGTTGTCTGGGAGGCATTGAAACTTAGTTGTTTATTATTATTATTATTATTTTAATTCCAGTTTTTATTTTATTTTATTTTTATTTATTTAATTACGTTTTTATTTTCTGCCAAAAAGAAAAAGAAAAAAAAGTTTGTGTTCCCTTGTATGAGGTGTTCCCTGTCTATGAAAACTTGATACCTCTTGATTCTGAAATTGAGAAAACTTTGAGAAAATTCAGGCAAAGCGTCAACAGCGAAACCATCTAGCATTCTAATCATCTGTTTAGTGTTTCAGGTAATACAGGTGACATGGAGATCATAATAGAACACTTAGGGAGCCCACCGCTTCTAACTTTACCCAGGAACCCTTGGCCATTACTTACCCTAAGCTTGACAATGATTTTGAGCTTAAGGGGTATATGGTTCATGCTTTGCCCAAGTTCCATGGGCGTCCGGAGAAGGCCCCTACCAGCAAAAAGCTTCATATGGTGTGTTCTGGAATGAGGCCCAATGGGGTAGAGGTGGATGATGTTAAGCTAAGAGCATTCCCCTTCTCCCTAGGGTGCTGGAGAAATTGGTTCTTTAATATGTCAGATGGGGTTGTAAATAGCTGGATGAAGATGCAAAGACTTTTCTTGGAGAGGTATTTTCCTGCCTCCAGAGTGGCTATATCAAAAAGAGATCTATGGAATCTGCTAGCCAGATGAATCTCTCCATGTGTACTGGAGAGTTTCAAGCTCCTTGGACCAGCTGCCCGAACCATCAAATTCCAGAGCAACTCCTCCTCCAATACTTTTATGAAGGTCTTATACCCTGATAGGTTCATGATTAATGCTGCAAGTGGAGGGCACTCTTGGATAAGACACTGGAAGAAGCTCGTGCTTTGATTAAGAATATGGCTGCCAATTTTCAGGAATTTGGTTTCGGGGCAGCCATAACCACTAGAGGCCTTCATGGAGTAAGCCAGCCAGAGAATCCATTGTTGACCTAGACTTTACAGGAGCTTCCTGGCCTTATAAAGCAATTGATGTGAGCCAGGCAATAACTCTAGTGGTCCCTATGGTCTGTGGCATTTGCACCTCCATTGAAAATCACACAAATATGTGCCCAGCCTTGCAAGATGAATCAACCACTAGCGTTGCAACAAGCCCATTCTAGAGTCAACTTCAGAAACAGGCCAACTTCCATTTAGGAACACATATAATTCCAGCTAAAAGAATCACTCCAATTTGAAGTGGGGAAATAACTCTCAACCACAGGGCCAACCTTCACAGGAAATACTTGGTACCTTATTAGGCAATCGACCTCCCTACACCTCCATCTTTAGATCCTACAATGACAAGATGATGAAGATGATGATAGAGTAAATGCAGGAAATTAGGAAAGAAAATGCCCAAGCTGAGAGAAGGTGACTTAGATGAAAAATAGTTAGAGCCAGGAGGCCTCAGCTTGCCTAGTTACTCTCCCAGACCATGCCAAATCCAAGGGGAAATATATGTGCTATTACTCTGAAATATGGGACAAAAATTCCAAAGTGACTGGGCCTATATAGGAAAAGAAGCAAGAAGAATATGAGCCTAAAGAGCATTGGTGAGCACCACCGCCAACCAGGAGCGCTCAGAGAACTAAGTTGAAGGACTGGTGCCAAAGCACCTCTCAGGTGAGCGCCGCTAATAGAAGCAATCGAAGACCATGACTTTCACTCCACCGCCTTTCCTTCAGAGAACCTATCCCAAGAAAGCTACTACATCAGAATTTGATCTAGAAACTTGGGAAACTTTCAAGAAAGTGCAAGTGAACATACCTCTATTGGATGCTATAAAGCAAATTTTGAAATATGTAAATTCTTGAAAGATCTGTGCACCAATAGGAGGAAAATAAAGGGCTGGAGAGGACATGGTAACTATGGGGGTGAATGCTTCCTCCATTATCAAGCTAGACAATCTACCACCCAAGTGCAAGGACCCGGGCACATTCTATGTTTCTTGTGTAACACCTTACTAAGCTCTAATTCTTCCACCTTAATTTTTACTATTATTATTATTATTATTATTTTAAATAATAGTTAGCTAACATAATATTATTAACCTGGAACCTGAAATTTTATGAGAATTTTTTTTTAAACTACTATGATTATTTCTCATTCATAGTCTTATCCTGGAATAATGTATACCAACTGGAAATCATGCATCTGATAGATTCCCAAAGAGAGGTAGGTCACAATAGACACGCTTAAATACCAAGTCTTTCCTAGCCAGAACCTTTCCAAATTACACTTTCACAGGAATACACTTTTTCCAGGAACCCAAGGGTAATTTTTAAATGACAAAGAATATTTCTTTTCTAACATTTTACTACCATTTGTTAATCAATAATTCCCAAATTAGACAACCATCATCTAAATAAATATACTTCACTACTAACATCAATTCATATGGTACAATACATATTACACATTCAAGATACATTAAAAAAACTTTAATACAACAATATAACATAACCAAAGTCTAATAACAGATAATAAAGATTCTATCTAGCACACATAATAGAATCTGATTATTTAGAAATTAAGTCCATGGCTACATCCATTTCACTCGATGATGATCTATGCTATCTGGAAACATCAAAGAAAAAAGGTGAGAGAAGTCTCCAAATAGGGTGATGTTTCTAGGGGAGTCCCACTTCATCCCAAAAATACTAAGAATAGCGCGGAAGTAGGAAGATGCAATCTTTTATATTAACTCAAATTATATTTTACTCATGTCAAGTAAGATAGAAGTGCATAATATCAATCGTAATAAAAGTTTATTAAAAGAAGTGTAATAAATAATCATGAGTATACTGTAACTCCCTTTTAATGGTCATAGTCTACAAGGTTTGTTTCATATTGGATCTATGAGAGCTCTTGTTATTAGGGCATCCCCAAGTCAGATCAATGAATGTCAAGTCTTTGTTCGCTAGCATGACGGGCCCAAGGCATCACTATAACATTCACGAAGTCCTTTTCCACTACAAGGCATGGCCCGATGTGTCACTTATTTATGTATTCATTTCACATAGTGCATATAGTATACATAAAGAATGAAAATTGCATAAAGTTTCCACGATTTCTTTCATATTTACATATAGACCACAAGATTTTCCATATTTGCACATGAAGCTCAAACAACATAGGATTCCTAAAATACTCATAAAACTCATATTTCTTGTAATTATCATTGAAGCACCAAATCACACTATTGTAATAAATTCATTTCCTTTATAATAAAATATACTTAATTTAGTTTTTAATCACATAATAATTTAATTTCAAGTAATAATATGTTACTAATTCCATAAACCTAAATACAGCCAAAATTATTTCAAATCTATCTTTAGAAAATATGTAGGTAAATTACTTTAACATGTTCAACATAAGTGAAAAATATTTCTATGTATATAAGGATATAATCATAGGGTAAATAAAAGAGCAATGAAATCTTTCAAGAAATATTTTAAAAAAACTAATCAAAATTATACCCAAGTTTTAGGAAATCACTTCAAGCAAGAAACTAGTTAGTTTATATGTCATGTTCCTATTGGGACCTTAACTTAAATCTTTGTAAATAATACTTCTTAATGTTAATAAATTTATATTCAAGTCAAATAATATTTATAGTTCAAGATCCATAATTCAAGGTCCATAGTTCGAGTCCAAATGTTATGATCATAAATTGTCTCAATCAAGTCCAAGTGAGTCTTAAAGACTCATAATAGTCCAGATAATATTTATAAATTCATAAATCCATAACAAAGGTCATGATTAATATAAATATATTTTAGTGTCTTTTTATATTTTATTAAGTCTTAATAGTCCCAAGAGAAATATAACACATAAACGAAACTACATGCTCAAAGGTTTAAAATTCGTTCATTATAATGAATTAAATAAAGCACTTTTTATGAACAAAAAATGTTTCATAATCAAATACATAATGAGGTCAAAACCAAGCTATCACCTTAAAATTTCACAACTTGTGCACAAAGCTTTATTAAATGAAAATACATGGTTAAACAATTTATACAACATTTAAATATTTGAAGGAGGCATAATCAAAATTTAAAATGATCTTTAATCATAATTTTCAACCATATAATTAGACAAATAAACATGTAGCATATCCACATAGATTAAGTATTTTATGTTACCATCTTTAAATCATTTAAAGATATTAGAAACAATGAACATAAGCTTTGAGTATCATATAGCACAACATTACACAAGAAAATCATACATGAAGCTTATAAGTGAAAGAAAACCCCTACTTGTTCTTGAAGCTTTAGAAACTTAGCTATACCAAGGCTAGACTAGCATCTTCTTCAACTTTTCTAAACCTTCTCAAAGGGCTAAAATTCATGTATAAAGGTTGGAAAGTGTTGATGTTAAATGGTGATAAGAAGAGGTGATAATTTGGATGTGTTTTGCTAAAAATTTATAAGTGTTTTTGTGTGAAAATGAAGAAAATGAAGAGAAAAATGGTGGCTATAATTTTTGATAGATTTTGGTCAGAAGATTGAGGTGTGGAGTTGTGTTTAGAGGGATGCTATTTACAGAAAAAGGCTAGGATTAAAATATTACTAATTTCATAATTTATTTGTCATATTTAATTAGTTTAATTAGTTAAATATTAAAACTAACACTAAATAATTCAATAAATTCTCAATTATCATTTAAAGACATACTAAAATATTAATGACATGATTTAAATACATTTAGTAAATTTTAATATATTTAAATATAATTTAATAATTAATTATTCAAAATAAGGTAAATTTACTTTAACTAGTCAATCTTAATTAAGTTAATTAATTAGTAAATGACTTAATTTTTTACTCAAACATTATAATAAGATTATTAGAGATATAATACAAGTATTCACGAAATTTATATAATTTTCTATAATTATTTATATTTTATTTGATATTTTATACTATTGCTTATTTTATTAGGAATTAATTTACTAATAATTTATTTAAATATTTTTAAATTATTTTTTCTTATAATTTGGCAACATAGAGGTCTGAACCTCATGTCCACTAGTGACAAGTTGTCTTGAATGATTAATATATGAAAATGACAAATTTTTCATATTTATCTTAAAGTTATATGTACTAAATAATCATAAAAATTAATTGTCTTTAATCTATTTTCAAGAACATGTTTTTACCTTATTTATAAGTTATCTATAATTTTTGTGAATTTTTCTACAATTTTTAGTATTTTTAATATATTTTTACCTTAATTAGGTCTATTTTGAGTTAATTAAAATAATTAATTATCTATAAATAAAATATATAAACTTTTTGCAGTCTCCCATGTGAATTTGAGCTATCTTAACAAGATAAGGAGGCAAGCCTATCTTTGTTGAATTTTTAAGTTCAAAAAGTTGGCTTTGGATAAAATGTCATATAAAATATATTTCATTTTTTAAATATATATATATATATATACACACACATATATATTTTATGAGACTAACTTCTAAACTATTCTAGATGTCATTTAATTAATTTAAGAGTATTAGTGAGATTAATCAAAATTTAGAAAAATTATCTTAAAGCTTAAGTAGTTAATTAGGTATTTTAAGATTTATTTAAGTTAAAATTAATTAACTAAAGATCAATGTGATTTTTAACACTATCCATAGTCCAATGGAGAGGTCCATTTCATGGTCCTCTTTGTCTAATATCATAACTTGGTTAAATTTTTTTTTTACAAGATTTAGAGTTATTTTCTAGGATTTTTCTGAGTTTATTTTACACCTCACGATAGGTTATTTTTGTGCAATTATGCTAATATTATATAAATTTACTAAGTATTAATATTTATTATTAAAATTATATTTTAAGTGTATTTATAATTTTTATTCACTTTTTTAATAATTTTTTTGACATTTTCAAGCTTTTGTATGGTTTTTTTATTGGCTTTTCTTGTCTCTAATTATGTTATAAACTTATTTTCTAACATTTAGTGGCATATTTGTAATTTTAATAAAACCTAAGAAAATGTGCTAAGCTCCAGATTGTATAGCTATTAAGTCTTGTAATATTTTAATTAGACATTTTTTTAATGATTATCCCTGAATATTTCTTGCCTAAACAAAATCCTCATACTTTCTAAATAAAAAACTATAATAAAGTAACACTATATGAAGAAAAATTAGGGATGTTACACCTTATACTATTGAGAACTTGCATATCACGAGAAGCCCTAGCTGACCTTAGAGCTAGCATTAATGTTATGCCCAAATCAATCTATCAGTCCTTGCACTTTGGAGAACTCAAGCCAACCGGGTTGCAAATTCAGCTGACCAACCAGCATCATAAGACCAGAGGGAGTATTGGAAGATATTCTTGTCTAGGTAAATGATTTAATTTTCCCTACTGATTTTTATGTGCTTGAGGTGGATAATGACACCAATGTTAGCCATCATACATTGATCTTGGGTAGACCATTTTTGAAAACTACTAGAACCATGATTGATGTTTATGCTGGCACATTATCCATGGCGTGTGGGGACATAAAGGTTCAATTCAACTTATCTGATGCTATGAAACATTCCCATGAGGAACACTCCATGTTTGGCATTGATGTCATTGACTCTTTAGTTGATGATGCTTGTGGAAATATGCTTTATAAAGATTCAGATCCTCCTTGCTCTACCTTCTCTTCTTCCATTAGATATGATGCACCTGTTATTTTAGAATGTCCAAGGTTTTCAGACCAGGTACACCATCCAAGCAGTAGTCATCAGTTTGCTAGGTGCTCCATGACCAGCCCATGTTGGGCAAGAAGCCCTGTGAGGGGCAATGGATTTTGCTGCATGAGCCCTGGGCAAAGCTGAGAATGAAAAGCTAAAGTCTAGATGGAGGGGACCTTTCTTGGTTACCCGTGCACACCCCAATTGTGCCATTGAGTTGGAAAATTCTAAGACTACTCAGTGTGGCATTGAAGGGCACTGGTTGATGCACCTCCATGAGACCCCTATAGATCTAAGGGTCCAGTTGGCTTATCTTTGGGTTGAAGCTGCACACCCTCCATGAGGGTCCTAACCATCCAATTAGAGACGTTAAAGCAAAGTGCTAGGTGGGAGATAACCCACCGTGAGATTTTTCTTTACTTTTCTTTTTTATTTTTCTGCATTTTATTTATTTTCATTTTAGTTTTAAGTCTTGCATCATATTTATTTTTATTTGCATTTTACACCATCTCTTTGGCACCTTAGAAGTTACATGCATAAGTTCACACCACATGCACTATATTGACATATTTGGCATTGATTTTATTTTGTATTGCATGCTTAGTGGATTCACTGTGTTGTTTAGATTGAGTACATATGCTTTTACCTATGAAATTTTGAGCCTCTTTAATTGGACTATCATGTGCCATGCTTATTTGTTCATGTGTATTTCCCTCTTTGGATTTGTATTCTAGAACTTGCTTAGGGCCTTATTTGAATGTATGTTTTCATATGCATGCTTGAATATGATTGAGACATTTTTTTTTTTTTTTTAGCCACTTACCCATATAGCCAACATTTGCATGTTACCATTGTTTAACCCTCTTGAGCCTTATTGCCCATTCTTTTGTTTTAGCACATCCTTAGCCAAAAGTGAAACACCATGCAAATTCCCAACCTTTTAGGCTTAGAAGAACATTTGTGTAAATTCTTATTTGTGCTTGAGTATAAATGTGGGGAGAGCATGAGGACATGCCCCAATTTAAGTGTGGGGAGGAACAATCTTACTCAAAATTCAGCAAGTGACATACCAAGAAAAAAAAAGCAAGGTTGATTGAAAAAAAAAATTCTGAACAAGTTTGGTTGAAGATGTGCTACATTGCAAAAGAAAGGCCTATAATTGTGTTAATTTGGACAAAGTGTACCCTTTGACATTTGTGCTCTTGGTTATGCATTTGCTTTCTTTTGACTTGAGATTTAGCTCATTGGCCTATATATTTATCCACTTTCACCTAAGCCCCATTACAACCAAAGGTAAGTCCTCTTGATTTAGTATGCATGTGTGTATGACAAAATGGAGAATAAGACCCGTAACAAACTTATGGTAATGCATTTTCAATTGAGGTGATTGAGTGTGTATCATAACCCAAAACACGTGAGTGAATGAGTGGCAAACACGATCTTGGGAGGATTTTTGTACTTGATCCATGCATCATATGTGAATTTTACTCTATGTACTATACTCTTGTTCATGCCTGGCTTGTTGTAACGACTCGCCTTTTTGTATTGTCTCTGATAAAATAATTAATTGTGAGTAATCGGTAGGGAGTTTGAAAATTTTGACAGACGTGGTTATGATTGAAACAATATAAGGATTAAAAAAATGAAAATTTATTTAATATTATTAAAAAATTCAATATAATAATATTATAATAAGAGATATAGAATATGACCTATAAGTGGCATAAGGACATTGAAAAATAATGATAAGGTTAAATAAATATGTTAAACCCAATAAAATTGTTTAGGTATTGATCGGTTGCCAAAATAGTAATAATTGGTACAGAAATGGTAATAACCGGACACCAAAACATTGAGTCTGTAAAAATAATGGAAATTATTGGATCCAATAATTTTTACTTATAACAATTAAATAAATATAGTTAATTCTAATACTGATACAAGACAAATCGATCTGGAAATAATACTTTCCTTACTTTCTCTCCAAGTTAGTCGAATTATAAAAAGGAAAAAGGCAAAAGAATTTCATTTCCTTCTCGGTTTGGCACACAACATCACGTTTTCCATTCTTTATTCTTTGTTGCTTTCTTCCTTCTTCATTTCTCCATTTTCTAAGCTTTCTTCTTGGAAAAAACTCCATCAAACCACCATAACCACAAAGGTACTCATAGGTAAGCATCTAAACTTCTTCAAGAATATCTTTTATACACCAAAATCAATTGAAAACTTTGTTTTCCCTTGATCTTGGTCCCCTTGGTAGCACAAATTAGGGGCTGGAAAAAGAGGGATTTGAGGCTTGATAAACTAAAGAAAAAGCTTGAGGAAGGTGGGAAATTATTCTAGTCTTTTACTTCATGATGTTTGGCTATTTTGCTAAGATAAGTGCTTGAATTTCTGAGGTTATACTTGCTGAAAAATCTAAAACCAAATCTTAGAACCTATGATGGATTAAGTTGTGATGAGATTATGTATACAAACAATCTGAATTTTTATTTCAGAATTTATAAGTGCTTGGATTATTAGGAAATCTTGTGTATTGGAATTTCTATGTGCTGGAATTTTTCAACATTAATTCTTGAGTTGTATGATCTTGCTATACATAATAATCAAAAAAAAGTGGCAACAAGACTTGGTTGTATCTTAAAAAATTTAGGAGCAATTATTGTCCAAGAAACTTGGTTCCTTTTCCTTGAAATTTATAAGAATTTCATCATGAAGAATTTTACAAGTTGTGATGATATAAAATCTCATAAAAGATCTCATAAAGATTAGTAGATTTTACAGAAAATCTCATAACAATTTAACAATTTTATAGAAAATTCTCATAAAATTTTAGTAGATTTTATGGAAAATCTCGTAAATATTTAGCTATTTTCTTTCAGAAAATCTCGTAAAAGTTTACTAGACTTTGCAGAAAATTCATCACAGTTCTTCAGCAAAATCTCATAAAAAGTTTAGTAGATTTTGACAATAAATCTCATAAAAATTTAAGAGAAGTTTCATAAGAAGTTAAGAGATTTTGAACATAATATCTCATAAGAAGTTAAGAGATTTTGAGAGAATTATTTCATAAGAAATTCAGGAGATCTTCAAGAGAAAAGTCTCACAGGAATTCAGGAGACTTAACAGAGAAAATCTCAAAGCAAGAGTATGAGATATAGAACTATTAAGAAGAGATGTTGCTTGAGATTCATAAGATTTCCTACACAAATATTAAAGATCTTTATGAAGAAAGAAAACTAAAGAAATAAGCTCTATGTAATATTAATTGCTTAATGGTAAGCTCATGGATTCATGGGTAGTAGTAGACGTGCTACGCCTTTGGAACTATATTGGGTTGTAATCGCGACGGCGTTACATCGTTATTAGAAAAGGGATGTACTAGAAAGAATAGCGAGGCTATTTAGATGAGATGTAGTAGACATACTCCATCTAGTGAACTATATCGGGTTGTAACGCGACGATGTTACGTCGTTGACAATATGATAGAGAAGTATATCAAAAGAGTCCTATGAGTTCTATAATTAAGTTTAAAAGTATCTAATAAAATTTAAGTCACAGGAAATAATGATACTAACTACTGAGACCTTTATGTAAACAACCAAAGATACATTGCTTATTTTGCATTAATGTTAAATATCATTGAGTAATAGACTGGTGTTTTCCTCCTGGAATCATTGATTCTCATTCCTGCTGTATGATGTACTTTATATAGATGGCCTCGATCGTGTTCTTTCTAGATGCCTGAGTTGTAGTGGTATTATGACCCGAGTTAGGGTCACTGGACCTGTTGCTAGTCGTATCCGTATTTATGTATTATTTTCTCGCCCATTCGCTACTACTATTATGAGTCCTAGTTTTGATCCAGCGTCCTTTTTCTGATGTTCCTGTATACGACCCATCCACCATAGCCACCACAACCTGTTGTCGATGTTGAGTCTAATCCTTCAGAGGAGACATCTTCTGGTTCCTCTACTCCTTTCGAGGGAGGAGGGACTGACAGGGCTACCTAGCTGACGTGCCTAATGGGTACTACTCTCCACTTACTTGACTGGTTATGGCACATCCAGCTTGTTTATAGACATAGTATGGCTTAGGGTCCCTCATATTATCTGACTATAATGGGCCCTTACGTCGACCTTTTGATGAGCCATTGACCGAGGAGTTATACTTATCCTATATAGTTGGTTGTATTTTGTTAGGCCTAACCCGGATTAGGTGGTTATGGCAACAACCAAGGTAGGGTTATTTATAATACAAATGTAATTAAGTGTGAATGTATATAGTATAACTATATGACTTAACTTACTATGGATGTGATATAAGATGTAAATTATCGTGTGACCGACTTCTTAGGATGCGCATTATATTCCCGCTATTTCTATACATTGATTATTATGTTGAAAGGTTTGCGAAACGTGAAAAGTTAGTATAACTTTTAGTGCAAGGCTCTTATCTATTACAACACATACATATATAATTCCTATGAATGAGAAAAATAAAATCTGTAAGGTAGTTATGGGTAACGACTTCTTACTGGAACGTTATGACTCAAGCATAACACTATAGTAGGAAGGATGTTACATTTTGGTATAAGAAGTTCATCCTCTTAGAGCTTAGGGATGGTCTGACTTGTTTCTAAAGCACACTCTGAGATTTTAGTGTCATGCAATAAAATCTTATCTGTTTAGATAAGAAGTAAAATTTTATATTCATGACTGTTTACCTTTGAAGTACTTAGTTATATCACACTTAGCTTTTTATTAAGTCTGATCACCTCAATGTTTTTGTTATGTATGACAGGAACTAATGGCTCCAAGTAGGCGTCCTAGGACTAACAATAACCCCAACGGCATGCTTGATGAGAACACAGCAGCCTTTATGCAAGATTTTCAGAATGACCCAAGCTATTAGGGAACAAGCAGTGGCTGAATTGATGATGAAACATTGGGAAGGCAAACGAGACAAGGAGATAATAATGGCAATGGCCATGAATGGTTAATGTTCTCGGAGTTTCAAAAGGCATGTCCACCTCATTTTAGGGGGACGTGAACCCTGATAAGGCGGAAGAATGGATGCAAACAATTGAGAAAATCTTTTCATGTTGGACCGCAAATCAACAGAAGGTGACATTTGCTGCTTTTGTACTAGATGCTGATGCAAATTCCTGGTAGGTAGGAACACGAAGACTCTTGGAGGGAGTTGGTATTGAGATTACTTGGGAAGTGTTCAAGAAGGCCTTTTACAAGAAATATTTTCCTATTTTTGTAAGGAATGCGAAGGAGTTAGAATTCTTGAGACTCCAACGGGAAATATGACTTGTCCTTAGTACATAGCTAAATTTGAGAAATTATGTAAGTTTTCTACCATCTACTAGCAGAACCCTAATGATGAGTGGAAATGTGTGAAATATGAAAGGGTCTCTTAGAGAATATCTTGATGATTGTAGGACCAATGGAAATTAGAGATTTCCTTACATTAGTGAATAAAAGCACTCTAGTGGAAGAATACACTAAGAAATTGACTATATCCTGAACCCAAGCAGGATGATAATAGGAGGAAGTTTTGCATTACAAGGTCCAAGATTTAAACTTGCCCTACCACCACGAAGGGATTTTCCTCATGGGAATGGAAAAAGAAAGCAGCTGAGATCGTTTACTAACAAGGAATGCCCGAAATGTGGGAAGCATCATGGTGACAAACCATGTTCATTTGGACAAAATGTTTGTTATCGCTACAGAAAGCCACGTCACATGAGTGGAGAATGTCAAACTAGAGATTTGCCGCTTTTTTCCAGGCCACAACAATAGGGATGTGTCTATACTATGAATGCTAAAGAAGCTACACTACCCAAGGAGCTCATTCAAGGTACGTGTAGAATTAATCAAGAATCCTTAATAGTACTATATGATTCAGGAGCCACACACTCATTTATATCTTTGAAATGTGCTGAAATTGCCCATATATGATTTACCCCATGATTTGGCCGTCCACACACCTACAAATAAACCGGTAAAGACAAGTCAAGTTTGTAAGAGCGTTCTTCTTCAAGTTGAAGGTAGGACATTCATAATTGACTTAGTCTGCCTGTCATTAGTTGGTCTTGATCTTATTCTTAGCATGGATTGGCTCTCTACCAACCGTGTGATGTTAAGATGCTATGATAAGACAGTAGTGTTTCCATTAGATATCCTCTCTTAAAAAGTCTCCATGTGTTTTCACCTAAATTCCTTAGAATTAGGATGTGGAAAGTCTAGTAGGCTAGGGTACGTATTCTTGTTGACTAGTGTAGCAGAGGGTGAGAGGAATTAGAAGAGATACCAGTTTGAGATACTCCGATGTATTTCCAGAAGATATACCAGCATTTCCCCCACAAAGGGAGATAAAGTTCTCTATTGACTTGGTACCAGGAAGGTCGATTTCCATAGCTCCTTATCGAATGTCTCATTTGGAGTTAGTAGAATTGAAGAAGCAGATTGAAGAGCTTTGCGTAAACATTCCATCCAACCTAGTGCATCACCATGGGGAGCTCTTGTACTATTAGTGAAAAAGAAGGACGGAGATATGAGGCTATGTGTTGACTATAGACAATGAATAAGGTGATGATCAAGAACAAGTATCCTCTCCCAAGGATTGATGATCTCATGGATCAACTGAGGGAGCGACAATATTCTCCAAAATTGATTTGAGATCAGGGTATCACAAGATTCGAGTTTGAGAAGTAGATATTCCAAAGACGCTTTTAGAACACGGTATGGGTATTATGAATATACAGTGATGTCCTTTGGATTAACAAATGCCCAGCCATTTTCATGGACTACATAAATCGAATCTTCCGACCTTATCTCGATAAGTTTTTAGTTGTCTTTATAGATGATATTCTCATCTATTAGAAGACCGAGGAAGAACATGAGACGCACCTCCGAAAAGTGCTAGAGATTCTACGAGAATGGAAACTGGATGCCAAGCTGTCAAAATGTGAGTTTTGGATGAAGGAAGTAAAATTTCTTGGTCATGTCGTATCATAGGAGGAATTGCAGTTGATCCAAAATAATGAAGAAGTTTTAAAGTGGGAAAGGCTAACTACTATTACAGAAATTTGAAGTTTCTTAGGAATAGCTGGGTATTACAGAAGATTTATCAAAGGATTCTCCCAGGATATCCTTGCCTTTAACAAAGCTAACTTGCAAAAATACACCGTTGACTTGGTCAATAGAGTTTGAGAAGAGTTTTCAAGAACTAAAGTAGAGATTGACAACGGCACCAATGTTGGTCTTGCCAGATCCACACGGTCCATTTGAGGTCTACTGTGATGCGCCAGGAAAGGGCTTAGGGTGTGTTTTGATGTAGAACAGAAATGTGGTGGCCTATGCTTCAAGGCAATGAAGTTGCATGAGGTGAACTACCCTATTCATGATCTTGAACTAGTAGCAGGAATGTTTACTTTGAAAATTTGGAGACACCATCTCTATGGAGTAAATTTTGAAGTCTTTTCTATCACAAGAGTCTCAAATATCTTTTCGACAGAAGGACTTGAACATGAGACAACGTAGGTGGATGGAATTTTTGAAGGATTATGACTTTGATCTAAGCTACCATCTAGGAAAGGCAAATGTGGTAGCAGATGCCTCGCAGAAAGACCTTGAGTATTTCTTGGATGATGATTAAGGAGACAGAGGTAGAAAAGACTTTCCGAAACCTCAAGTTGGGAATAGAAGAGAGATGTACGCCCCGATTTTTTCGTGTACAAATGACCAAAATGCCCTTGAGGTCATTTTACCCAGGAATGAGGATTGCCGATCCAGCCATCCTCAAAGGGATGTTTTGATGTTGATAAGGGATTATATGTGTGACATGTGGTAATAGAGGAGAAGAATCTCATTTTTGAGTTCGACGCGGAAATTACCAAAACGCCCCGTGATTGCCCGTCATCGTTCACGTCCCTTGATCTAGACTTTACCAAATGGTTTTAAACGATGATTTTAAGTGAATTTTAACAAGTTTATGCCCAGGTAGGCCGAGCGGTTTTAGTGCAAAATTACCATTTTGCCCCTAGAACAGTGTACAGTGAGCCTAATGATGTAATTAAGCAAACCTAAGCAATATTAGGCTCTAATCAAAGATTAATTTATTTCGATAATTAATCTCAAGTCAAAATAATTTATTAAGGTTAATTAGATCCTAAGATTGCTTAGTTAAACTCTAATTACATTCTTTGATTCAAGATTCCTAGTCATGGAATCTTGAATAGTATTTTCTCTCCAATTCCTTAAATTAAGGAATTGTGCCCATACTTCATTTGACCAAAAGAATGATTTTAAATTGTTAATTTAGCAAGATCACTCTCCTAATCAAGTCTTGACAACCTTAATTAGGCATTACCTTACCGAAACACTTTCTTACAAACTCCTAATCAAAACCTTAATCAAAGAAACACCTAAATACATCACCAAACCACAATTACATGAACAAATCTCCTCCCTCTTGGCTGTAAAATCTGGCCGAATACATGGCCTCAAAGAAGTGTCATGTGTTGTTTTAATTCTCACTCAAGAGCCATGCCTAGGCCATACTTGGAACCATACCTCACCATACTTTCAACTATGCTTTGCCCATACCTAGCCCATGCCAATCAAAAGATATTTTCCTCCCCCAAAGCCAATGAGGCCGTCGGCCATTCCCTCCCAAGGCAGCCTCCATGTTACAAAATTTCTATAAATACCAAGCTTGGAAGAACTTGGTTACACTTTAGATCATTTGCCAAGTTTAGTTTTCTTGCACTTCCTTGCTTTTTCTTTCAAATTTCTCTTCATCTTGCTCATCTTCTTCTTCCCTTCAGAGAATCCTTCCACCACCACAAACAACCATAAACCACCATTCCCTCACCTCAAACCATCTCTTAAACACTCAAACTTTCCATTTTCAAGCTTAGAAACTCAAGGAAAAATCATCTTCCTTGAGCCTCCTCTTTGGCCAAACATACACCCACATCCAAGAGAAGATTTTGTCTTCTCAATCCTTCAAGAACTCAAGCTTTCCTTCATTTCTTTCAAGACTTCCTTAGGTAGGGGTTTTGTTTCAAGTTTTTGCTTGTTGTTTTCAAGAAAAGTTCTAGCTTTCTCTTGGTTTTCTAAGCTTTCCTTTTTCTTTTCTTCTTTTCGGCCAAGAGGCCTTTTCATGAGAAGAACTTTGGCTTGATAATGAGGTTTTAAGACAATGACTTGTTGATGTCTTGTAAGAAACCTCTAAAACTTGAGAAACTTGGTCTTGAACCATATATGCTTGTGACTTCTTTCTCTTTTTCTTGCTCATGGTTTCGGTTCCTTTTTCCTTCACAAGTTTTCAGTTTCCTCTTCCTTTCCCCTCATGATTTCGATTTCCTTTTCCTTTGTTTGAACAAAGTTTGCTAAAAATGTTAAGTAGATCACAAAAGTTTTGTTAAAGAAAATTAATCCTATGTTTTCAAAGAGCTCTAAACTTACCCTTGCCAACCTTAAAGTTGGTCGGCCGTTCTAAGAGTTTTACTCTAGATTGAAGCCCATGAGCAATAAAATAAAGAATATGACTTAGTTCTTTGTATTTTGTTTAGACAAAGTGTTGAGCTTTGTGTCTATTTTCTTGAGCTTGATGATGAAGTTTAAAACCAAAGACTTCTTTGAAGTCTTGGTGCTAAGAACTCTAAAGCTCACTTTATGTTTATTAAGGTACATATTTGGGTTGAGGTTGTGATGTTCCTTTAAAGTCTTGTAAAGCTCTAGCTAAGATAAAATGAGTTGCACACATGTTTATGTTTATGCCTTGCATAGCATGTTTATTTTGATGTCATCACTAAACTCTCAAGAATAACTAAATGGACTTGCATTATCATGTTTAAGTTTCCAAGCTTGCATTTCATGTTTATATTTCAAGTCATCACTTAATCTTTAAAGATAATAATAAGGTTGCATCTCATGTTTATTTTATGCACTCACTTTATTTTCTAATGAAGAGTAAAATAAGTGCATAGTATGTTTAAGTTTATGCCATCACTTAATTATCCTAGAGCTCAAAGACTTGCCCAAGTATCTTACATAAAGTTTTAGAAAATGGAGGCATTTCAAGGATGTCATTTCGGCCTTGTGATGATGATGATGGACTTAGATGAGTTCATCTAATCATAAGTGCCCATAGTCTAAGTCTTGGAATTTTTCTAAGCTTAGGTGTACTCAAGGAACTCTATGAACAAGGTTTTGTGTTTTAAATCTATTCCTTGAGCTAAATAATTTAGGTACTGACCTAGCACATATTTATGTGATTTCATTGAGAATAATTAGTTTCTAAAAGATTTTTGAGGTTCTAAAATGAATCCAAGAGAAACTAGCAACTTATATACATTTAAATCATGAGATTATGTGATTATATGAGGTTTATGTTTTCGGTTCTGCCTTGTGAAATTGGCCACTATATAATTTCTGTTTTATGGTGTTAAAATGTGTAAAATTATGTTTGGGTGAAGCAAGGAATGATTTAGGGAAGTTACGAAAAATAAGTAACTAGAAAGGACTTAAAATGTGAATTCTAGAACACTTAGATACACAAATTGTAAATTTTGTTCCAGCATAATTGGACTTAAGAAAAATGGTTTATAACTAGTGGATATGTGTAGGAATCCCTCATAATTGGTTTAGGAGTTAATTATAGAGCCTTAGGCGAAGACGGAACTTAGAAAGGGTCAAAGACGGAGATTCTAGGACCCCATATTCATATGATAAAAATTCTGCCTAAAGGTTGTAGAGCTGTTTGGTTAGTTAGTAAGCATAAACATTAGAGGAAATTATAGGTAATGATCCCTTAGGTGTAACAAAGCTCCATAGTGAAAGTTAGAATCATTAGAACATAAGCTTAAGACTCTAAGGGCCAAAGCATAAGATACTATGAGATAGAAGGTGTGATGTGAGAATAAGACCGAGGGTATAATCGTGATGTTGTGAATATGTTAATGCCATGAATAAGAGACTATATGTGTGTTTGTGACACATTGTTATGATGATGTGGTGTGCTATGCTTAAGATGTATGAGAATACGAAATATGAATGAGTTAGGAGGATATGTTATATGATGTTCTATGGTTGTATGCTCATGTTGCATCCATACCAGATATAATAAAGTGGAAATTATCCCATTATAACTTCCTGAGTTAAGGGTTGTATGGGGTGATCCAAGAAAAGAGATATGTTAAAGAGGAAATGATGTCATTATGACTTCCCAAGTTAAGGGTTGTATGGGGTGATCCAAGAAAGAGATGTGATTCCCTCTTTTTCCCATATAAATCTAGCGATGACTAGTTAGGATGAGCTCATTCCTAGGCGATGGGTGTATTTGGAGTTTTGGTGACCATGAGAAATCGGCAGCAGGTTAGGTGGATTTTGGTGACCATGATGAGGGTGGAAAAGTTAAGAAAGGAACTCAAAGAGTTCAATTATGACAAAGTAAAATACACACATGCATATGTTTTGTGGTTGTTCCATTGGTGCTTATGATTAAGTGATATATGTTGAGGATGTGAACTGTCATGCTTAAGCATTGCCATGCATACATAAAATATCTGCTGCATTCATACCATCAAGACTCATGCTAAAAGAAACCCACTTCGGATAATAGGATTTGAGAAATTAAAACTGAACCTATGCATGCACACCTCTTTCATAATGAAACCCGAAGTGGCTGGGCGACGATGATGACACTTGTGTTAAAGTCGGGCTACCGAGAATCTCGTATAAGTATTCTCACCCCTTTGTTTTCCCTCCCATGTCGTCTCCAGACGGATTGATGCGGATGTTCGTGATCTTTCTTGAGGCGCGGGCGTAGGAATCATGTCATCTAGCCAGATTAGAGGGCACAACGGAAGCACGAAGACTAGTCTAGCTTTGCTAAGATTCTATTTTGCGTTAGTTAAAGTTGTTTGGTGTAATTGATACCCCTAGGTGTCCTTATATTTTTAAGAACATCGTTGTCATGTTATGATTATGATACACTACTATAATTCATGTTGTGATTATTCTATGGTTTATTCATGGTTATTATGATGACGTACATCTGATTGTTATGTTTTACGTTTAATAGTCGGTATTATGCGCATGCGCAACTCGCATTTTAAATCTTAAATTCAAAAGAAAAATTTAGTCATATTTTTAATACTCGTATTTTAAAGAAAGGTAAGTCAAGATCTGAAACAAAGGCGTAACAACTAATAACTAACCGAAATACGACTCAAGCATATGACGTTAAGAGTTAGGGTGTTACAAGAGACCTAAAAGTGTTTGTTTAGGTCAAATTAGGATCACAAGTGACATCAAAAAGCAGATTTCACGAGCTTAGCAAGAAGATTCAGAATTTCAAGAAAACCATGACCTGTTATTTGGAAGCAGAAAGATTTGCCCAAGATAAAGATAGGATATGGGGTATCAAGATCGGATCTATGTGTCAAGAATAGGAAATCTTCGTCATGATATTCTAGAAGAGGCTCACCAAGGTAAGTTCTCTGGACACCCAAGAGTCACAAAAATGTATAGAGATCTTAAAAAGATGTTCTGTGGCCAAAAATGAAGGTTGATGTAGCAGAAATAGTATCTAAGTGTTTGACTTGCCAGAAAGTGAAGATTGAACATAAGAAATTGCCAAGTACATTATAACCTCTTGAAGATCCAGGATGGAAACGGAAAGCATTTCCATGGACTTTGTCATGGATTACCCAAAACGCCAAGGATATGATTCTATTTGGGTTATAGTGGATAAACTAAGTCTTCACATTTTCTACCTATCAGAATCGTATTCTTGGAGAAATTGGCTAAACTCTATATAGAGGAAATTGTGAGGCTACATGGCGTTCCTTCAACTATAATCTTAGATCGGATCTGGAATTCACTTCAAGATTTTGGGTAGCTTTTCAGAAGCTTTTGTAAACTTTGTCTAGAGTATCATCCTAGACTACGGGAAACTGAAGGACCATTCAAATACTGGAAGATATGTTGAGAGGGGTTGGGACAACTGTCTACCACTAATTAAATTTTCCTACAACAACAACTATCACGCAAGTATCCGAATGGCTCCTTATGAAGCTCTATATGGAAGGAAGTGTCAATCGCCTCTTTGTTGGTATGAATCTGGCGAGACTAGTCTTTTGGGACCAGACCTCATCCAGACTACCGCACAGATAAAGAGGATCTGAAGTAAGATTTTGACCTTAGCCAGAAAGCTACGCTGATAAGAGAAGGAAACCGTTAGAATTTTGAGAGGAAATCATGTATTTTTGAAGGTTACCCCTACAACGGGATAGGTAGAACTATTAAAGTCAAGAAGTTAAATCCTCGCTTTGTTAGTCCATTTGTAACACCCTAATTTTTAATCTCATATGCTCGAGCCGCATTTCGATTAATTATTAGTCATTACGTTTTTGTTTCAATTTTGACTTATCTTTTAAAATACGAGTAAGGAAAATATGACTAAATATTTTTTTTTTATCTTAAAACTTAAATGTGAGCTGCACTTGTGCATAAATACCTATTAATATATATAAGACATAGCAACCAAATACACGTCATCATAGCAATCATAAATAAACCATAGAGTAATCACAACATAAATTATAGTAGTATATTATAATCATAATATAACAACGATGTCTTTATAAATATAAGGACACCTAGGGGTATCAATTACACCAAACAACTTTAGCTAACACAAAACAGAATATTAACAAAGCTCAACTAGTCTTCATGCTTTCGCTGCCCTCTGATCTGAACTAGATAACGTGATTCCTATGCCCGCGCCTCAAGAAAAATCATGAACATCCGCATCAATCCCGTTGGAAATGGCACGGAGGGAAAACAAAAGGGTGAGAATACTTATACAAGATTCTAGGAGGTCTCCAACTTTAACACAAGTGTCATCATTGTCGCCCCCAACCACTTCGGGTTTCATTATGAAAGAGGTGTGCAAGCATAGGTTCAGTTTTAATTTCTCAAATCCTATTATCCGAAGTGGATTTCTTTTAGCATGAGTCTTGATGGTATGAATGCAGGAGAATATTTTATGTATGCTTGGAAATGCTTGAGCATGACAGTCACGTACTCAACATATATCACTTAATCATAAGCACCAATGGAACAACCACGAAACATATGCATGTGCGTCTTTTACTTTATCATAATTAAACTCTTCAGTTCCTTTCTTAACTTTTCCACCCTCATCGTAGCCACCAAAATCCACCTAACATGCCGCCCGCAATTTTCACATAGCCACCAAAACTCCAAATACACTCATCGCCTAAGAATAAGCTCATCCTAACTAGCCGTTGCTAGATTCATGCAGGGAAAGAAGGGAATCATATCTCTTTAGATCACCCGTACAACCCTTAACTCGGAAAGTCATAATGGGATCATTTCCTCATTATCATAACTTGTATGGATGCAACATGAGCGTACAACCATAGAACATCTTATAACATACCCTCTATTCATATCTCATATTCTCATGAATTGTAAACATAGCATACCACATCATCATAGCAACATGTCACACATCCATACATTCTCATACTCACGATATTTAAAACATTCACATACATCAAAGCAATACTCACTCGAACTCATTCTCACATCACACCTACTATCTCATAGTATTTTATACTTTGGCCCTTATGGGTCTTAAACTTGTGTTCTAATTATCCTAACATTCATTATGGATCTTTATTTCACCTAAAGGAACTTTTGCACATGCTCAGTTGCAGTGGCAGGTGCGGAATGAGCCTCTTGATATTGTGCTCTAAAATGTATAGCATGAAAATAGTGCAAATACCCTTTTTAAGCATTAATAGGTAACTTTTGGATAAATGTAGTGAAGATGCAGACTGACAAGTCTGTAATCTATATTAAGTGAAAACAGAATGATATGGTGCTCAAACAAATATTGCTTTTGGGAACAATTGTTAAAGAAATAAAATTTCAAAGAGGCAGTTGAAAGCACTTGTTGTTTGTGCTTTTAGAATGCATTGAGATGGTTTTTATAAAATGATTAATCTGAGGCTTTGACTGCTTTCTTGTCGCTGTGCTGGTACTATGTTCTTGTTTGATTTTCAAGAAGGTAGCAATGGGATTTTGAGCACTCAGGGTTGAGCTTGGGAACTGTAGTGGTCATAATTGGGGCAAAAAAGTTGGATTCAACTTGGTCTTGGATGGTGATTTGGATTGTAATAGACACGATTGGTGATGCTGCATCTATTGGGATCGGGTGGTTGTTTATGGAGTGCGATATTTCCTGGTTGTCGTGTCTTATTGCAATGTTTATGTAAGTTTGTGGTAAGTAAATGGTGAGCATTCAGTTGATTACAGTTGCAGGCGTTCTTAGCTGTTTTATTATGCCTTCTGAATTTCTTTACTATTATTTATGTAAAATCTCTCTTCTTGAAGAAGTTATTGCCTACCCACACTTGAATGGTACTTTCAAAATGTAGCACTCTCTGGTGCAGTTAGTTTTTCTAGGGTTTTATTTCAAGTTACTATTGTAGTAACTTTGAGTCAAGAGGATAAGTTCTACAACTGCAACTACTTGAAAATAAATGAAGATTACAAATTCATAGTCATAAGGAATCTGTTACGAGCTAGTTGCAAGTTATGGGACTTGAGCCTTTCATTGGAAGTATGGGATTTTGTTGGGGAGTTTATATAGCCTTGGGCTCTCTGATCACAATAGCTAGCTTTTGTGGTGTGGTTAAGGTTCGTACCAGAATCATTATCTTTGTAACAATGGAAACCGTCATCCCTAGTTTACATAGAAAGTTTTCTGATTTACATGGGTAAATACATGTGTGTATGTTGTAGTTCTTTGTCTTGACCATTTCTAAGACTGCTTCTTTTATCTGTAGTGCCTCACTAACTTCTGAGAAACTGCCTCAAAGAGCTGCTTGTTGACTGCTATGCTCTTACATTTTGATCATTATAAAACACTTGTTTTAATTGGTAGAAAAAAAGGTATTAGATAGATAAAAGTAATGATATATATTCATGAGTCCTTTCTTGCAAGTTTTGTGTGGTTCTAGCTGGAAGATATGAGGTAAGCACAGTTCTATTGTGAAAGAAATCTGAAAGGGATCATACTTGGAAACCATTTTTTTTATCCTCTTAAACTAATGATGAGCAGTATTTACTAGCAATCATAGTTACATAACTTGGACTTGAAGTCAACCTGATCATGAATTTTATGTACTATGTTCAAATCCTACAAGTGATATTTTGAGGTTTATTTATTTATCTTTCAAAAGACCAAGTCAGACCAGTCCAGGCAGGTCAACAAAGCACCCGGGTTTGACGTAGGTTTTGCAATAACCTGTCATGCTTAAGAACCGGGCCAACCTAGGAATGAGACACAGGTTTTCTAGTTTGATGGGATCCGTCAGGATCATACGACTGTCCTTGCTCCTTAACTTTGTTGAATCACCCACTTGCATCTGGTTTTATTTATTTTTAAATCTTTTTGGCATGGAGTTTTTGATTTTTTTATTTTTTCTCTGCTGTAAATTGGGACGCTTTTGCATTTTGTTTGTCATAAGTTGGGACTTTGGGTCTGCTATACGCTTCCATCCCCTCCCCTAAATACTGACAAATTGTGGTTTAGAGGGAGTAATGTATATATGTAATGGGCGGAGGATTTCTTTGTTCGTACTTCTGTTTTCATCTTCTTTGTAGACTAGTTTTTGGGCCTTGGAGCCATTTACCTGTTCTTGTTGTTATTTGAGATGAGTTTCTTCATGCTCTTGGAAATGTTTTCTGTATCTGTACATGCAGTTACATATGCTGGATATATAATATATGAGTTTGGCTATGTAAAGTTGATATTGATGACTGATTCAGTCAAGCGCATGTTTTCTAATTCAAGGTATTTGGTTTGTGATCTGAGATCTCTGATGCAAGGTTCCTGATATTGCCAGTACTTCTGGCTGTGGATGGATGGTGTTTTCTTACAGACTGTAGACTGGGATCACAGCTCATTTGACTAGCCGAATCAATTTCACATGTTTTTGCGTTATTTTGCAACTTTTCATGGAATGTTCTGTCTGGTATCTTTGGTAATGTTGGTTGTGCCCATACAATCTTTAGATCAGTTCCTGTTGATGAATTTTGTATGTTTTTGGGGAAAGGAAGGAGGCCAAATCTTTATGGCTGTGTTTTATACACCACTGTTTGGTGTATTTAGCTGGATCTTGCACCTTCAAAGACTGATTTTCAGACAAGGTGTTTGGCCTTTATTGGTGTAAGGTACATGATCCTTTTAGAGGAATTTCCCTCTTAGATATGTTGAGAGATTGGAAACCTCTATTTCATTGATAGTTTTTTCTTGTTTGTTTTTGTTCTTTTAGAGAAGATCTCTTGTACTCCTATCCTTTTGTTTACTTACTCGCTTCATCTATGTAAAATTCTTCTTCTGTCAAGCAAGAATCTTGTTTTATAAAAACATTGTTAGCTACTGGTAATCAGTGATAGAATTTAAGAAAAGCACAACATTATTGGGTCTGGTATGATATCTGTGTGATACTTCCCAGAGCAGTAGTATGAACAGAAAGGTATGGCCAAGGCCAGGAACTGTTCGAGAGGCTGCACACTACCAAATCCTCACCAGCTAACTCCTTGTCTTCCCTCTCCACTCACTCCATTACAAATAATGCCCCCTTCTAACCAAGTAACATAGAATTCCCACTCCTTTCTCTCTATGCCAGCTCATTTTATGCCAATTTGGACCCCTCCACTAATTCTGTTTTTCCTCATCTAGTAAGTTGCAAAACATCTAGTTATCATGTCCAGGTTATTCGGTAACCTCTATTTAGTTTTTGACTAAACCTTGTCAGGATTGAGGATACCGCCAAGGATTGTGGTTGAATCAAGCCAGCCTGGACCAAATTATGGGGAGTGCCTGGTTTTTATCCTTTTATTAGCACTTGGTGGATAGGTTTGAGCTGGGTCCTTAGTGGGAAGTATGGGTGTAAAATCGACGAGTTGTATGGATTATGGATTGGAAGCAAAATGGGTGGGTAAAAGGTAAACCATTAAGCCCATAGTAATTGTTAAAAAATCCAATCTATCCATGGCCTCAAAACCTCAAATTTTGCACATTTATATAATTATATGTATATTTTATATTATGATTCCTAAATAATTGTCATCTCTATACATAGTATGCATAACAAATAATAAAAGTTTTTTGATATAGTAGTACATATGATATAAAAGTATAAAACATATAAATATTTCTAGAATATATTTTTTAAGATTTTTCTCTTATTAACTTATTTTATCCACTTAGTGGAGTTTCTACTTACTAGTAAGTTATTTATGAATAATGTTCTATTATGATGTCAAATAATACATTAATACGCATTTTTTTTTATGTTGAACCTAAGAGATGTTTAAGAAGAAAATTATTGTCTTTTTTGTTAAGAAAAAAGAGAATAAATGATGAAATAAACCCTAATTTACCAATAATCTATATGAAAAATACTATATAGTGACTCATTTTATACTTTTTATATGTAATTTATTTTATTTTATTTTATATTAATTAATTTGCCCCCCTTCTCTAAAATTTCCGGTTCCGCCACTTATGCCTACAACGGTGGTGTCTAGTGTGCCATATTTGGACAGCATCTGAGCTTGAATCTTGGGATATATCCTTTGAGGGGCAGTGGGGTGTGCCCATGCTGTCCAGGTAAACCACCCTAGAATCCCATCATAGGGACTAAAAGTTTGACGTTGTATGGAGAAGCCAGTTTGATATGAAAGCATGGTAAATGATGATGCATGTGGGTTGTGCGAGTGTGTGTTTGTGGATGAAGAGACGTGGTTAGTGAACTGAATTGTTTTGTATTAACTCTATTGCAGGATGTTAGGAAAAGTGCTACACATCTAGAATCTGCTCCAACTGTGCCATGGCCACGCATAGCTAGGCGATCTCCCTTTCTTTCTGCTAGGTTTTCCAGATTGCCCTTTACAAAAGCTAGTACTGGGACATTTAGGACTTGACCCCCTACTAAATTTGGTGCCAGGAGCTTGCAGTGGAAGCCCGATGCTCATGGTGCTTCATCTGAAAATGGAGCCTCTTTAAATAACAGCATTATTTCTGCAACTGCTGCACGAGGTCTCACGTATGTTAGAACAGAATCTAAGCTTGAAGGTAACTCCAGTACAATATAGGGTATTTTTTTTGGTCTGGCAGTGCAATATAGTTTACTAGACGAAAGAAGTTGTGGCAGGCTAAAGGTTGCATCAGATTTACTTATGGTCGATGGCCCAAAATAATAATAATAATAATAAAAAGGGAAACAAGTAGTTTACCCCCTGTACTTTAACCCATTCTGTTACACTCTCATCTAGTCCCACTGTTAAGTGGTCACGTGACCACCACGTGACTCATTTTTTTCATAAAATTGCCCTTCCCCTTACAAGAAATTTCCCACCCCGATCCTTCTCTCTAACCTAGCCCTTCCCAATATGAAGAAAACACTTCCCCTAGCAACCGTGAAATGGAAAAACACGACTCTATTCCCTTCTCCAACCTTCCAAAAAAAATGCATGAAGAATGAAAAACACGATCTGATCTCAAACCAACATAAATCTGTGTTCCCTTCCAAAATTACAAATTCCTATCTCGAAGAGCACATTCTCATCCTATTCAAATTCCCATTGCTATAAATCCCTAATTTGAAGAACCCACTTCGAAGGCAATTGAAGAGAAAGAAGAAGACGACCCACCGAAGAATCAACTGGAATACGTCCCACTTTAAAGGCATGGAGAGTGATGGATCAACTGGAAGCATCAACTCATCAATTCACAGATGTGGTCTTCCTTCAAGGCTATAGACCTCTTAGATAGAGGGTAACCCAGGTAGGATATTTTTTGGGTGTCCAAGATATGAGTCTCAAGGGTATTGCAATTTCTTTGCTTGATGTGACCCACATTTAACACAAAGATCAGGAAAAGTGATGAATGGATTATTGATGAAAAAGAAAGAGCTGACTGAAGTGATAGAGGCACAAAAAATAGAGTTGTTGGTGTTGAACCAAAAATCAAAGCGTTGAATTGCAGGCATTGAGAGGGAATGTGGCTTCATACAAGAGTCAAGTGAAGAAGTTGTACACAATAATAGCTTTTGTTGTTGTTATTTTGGTCCTACAATTGTTTCAATGGATGTAGAATGGTTTAGATTAAATGTTATTGTTGGGGTTTATGATGTATAATGTTTTGCCCAAATCTAGATTAATGAAATGATGATTTAGTTATTACATTTATGTTGTTATATTGCTGGATTACATCCTTTGTTATTGCTGCAAGTTTAATTGTGATGTCATTCAATTTGAATCATTTTTTGCTTGATGAACATTACTTGAGGGCCTAATGTTGGAGTTTGATTGCTGGGTTAAATGTATTTAAAAAAATTGTTCCTTGTCCCAATTCGATTCTAATACCTAAGCTATTGGAAAACTTCATGATTGAAACAGCAAGGAATAATGGTAGCAAGAGAAGAAAAGTTCATAGAGAGTAAGAGAGATTGAATGGATCAATGGGGATCTTGAACCTATTATTGAACAACTAATTACAGGAAGTTAGCTATTTGACTTATATACAAAATGAACTAAGGGGAAAGCTACTGAGAATACAACAAATTGATAACTAACTACTTGTTGTATAACAAACTAATTGCTTGGAACTAAAATAATCACTTGTCTAAATGCTTAATTCTTCTAATACAAGCTACCAAATTTGCATCATATGTAGTCCATCTGATAAGCCACATGGAATAAAGGTGAGGAGAAGCTAAATGGGAACATGATATGTACCAAGTGTTAATATTAGCTCACCACAACAACATTACAGATCAATATTTTCTCCACAAAGCAAGGGAGCATCTTCCACAGGCTATTTATCATATATGTTTATCTCAAATAAGGAGCACATTCTCACAATTTTGAGTATGCTTATATTCTACCAAAATACACAATAGCTGTATACTCCATCAAAATAACATTATGTCTCAAATTTGAATGCTTAAATACATTCAGTCACAAAACACCTAAAATACTTCAGAAATTCAAAGTTAAGTATTTCTTTTGACATTAAGCTTTGGCCCTTTTCCTTGTGATGTTTGTGGAAGTGGTTGAGTGAATGATATTGGAGGTGCCTCATTAGTAGCTGATTGTGGAGGAGGTTGATTGAGTAAGCTTTGAGTCCTTTTCCCATGTGCTCTTTTGCTTCTCCTTATAGGACTCCTAACAGCATCAAAAGTACCTACATCACCAAAATTGAACAAAGTTTCCTTTAAAACAAAATTTCAGTTTCCTTTAAAACAAAATTGCTTTACAACAAAGTCCCAACAACATTTAGCAGGAGAAGTCAACAAAAAAGCAACATTTAGCACTAGCAACAGAAGCAAAAACAAAGAAAAAAGCATGGCCCAATTGCAAAAAGTATATAACATGGAAAAAAGAAGAAAAAACCAAAGAAAGGGAACCATTTTTAGCATTATCAGAACCACCATTAGCAATAACAACATTAGCAGGACCAACAGCAACTTGTGAGCCATTTTCAAGAGTAGCAGTATCATCACTTGTTCCTTCACCATCTGCAACAAAAATACACTATTCCCATCTTCAACACAATTTTAAAACATATATTCAATGAGAGGGAAAATTAGTTAAAAAAAAAAACCAGATTGTTTCTTTTTCTTCTTTGGCCTTTTTGCATTTGCATCTCTTGGCCTCTTGCATGTTCGATTATTATGACCCCATTGCAAGCAATTTTTACATTGAGTAGGATGACCACCCTTCCTAATCCTAGTTTGAATTCTTGGCCCATCAGGAGCCTTTTTCTAGCCTTCTTTGGCCTTCCAACTTGAGCTCTTGTTGTAGGTGGTAGAATTGGATCATACTCCGTCTATGGCCACTCTTCAGCAGATGGCATGGGGCTTATCATAGTCCCATATGTTTGCAGAAAAGTATCATTCCTATAGTAATGGCTCACATAGCTCTCTGCATTTCCCTTTTGCGCATATATTGCACTAACACATGTGCACATGGGATTCCAGTAAGATCCCACAATCTACAAGTGCAAGTTCTAGGCCAAGTCAACCACTCTCTTCCAACCTAAAAATGTGTCAACCTCAAACTTGCCAGTCCCATTCATGTGTGCAATGCACAAAACAACATCTTGTTTTTCCTTTTCTAACTTGGCTTGAATTCTTGGGCATATCATCCCATTATACTTCAGCATTCCCTCTTTTTTACTGCAAACCTCTTCATAAGCATTCTCCTAATGGTCTCCACCATAGTGATGATTGGTTTATCTCTAGTAGTTAATATTGCAACATTAAATGATTCTGCAATATTTCTGCAAGGCACTGCATTTAGCATGATGTGAGAACTTGCGTCTTGACCATGTAGACCAATCTCTTTCTTCCAACCAACTTGCGGCCCCTTCATTTATTCTCCATCTCTCCTAAATGGAATCTAAATTCAACCCTTGGTGTTGTCCTTGCACAATTCCAAAGTAAGTCCTTCAAACCTTGCCCTTTAAAAGTAAGCTTGAAATTTGCATATAGTTGTCGAACACAAAACTTGTGCTCAGCCCCTATCTCCTCAAGTACTTCCATTAAACTCTACATTTAAAAATGCAATATTAGTAATAATTCAACCCTAAATTGAATAATACATAGAAAGAACCATATACCTTTTGCTTATCAGACATGAATACCCAACCATGCCCAGAAATGGACCCAATGTCTTCAAGCAATAATTGAATGAACCACTGCTAGCTTTCTCTATTCTCTGACTCAACTATAGCATAAGCCACAGGAAATATGTTGTCATTACCATCTCTCGCTATGGCCACTAGTAGTTGACCCCCAAAACCAACCTTCAAAAAGCACCCATCCAAGTGAATCATAGGTCTACAATACTTCAGCCCTTTTTTGGTTGCATCCAAGCATACATACAACCTAAGAAATTTGTGGTCATCAACCTTCAACTTCATGGTTGACCCAGGATTATATACGCCCATTGCAACACATAGTCCCATAACATACCATATTGGGCTGCATTGCTTCCTTGAAGCTTTTCCATGGCCATCCTATTAGCTCACAGAGTTTAAATCTTAACACAAATATTTTGTGCTCCCTTGCAACTTGATTCATAAAGGCTTCAATTTTCCACTTGCCTTTGTGGTCCCTAATATGGTCTTGGTATTTGTTAGACAACCACTTTGCAATTGCCTTAGAGTTATGATTAGACCACCCACAATCCTTGTGCTCTAGATTTTTCCAAGTCTTGATTTGGAAGGTTTGTTGTGGGCAATGGCTAGCATGCATCCTCCAACCACAATTATTGCTGCAATGGACTGTGATTCATGGACGTTCATTTCTTATATATTCAAAGTCAATCCCATTTTCGATACAATATTGCCTCAATGCCTCCCTAAATACTCGGAAGTCTGCAAATTTCATTCCAACCTTCAATTCAATCTTTTTCATCATATCAGAAGATTCATGAAACTCTAGATACCTATTTTGCTTGTCCTCCCTTATTAAAACAAAGTAAGGCCAACAAATACAAAAGATTCAATAAAGGATCAAATTTTAATATAGGTAAATTAAACTTTTGGAAAATAATAAAGTTTTCAACACACACCTTCTTCATCAATGCATTAGGTAAGAATGAGGTGTCACTATCCTCATAGTCAACACACAATCATCATCCTAATCTAATCCAATATCAACAACACCCTTATTATTATTGCTACATTGTCTAGTAGAGTTGCCTCCTTCACCACTTTGTCTATTAGACCTAACTTTAGTCCTAACATCTAACATGCCATTTTCTTCAAAAAATAAGTCAGGGTCCTCATCGTCACTCTCAACAAAATGACACCCTTCTAATCCCTCCTCATCCTCTTCAATCATCTTTCTTTTTTCTTTTATATTTTTCCTATTTTTTCCCTTACTATTTCCCTTTCCTTTTTCCCTTCTTAATATTTTTTTTTTTTCCCTCCTGCCTCAACCTAGCTTCACTTCAGCCCTGAACAGCCACAATTGCACCCCCCGCTTCAGCTTCAGCCCCGCAACATCCACAAATGCCCCGCTTCAGTTTCAGCACTTGCAACAGCCACAATTGCACCAATCTTAGCGCCCAACAGCCACAATTGCATCAGCACTTGCTTCAATTTCAGCACCTACACCAGCCACAACTACTTTCTCATTTGGTGGATGTAAGGTATAAATTTCCAACTCGGGATCTTGCTTATCCTCCAATGCGTTAATAATGCTCAACACATCCTTATCACCTATTAAACCTTTTGAAAACTCAAATGGTTCCTCCTTGAACTTATATATAAACTCAAATGGTTCACTGTACCCAAAATACTTTACATGAGAGCACAAATGGGTAGTTGATAAATAATCAACATCAAATTTTCTCAGCTCCTGACAAACATCCCCTACATACCTCATTTTGGGAATAGTGTGTAAAACACCCGTAATAGAGAATACAAGTGATAGTTGACATATCTAAAAGAACTGAAAATTGTAGATAAGAAACCACAATTCAACAAAATTAGGGGAAATTGTATAATTTAACAAATTGTTGGGGCATGTTTAAATTTAACAAAGACCAGGGACCATAGTGCATTTCTTAAAATTTATCCTCATAGTCAAACAAGCACATTGACAAAGACTCAGCACACATGGACGACAACATTACACAACCCTATTAAACAATGCATTCATTGAAGTAATGGGACCATTGTTGGCCAAAAGCTAACAATCCAACCCCACGACATGAGCCCACATAGGATAAAGATCTACATTCACCAATGAAAAATAACCCCAAAAAAATAGATTAAGATCACAAAAAATAAAATAAATCACACACTTTAAAGACGCACATGCATTACAATATACAAACAGTGACAGTTTGGACACTTTAGTTTGGAAAAAAAAAAGAGATTGGGATTAAAATAAGCATAAAAAATTTGCACACTTTAAAGACCCACATCATTACAATATAGAGGCAGTGACAGCTGGTACGTAGTATTTCGCGAATTGTGGAGCTTGGACAGTTGCTGGGTTCAAATTGCGATCAGAAGATTAGGGTTCGCGAAGGGTTTTGATGGAAGGTGGTGGTGAAGGTTGGGGTTGGGGTTGGGGTTAGGGATTCATGATGTGTGCGAAGGTGCTCGAAGGTGTTTGAAGGTGCTAGAAGGTTGGGGTTGGGGTTACTAGCATGTTTGTGTGCTCGAAGGTGTTCGAAGGACGTTTTCTTCATATTGGGAAGGGGTTATGTTAGAGGGAAGGATTTGGGTGGGAAATTTCTTGTAAGGGGAAGGGCAATTTTGTGAAAAAGTGAGTCACGTGGTGGTCATGTCACCACTTAACAATGGGGCTGGACGGGAGTGTAACGGAATGGGCTTTTTACACAGGAAAAAGCAGAGTGTGAATTCACACTTTAAAAGTTTCCAACATGACCTAAAGTACAAGGGGTAAATTGCTTTTTTCCAAAAAAAAAAAAACAACTTGTGAATGTTGGGAAACACGGCTTAATTTTTGAAAATTTGTTCTTCTGTAGATGTTGAGGTACATTTTAATACATAGATGGATAAGAATATGCCGATGAGGTTTAATAATATTGGCGGGACGAAGATGAGAAGTTTGTAATGGAAATGGTTGGGAGGGATTCTGATGTTAATTTTCCTCCCAATACTGTCCATATAGGTGAAGTTTCTTGGTAGCGTGGACCAGGACGTGGTCTTTTATGGTCACACGGGATAATCTTTGGTACCTTTGCCAGTGTTGCCTGTGAAAGGGCAGAAAAAAAAAAAAAAAAGAAATTTTGCCGTAAGACTGCATTATGCACCTTCTTTGTGTATATAATTTGATATTCGATTCTTTCTCTACTGTTCCAGCCCAATTGTGCTAATTGTCATTTTTATACACATATGGTTTTCATGCGCGAGTGCATTCGATATGTTTAATTAGTTTGTCCTTTGATCTCATCCCAGTCAAAATGCGAATAATCTGGGATTGAAGAGTACAGATGAAGGAAATGGATATACGAAATGATCTCCAGCAACCTAGCATATACCTCCTGGATTGATGCTCCGATGAGAAAAATAACCTGTTGTCAATTCGGAAACGATCGTTTTGACGTTTTCTGTTTCTCTTGAAACCATTTCTTTCAGTCGTGTTCTCTGGTATTTCTTTAAACTCATCTACATATTGCAACAAAAATATTTGACAGTTCTTACAGCTCTAATACAAACCATATACCAAACACCAGCTCATGCATTCCTCCTTAATGCTTAAAGATAAATTGTAAACCTAATTGAATCATTAAATTCTGCAGGAATATTGATCTAACTTCTTGAATGATTACTCACATAAAATATTTTGGACTTGGCAAGTTCATTCATTCGAACACCATATTGATCTAATACTCCTTGAGAACAAAATCTGAAGCTTAATTCCCTGATCAAAAACATATACACCAAGCCTATCAGATTCATCAGTAAGCCAGTAAAACCAAACTACAAACGAATTTTTATTGTAGATGAAACAACATAGACTCAACAGCTGTACCCATAACTTCTCATTTTGTCAGGTCCTCTTGATCCATAAAATTGTATTTGTGCTTCATTTCAATTCTTGAATTCTAAAACTTTTTAATTTATTATCTGAAATTATAAAAGGTGATTTAAATTAACCATTATCATGATTCAAGGTAGTCCCACGAACATTATCCTAGAAAATAACTTGAACCGCCTTTTGCAATCTCGATAACTAAACTAAATGATGATTTCATAATTTTGAGGTCCAAAGTGAGGTACTCATGCAATTTCAAGCACGAAAATCATCCTCTACTCTATCATTATGCATTAAGAAAAAACAAAAAACAAAAATTGAAGACTCCAAATAAAAATCCCCAAAACAAAGTCGATGATTCTGAACACCAGAACCAGATCATGTCACCCCCATGATTCTCATTTTGAGAAAACAGCAAACAACACCCCAGCCGACAGGCCAACAACACAAACCAAGGAAACCCCACGAACCCTCACGAAGAAAACATTCAGCTGCTTAGCAACTTGCAGAGTAAGCGTCAGGATCTGCAACCTACCTTGCTCCTCCATCTTCTTGAAGAAATACATTGGCTTCAGCGACTGGCGCAGCACGAACGCCAGCGAGAACGGGAACGCAAACGCCAAAAAGCTCTGAACGGAGACCTCAGAGAGTGGCGAGGACCCAGCTGTGTATGTGATCCAAGCACCAAGGCCAAGCTGAACAAGACCCAGAAGCGCCACAACCTTGCTCAAACCGTATATGTTCTTCATCATCACTTCCAGAACCTCTCGTGTCTCGTTGGCAAGTGATGAGAGGTCTCTTTCCACAGTGGGGCCTTCAATCTCCTGGTGCTTGAAATCTGGGTTTTGGCTCGGGTATGGGCTTGGGTTCTGGGTGGTTTCTCAGATGATGGTGATGATGGTGGATCATTGGTTGAGAAGAATCTGGGTCTTGCGAGTGATGGTTGGGTGAGGAAGGGGTGATGGAATTCAAGGGGCAGAAGCTGTGACCGAGATTGAAATGGGAGGGTGTTGTTGGAGATGGGTTGGAAGGGGTGGTTGTTGTTGTTGTTGATGATTGGGGGAAAGAGTGGGAGAGTGAGAGAGGAAGAGAGGGGGTGGTGGTGGGAGAAGGGAGAAGGGATTGGTAATTGATGAGGAGGGTTATTGAAGAACAAGTTGGTTGAAGAAGAAGAAGAAGAAGAATGAGAGGAGGGTCTTAGGAGGGTAGAGGCTAACCTTAACCTTCGTGAAATGATAGCTGCCATTGTTGTGTACGATGACTGGAACCAGAGACAGTGAATAAATGGGGAAAACATAAATTTTTGTTTTTTGTTTTGTTTTTGGTCGAAATTTGTTTTCATTCGAGTTAAACTTTTTTGGTCTGAAATGCTTTTTGTTTATTTATTTTGGTCAACCAAAAATGTTGGAAGGTGCCGAATCATGGACTTGGTTCAGTTTGCGTTTCCAACTAGGTTTTTTTTTGTTGGGTAAAGATTCAGGGTTTTTTACCAAAAAAATTTAAAAAATGATTATATATCCATTTGCATGGATAGTAAGATTAATTATCAATATACACTCATTTTTATTAAAAGCAATATGTTAAAAATCTCACGTATTAAAAAATATGTGACACTTGTTCACGTATTACACGAATTTTGCACTAACGATGCATATGCGTGTCAGTGGAGAAAATATAATACGTAACACTCTATCATGTTTTATGTGCATTACAATTTTCAAGAACCATTGAGCTTCTTCTGCGTCTGTCAGTGGAGCCCGCAGAATACGTGAGGTTGTTTCACGTATTGTAATGGCAATACGTCACAAAGCGCAAGACTTTCAGAGCGCATGAGAGTTTGTGTCCATGGTTGGGCGTGGTAGGACACTATCTCATCGTCTTTATCTTGCGTCACTAAAAAATTTCAAGTAATATGAAAATATGGTAATATTCATTGTAAATAATCAATTATATTAAATGATAAAGGATTAATTATTCTGAGGTTTAAATAATTTCACTCAATTTTTCATTATATCACTATATTTTAAAAGTTTTTAAACTAGGTCCTTATATTGGAATATTCCAATTTTTTTAACGATAAGTCCTTTATTGAAAAATCTAACGCACTATAAAAAACCTAGTTAAAAACTTTTAATTAGTAGGACCTAGTTGAAAATTACGTGAGATAATAGGAAATTACACAATAATTAAACCAATAACAAATTAACGACATACATCATAGTAAAATAAATAACATAATTCACAAATATGAGTTTAAGAAATATTAAAAAACAAGTTAACCACATTCTTAAAAAAATATAACACAACAATCCATGGATGAGAATTTGTGAGCTAAACAGAAAAATTTAACAAATAGCACTAATTAAATTAAAAAATATTTCCCCAATTCATGAATAAGATTCGAATAATATTAAAAAATAAATTAACTACAAAATCCTAAAAGATATAACAACTTCAAACACTGGAATTAAATTTTACCATCGTTCAACTCCTCTTCAAAAATCACTTCATTATAGGGCTCATAGCCTGCAATTAGACCATCCAGTTAAAGTTTTCTACCACCTTTAACCGGAGGTCTCTCAAGATCAAGCCACTTGGTCCCTTCTTCCAAATTTACTTGTCCAAGATTTTCATTTTGTGCGACTTGGCATTGAAATTATTCTAGGAGGAGTTGAGCTAGTGACATACCATCAAAAGCTTGAAGGGGATTTGATCCTTCAAAACTCAATTGTAACTTTCCCCAGCTACAAATACCTCTATAATATGAAGGTCAAGAACTGACTATGGCAATCAAATATCATCATCAGGATCAATGCTATAACTTCCATACCACACCATACCTTGACTGATCAATATACGTAGCCGATACATCATCTAAGTTATTTGCTTGTTTTCTTCCGTAATCTGTAGAATTTTGCTTCTGAACCTTAAAAGAACTCATAGATGAATGCACCTTAATAAGTATTGGATTTTGACCACAAAACTTGACCTCATCTTGTGAATTTTGACTAATTTCGCAATTATAATAAACAAGTAAATAATATCTTCCTGACATTTTTTTTTCAAAGACGAGAAAAATAACTCACTCACTCATACATAGGCTATGTATTCTAGCTGAGAGGGCTTTGGGATGATTGGTTTTATAGCCCCATGATCATAATACTACACTTGTCAACATATTAATTTGCACATAATACATCTGCGAGCCGTATTATGCTCAAATTAATATGTTGAACAGTGTCACGTATTATATTATGTAACATCCTAAAAATTATTTAAAAATTAATTTGAACTTTATTAGTCATAATTTCAAAAATCTGATAGTTTTAACAACGATAAGGATAGTCCAACGGATGTGTTAAAAAATTTTCTGCAGTGTGAATAGTAACCTTGTGGGCCCCACGTCTCATGAAGTCTAAACCTTAAAATTGGGACCAGAGATGCCCGAAACTGAAGAAACATAGGGTTAAGATTAGAAATAGTTAGAAATAGAGATTTTATACCAGGAATTAAATTTCTGTAATATTGATTACCCGGTATGGCATTTCACCGTTTGGTGAGATTTTGATACGCGCTTTCTAACAGAAAGATAGTTTAATCATGATAGATAGATAATGTATACCCATTCATTACAAGTGTAAAGCTAAGATTTAATCTTGAATTCCAAGATTAAATCCTAGCCATACTTTCTTTCTTTAAGAATTATCCATTTTTATCATATGATATCCAAATTTCCTTTACAAGATAAATACAACCCAAAACTTCTCTATTAAGCCACCCTACATTTCGACCAAGACCAAGAAAATACAGCCACCATTGTTATCTTCTCCAAGAGCTCAAGTTTCCATTTCAAATAATCAAAACTCTTGTCTAAGGTTGATAAAACCATAAACTTCATTCACCAAACTTATTCCACATATCAATACGTACAAATCAAACTAATTGAAATCTCAATTCCTTATCAATCCTCACCTTGATACCTCACTTTCTCATTGCCTAAGAAAGGTTTGGGCTTGATTTGGTAGCCTTGAAGTGAAGAAAAATCACTTGGAACACCTTTGGAATTATAAAGCTCTAAAGTTTGCAAAGCAAGGTTTTGTGTTCTTATTTGTTCATTTCTGTGTTTCCATATTTTCAATTGTTTACATTCCGAATTTTTTGGTGCTTGTATGATTTCACATAGATATACATGTATTTGAATAGGTGGAGTAGTTTGGTGTTGTGGAAAAATTATTTTCATGAAAAGGAGTTTTAGAACACATTGCTGGAATTTCAGTTCTAGTATAGGCAGTGATTATTCATGAATTTTCTGGTGTAATTGTAAGTATTTTTATGAGCTAGAAAAATTATATGTTGAAGCTAACATCATAAGGCAACTCTATTATTTTTCTTGGGTCATGTTAAAGACTTTATTGGTTGAAAAAAATCAGAACTAAAATGATACCTGTGCTACCTAAATTTTTGGAGTAGAAGCTGTGAATTTTGTTAATTTTGTTACTATAGCAAATGATTGATTTTTCTTTTGAAATTTTTCCAAAGTGTTGGAAACATCTTTAAGTTCAACCATGATTTTTATTCTGAATTGATTCAGCCATTTGCTTGGGTTAAAAATTATGAATTTCTAGTTTTCAGCTGAGACTAAGTGGTCTCTAACTACCAAATTTGTCTAATTTTGTTAACATAGTTGGAGAATTATTCTTGCTCTGAAATTTTTATATGACCTTGTGGACACATTAAGGTGTCATGGAGAATTTTTATAGCCTCTGAATTAGTTGTTTGATATGTGATCAAATTTTTGCTAGCTAAATGTAAAATCTGTCATTGTGCTGGAAATAAACCAAGACCTTGAATTGATGAAATAATAGCGTTTTGTACTAGTATGACATGAGTACATGAATATGAATAATTGAGTATGTGAACTTATTGATGAAATTAGGCACATATAGATATGAATACTTTTTACAATTGTATATATGCGAAGGAAAAGCATAAGATTGTATTTCTAAAGCTAAAGAAAATAAATAGGTTCTGGGAAAAGTAAACTTGACTTCTCTTGAATTGAGTCAGGAAAAATAAACCTGGCTAGGAATAAGTCTATATGAAAGTTGGAGAAAGTAAATCCAATGATCATGTATAGAAATGAGCTCAGTTCTGAAAATCAATCTATTACCCATTATTGTCATGTTGGGAACGCGATACGTAACGCCTAATCGTGACAAGAATAGTTGAGGGCCAAGATAAGTCGAAGTAACAATTGTTCTAAGTAGTCCTTTATCTTATGTGTTAGTTGAAGAATTTTAGCATATATATTGAGGCCAATGAGTTTAAGTTGTAATTTAATAGTATATGCTTTATATGATGTGTATATTGAGTGATTGAATAATAAAGAGACCCACTTCGGAAAAATGGTTTTTGAACTTTAAAATGAACCTTTGATATATGTCGCATACTCACATTTTCTAAATAAACCGAAGTGGCTGGGACGATGACGATGACATTACGAATTGTGTATTTGGGTAGATGCCCTACTAAGAATTGTATAATTCTCATCCCTATGTGCTTGTGTTTCCATGTCATCTCAGATTGAGCCAGAGGACTATGAGGCTACCACACAAAAGAACTTGGAATTGCAATAGTGTAGTTAAGGCTTTTATTATGTTGTATTTAGTGGAATGGAGATATATGTAAATATATTAGAGAACAAAGGTGTATTCAAGCTCATAGAAGAGCTTTCTTTTATACTTAACTATATATCAAATAAATGTTTTGTTTCTTTGTTATATATTTTAATAGAATTATAACTTAGTTATTACATGAATGAATCAAACTTGCTATAGATATTTAAGAAATGTCCATAATTAATAAGTAACAAATCTCAAGTACGATGTCATGACTTAAAAATGATATTGTACTTGGGGGAATGTTACAATTTACGTGATGCACTTACGTATTCTCTGAAGGCGCCTATGCTTTAATACGTGACACTTATCACGTATTGCTTTTATAATAAAATGAGTGTATACTTATCAATAATGTTAATAATAGCGCATACCCATAAATATTTTTTTTTTTGGTAAAAAAGCCAAAGATTCAAGAGCTTGGTAATTGCTGGTAGGGAACAGGCTACGGGTTGGTTAAATTTCAATTTTTTTTCTATCTATTTTACAAGATTTAATACTTTTTTGGTCAATAGATTTAAATTTTTTAAAAAAAACCTATTTAAGTAGGTAAATTAAGGCGTGGAGTCTACTTATATCAAATTTTTAGGTTCTCAAATTTCTCATTCTTTCATTTTTCTTTCAATTTTATTCTATAGGGGTTAAATCAAAATTTGATAGCATTATTGTTGCAAAAGCCAAAAGTACCTTTGCATTATTGTTTTTGGAAATCAAATTTTGAATGCAAAAAGGAAATAAGAATTTATAGTGGTAGCTAGCAAACCAGCAGGCTTATGTAGGGCGACCATGGACCCAAACTTTGTGGCCCACTTATCTTGTACACGAACCTTACCCATTTAAGTTTGATATATTGTTTTGACCAAAAAAAGAAGTTTGATCTATTGTGGAATGAGCTTACCTATATACCTCCACTTAGTTCATATTAAGGATAAGAGAAATGTTATTTTGATTTCACACTTTACGGTATACCATGTCGATATATTCACATTCATCATTGAATTGGATGTGAATACCATTTAGTTTGGATCCCAAACCCATTGAACGGTGGATGTAAATGTGTCAGATAGGATTCATAAAATGTGAGTTAAAGTAACATTACTCTAAGTATAATAGTTCTCTTAACCATGAGGCTGCGCTCTTTACATCAATGATTATTGACCAAGATCTTGGTAGACTCAAATTTTAGAGGACTAAAGTCTAAAATGAAAACCTCTAAAATGTCACTAAAAAGTCTAAAATGAAAACCTCTAAAATGTGGCATTCAATTGATTTATCCAATCTGGACTCATCAACTTGGTAGACTCATCAATTTAGACAAATGGCTGAAGGGCTTCGGACTCCCCATTAATCAATCTGTTTGTTGAACTGTCTAAAGCACATGTTTTGAGAGCATGAAAGAATTGGACCAGATGATTGTTTTTATGAAAGCTGCGAGGATGAAATTTAATGATTCTACCTTGGACTCAACAAGTTTTGCTTAAGCAGGAGCCGGAAAGGCGCAATTGCTTGCAGAGATTACTCATATAACCGTATTCAATGCAAAGTGATTCTCTGAATTTCAGACAAATTTCTAGTTTTCCATACGCAGAAGAAAAAGATAAAGAATTCCATTACCAAACAAGTGTTCAAGCCTTGGCATTTGTTCAATTGCAACTACTGCCTGAAGCATGAAAATTTTGATATGATCCATCTTTCCTCATTGTTTACGACACCAATGTAGAATTAGGATTTTTTTTAACTAAATTTCTCTTATTATATATGACAATGTAAAACTGCAGAAGTATCATGTTTATGATAGATCCATTTCCTACAATTTCCCTTCTTTTTATTTTATTTTGAAAATGATATAAAATGGCAGAGTTTCTCATCTTAAATTAAGAACGCAGCGTTGAATGAAGAAATTCTCTCGAATTCAAATGATTCAATGTGCGAACGATATCATCATACAATTCAACAAGTGAAAAAAACCCAACATTTTAATGGTAAATACCAGGCTTTATTAAGTAGTACATATAATCGAATCATACATGTCAACTTCAATGTGAAAGCCAAAGGACAAAGAAATCTAATTTCTTCATCCTCCTGTTGAACAATTTTTCTCATCTTTGTTTCCCATATTCCCCTTCTTCCAATCCGCACACATATATGGTTAAGTATCACGCTCAGAAGTGCAAGTAGTATGCAACAAAGGAAAGGAGGGAGGCACCGACAAGTGAACCAAGGGCAGTAGCATCATTACTGCTAGGTCCGGAGCGGGAACGGAAGCCGGAGCATGAGTTGGAGCCTCGACGTGGTGGTGGCCATGGTGTTCGTGAGCCATGACGGCGCTGACGTAGGCGGCAATCAAGAAGACAACACAAACAAACTTGTTCATCTCCATGGCGTTGTTGGTAACTCAAAGGAAAATGATATAGTTAGTCTTCGATACTCCTTTTGGTATGTGAGAATATTATTCAGTAGCTTGGGAGAAATGTGCAGAGATTGAGAGCGTTTTATAGTGCTAGGGGGTGCTGAATATACGGCATTATGGTTAATCCGTTTCCTGATTTTATGATGATTTATTCTTAATGTTGGAGAGAATGACTATATCGTAGGCATTATGGTTCATTGATCCTGTTTTTCCATGGGAGTGGGTGGCATGCAATTTTTAGTAAAGACGGTAAAATATCCAATCCATAATTGAAAAAGTCTAGCGCGATTTTCCGGTTGTATTCTTTTGGAAACATATTTTTTCGTATTTCAGCGGTTATGGAAACAAATCATTCTTCTTTTAGTAGATTTTGGAAACAAATATTCTAATGCCTCTCTTCCCCAAAATTATAAATAAAAGTCATTCCTTTTGGAGTGAATATTACCCCTCCTCTTTTGTCTATTGTCAATCACACTAAGAGCATCTCCAATGAATGGACTTAGTTTAGTCCCTCTTTTAGGTTCTACCAAGGACACATCATCAAAGGTGTCATAAGAGGTAAATGGAGACTTATAGTGGCCCTCCCTCAGTAGGGACTAACTTCGTCCCCATTTGGGTTCACATGGTTTTTTAATTTAAAAAAGAAAAATTAATATTATTATGAAATAATTTATTTTAATATATTATATTATGCAATTTTATTTTTATTTAAAAAAATACAATTTTTAAATATTTTAAATTTTAAATAAGATTTTAGTAAATTAAATTCTAAATAAATATTGTGTAAATTTTTTTAAAAATTAAAATGTGAAAAATTCAAAAAAATATTATGGAAACTAAAACAAGCCTTCGATATATTTAAAAAACATTACATGATTAATAACAACAATGCAAAAAAATAAAATATGACCAACAATGATGCATAATTGAAATATGATATTACTAAAAACTATACTTGACGACCATTATGGAATTGTCATATATGCTCCACCAAGTCCTTTAGCTGTCGATGTTTCCGTTTATCACGAAGTTGGATGTTCATTTGGATAAACCTCTCATATGAAGCAAAGTTTTCTTCTCCTAATTCTGGTTGTGATATGCCACTATCCATATTGACATAAGAGATAAGCTAATCAAAGTTACCTGCATACATGTCTCTCTCATCCTCAACAATCATATTATGCAAATGATGCAGGCTCTTATTATGCGCGCAAGCTTATTCTTCTCTAAAAATTGTGCCGGGCCACGTATAATTGCAAAGCGAGCTTGCAATACTCCAAACGCTCACTCTACATCCTTTCTTTATGATTCTTGATATTGTGCAAATAATTTCCGCTTATAAGCTTGTGGTCGCGGGATTGTTTTGACGAATGTTGCCCACTCAGGATATGTACCATCTGTTAAATAGTAACTCATAGTATAATTGTTAACATTAACAGTGTAATTTACTTCTGGAGCACAACCATTAGAACTTCATCAAACACTAGTGAATGGTCTAACACGTTGATATCATTGTTTGAATCAGCAACTCCAAGAAACGCATGCCATATCCAAAGATTAGGTGGAGCTACAATTTCGAGTACTATAGTTGTGACCCTACGATAACCACTCATATACATACCTGGCCATGCTTTTGGGAAGTTTTTCCACTGCTAGTGCATGAGTCAATGCTACCCATCATACCCGGATGCTGTGGACCTTTGCCATTTGAAGCAGGCACTGTACATAATTTGAGTTAGGTTTTCACAAATATTCCGTCTCAAATACCAAGATCACACCCTGGACAAACTTGTCTAAGCACTCAATTGCGGTGATTTCACTTATCCACGCATAATCATCAATTGCATTAGGTGATACTCCATACGCTAGCATATGCATGGCAACCGTGCATTTTGCAATGGGATAAGCCTTTCCTACCCATTACATCAACCTTCTGCTGGAAATATGGATCAACATTAGAAAAGGCCTCCACTATGTGAAGAAAGACATGTCTTTCCATTTGGAATCTTTGCCGAATGTCTCAAGAGGATACATCAGCTTAGGTGCAAAGTAGTTATGAAAAAGACGTTCATGTCCTGATTCACAATCTCTATCTATCCACCTACAAGAAGTGGAGGAAGAGCTTTGCCCATACCTTTCTTGAATGAGTTGTTGTAATTCATGTTCCTCTGAATCATCAAACAATAATTCTTCAATCCAATCATCCGAAGCCATTTTATCGAGTTGGTCTAAATCATTGTACAAAGCATCATTAAACAAGTCGTCAAAGACATGTTATTATAAGGGTTAGAGTTTCAAGCCATTTGTATTAATCGATATTTCAGTGATGGTTGGTGGTGGAAAAAGTATTTTTTGAGAGATGTCAATGAGTGTAGATGAGATTTAAGGCTTTTGATAGAAACAAGAGGGAATATGTTGTGAGCAATTATGGAAGAGTGGTGAATTTATAAGTCAATACACAATGGCTAGTTTTGCAATGGCTAATTTTGCAACGACTAGTTTTGCAACAACTACATTTCAATAAGCTTGAATGATTTTTAAAATTAAATGATAAAATTATAATTATAAAATACAATACATTACCACAACCATAACAAATTAAAAACATAAAACATGATCAACTACTTTGCATAATGTGAAATAAACATTGACCCTACCAATAGAATCAACACTTAACTAAAAATATTTGGCCAAAATGTTTTCTACAAGCTTGTCATGAATAGATCATTGTTTGTTAGTCATTGTAGATGTATCCTTATAAAGTATTTCCATGTCTCTTTCCCTTTATCCATTAGCTCATTTTCCTTGATTGCCATCATCTCACACTTAAACTCCCAATCCTTTTCCCTGTCAGCTAACTCCATTTCCTTAATACTCACATGTCTCTCTATGAGGGATAGTCTCGTAGTAGTAACGATTTTGAGCATGTTAACTTTTTCATCCATATTCTCGGGCACCTTCGATTTCCTTTTTCCTTTCCTTCTTGAACTTTTGGTTCCTTGCGGATTAACTGGGACTCCACATCAATATCTTCACCCACTAGTGTTTATGGATTTGATGAGGTGAGTATGCTCCAGAAGCACCCATTTTTGTTATCTTGGAACCCCTACTCTGTCTGATTGAGTGCTCCATTTTTGTTCTCTACAAAGCATGTTCCATTGTCATTCAAGAGTGAATTTCCTCTAGACCTTTTGAAATAGAGTTGATGGGCTAACTCCATTATATCTTCACTGTTTGAACCACTCCCTACATTTCGAGATACTTGATCATGACAAGCACCAAATATTTGAACCAACTTGTTCATTTATTATGTCATCGTTTCTTTATCCCACCAACCCCTCTTTTCATGTTAAGGTTGCTTTCCAGGCAATATGCATGGATCCGATTCCAAAATGTATCACTTTTTTAATTGGTACCAACTATAGAATCCATTGAGACATTTAACCATGCACTAATCAGTCATCCTCTTCCCATAGCCAATGACTAGTTTCTTACTTGCGATCTTCAAATTTGTCATCATTGAGGTCGATATCATCTAGTCCACCTTGGATGGAAAACTCCAAATTTCATGAACTTGGAGTCGAATTTATGGGGTTTGAAGGGTGGGTCATCCAACCCACCAATACCAGCTGATCCTGAAGGATGAACACCAATTTGGGTTTGAAATAGGAAAGATGATGTACTCATAACTCCTAATGATGGGTTAAATGTAGTAGGTGATAAATGTTGAGGTGTTTGTTATAGGTATAAAAGTGCACGAGAGGGGTGAATTGTGCTTCGCCTTTTGCATCTGAAACTTTTAAAGAAATACTATCAAGCACTAAGCTTGAAGTGCAGCGGAAAACATATTAGCTATTTCAGAAAGTAGATTTCTGAAGCATACAAAGAGTAATAAAACAACCAAAACAATATATTCACAAATATTAAGCTATACAGCATAACAAAGAAAGTAAAGAAGATCAGGGATAAGAAGAAATGACACAAGTATTTTTATACTAGTTTGACCAAACATACCTACATCCATATTCAACACACGTTGAGGTTCCACTAAATATCTTTCCCAAACTATAGAAAGAAAATGGATAATCTTTACATTGGCCTTCCCATGCTCTCTCGTGTGACTAGTAGACAACTCCTACTTTTACAACCTGAGTAGTTATTCACCAGCCTCTCCAAGGTAAACCTTGAGTAGTCTTGTACTAGCCTCCCCAAGCTAACTTCATAACAAGTAGACAACCCTCCTGTCACGTTGAAAGTAGTTATTCACTAGCCTCTCTAAGCTGAACCGAGTAGTCTTCTTTCAGCCTCTCCAAGCTGAGCCCATGACCAGGAGACAACCTCTCTGTCACGTGCCTCTCCAAGCTAAACCAAGTAGTTTTCCCCAGCCTTTCCAAGATGAACCCGTGACCAATAGATAACCTCTACTGTCACATTGAAAGTAATTATTCACCAGTCTCTCTAGTTGCTGACTAGTCTTCCAGCCTCTCCAAGCTGAACACCTTACTTCGCATTGCAAGTAGTTTTACATTAGCCTCTCCAAGTCATCTCACACCGATTACTACCGGATCAAGGATATAAAGGTTTGTGTTTGGGTTGCCACTCAAACTAACCTACACTCAAGTTTGCTTAAAATATACATGAATGACCTGGGATAACTTGAATTACTTCTTTCCCACAACTCTTCTTAGGAAGAACATATAACTATTCAAGAACATGGAAAGAAGATTTTTACAAGCAAAGAAACTGATTACATGATGATATGATGAACCTTGCTGGACATGAGGAGAGATTTGCACAGAGTTTCTCTCTTGTGCAAGTCTCTTAACGTTAAAGAACAGCATCTCTATTTATAGACGATCTTCCATGTGACCATTGCCTCTTGATCAAATCTCCAAGTGACACATGTTGATCATCCATTTGTGTCTTGGAAAAACAATCTAGAAGAGTAGCATGTCTGTTGTCAGAGCTTTTAGGAAGCCATTGTGAAATATGAGGTTTTGATGTTACTTCATAAACTATTCTTACTTTCTGAATCATGGTTTCTAACTCCTTCTTCTAGAAGCTGGGGTTTTTGACCAAGTTGGCAAAAGAGATGACTCGCCGTTTGAATTTGGTTTTGACTTTAAATTTGAATTTCAAAATTTAAATTTCGCTCCTTTTCCAGGAACGTTCAACACTCCACAATGAAATGAGCTTTCTGAAGTGCAGAATCAATTCCTTGATGATTCTTTGGTCTTCTAGTCTTCAATCTAATTTTTATGAAGATGAAATATTTGTGATCATGATGATTGAAGATTGTGCAGCACGTTGTTCTAGAGCTTTCTTGATATCTTCCTGTTAAGCATACTTTATGATATCCAACGCTACTTTCTGAAGACCCGTGCCTTGGTTTTTTGCTCTTGATATGATATCCTTTGATCCGTAGGCATGTATACGTACTTTGCATGATGTAATTATTCTTGATATTATAATGTTCACTTTCTTTTAAGTTCAATCTCTTCATATGAGATAAATCATATTTACACATGCAAAGTGAAATTATTCTTGCTTTAGGTCTGCATTATGCACTTTGAAAATAACCTATACTTTGTCAAGAAACTCAAGATAGACATTAGTCGTTCTTCAAAATATTTTCTTTGAATTGATTTTGTTGTCACTTAAATATACTTTGTCAAGAAACTCAAGGTACACATTAGTCATTCATCAATATATTTTCTTTGAATTGATTTTGTTGTCACTCAAAACATATTGTAGTAAAGCTTTCTAAAGGGTTCTGGAGCTAACACTTGTGAATTTTGAGTGTATGGAAAAAAAGGAAATTGAAAATTGGAATTTTGAAGGTGTTGGGGGTTTTTATTTTGAAAGGAATTTGGAATTTGAAAATTTCAATTTGGATTTTGAGGGTTTAAAGATTGAGAATTTTGGATATTTGGATTTTGAGGGAAATTAGAATTTTTCAAGTAATTGAGAAAAGAATTGAATTGATTGGGATCTGTTTTTTGTGAAATAAAAGATAACTAAAATTTTATTTTGCTGAACAAGATGAGTATAATTTCTGGGGAAAAATTGGAAAGTATTAGAATAGAGTTAAGAAAATAAAAGTGAGAATGAATGATATTTAGAGTAAAAAAATTGACCATTAACAATAAAACAGTTACTTCATACAATGGCTCTTTCATTTGAAATTTGTAATACTGATATTTTAATTTTATATTTTTTTTGGACAAAAGATACTGTCAAAATAACACATTGTACACTTTGATTGGGGCATTTTAGACCCTGTGAAGAGACACTCACCCGAGCCGCGTCCCCCTTCACTCTCATCCAACGCTTGCGTTCCGTCTTTGCTACAATTACTGGAGGGACGGGGATGCTATTTTGTGTGCGATGAAGGTGCTCTAACAACCACTTTTATTGGATTTTATCAAAATGTCTTTCTACTATTTTATCATCTTACTTTGCTCCTTATTTTTTCGGGTCATGTACTCACATTATCTTCGAACAATCAAGAAATTCATAATTTATACATTAATTGTATTGCTACATCAAAAAACTGTTAGATATATAACTACTAGTCATTTGATAATGAAAGATAGTTTGTTAACCATTATTGGAAAAAGAACAAATTAATTAAATATATCTTATAATAAATTGAATATATAAATTAATTTTGAAAACAATTTAATAGTTAACTAATTAAATAATGAACAAAATATAAATAAGTATGTATAAAAAATGGGTCATTCTATTTTATATCTTATTTTGAATATCATATTTATAATATTGATAAAATCTCGATAGACAATTTTTAACTGACAATAAAGAGTATATTTTATAAAAATTGTACATATTTTGATAAATAAAATAATTGAATAATGAAAAGGCATAAGAGAGTAATTTTACTACATCACAAGTTATTTATATCCTTTTAGTACATTAAAATATTTTAATTATAAAAATATATTTTATAATTAATAAAAAAAATCAATAAATCTAATTTACATTATTTCAATTACACCTCCTTTCCTTTTACATCCTCTTAGAAAATTAAAAGATCAATTTTAAAATATATGTTATAATTAGTAAAAAAAATATGGATAATCTTAATTTATTTAATCTCAATTACAGCTTCTTTCATAGTTTAAAAATAATGTTACAAGTAATAAAAACATAAATAACATTAATTTATGTCATTTTAATTACACCCTATTTCCTTTTATATCATCTTAATAAATTGAAATATCTAATTTAATATATGTATTTATTTTCAAATAATTATATAGTTGAATTAGTCATTCTATTTGGTGTCTTATCTTAAGTATCATATACATAAAATTGAGACGCATACAACAAAGATCGTATTTTATAAAAATACTAGTTATTTGACCTATGCGATGCTTTTTCATTTAACCAGTTTAGTTTCCATTCATTGATAATATATAAATCACGTGTTCCATATCGAACTATAATACATTTTAAAGAAATCATGACTATATATTAAGCCAAATAATATAATCATAAAAAATAATTTGAAATATATTAGAACGAAAAAAATATTTCATAAATTTAAAATATAAAATAAAAATTTACAAAGTCAACCAACAAAAAAAATTTTTGCAAAGTCATAATACAGAACATGCATGAGAATACACCTCCCAAGCAAAAACAAACCAATTTACATAACACGTACTACCTAAACTTACAAAGGACCATTACACGAAAAAAAAAAAAAAAGGTAACTTACACTCACCTTTGGTTTATGGAAATGTAACTCACACCCCCTCATTTATCCACCTAACACTCACATCCCTCCCTTATCAGTTTAAGTATTTATATTATACTTTCATTAATTCACAAAACATTGATAAAAAACTTAATGGAATGATATTTTTGTGATATTAACTGTTTTAATTAATAAAATTATAAAAATGCCCCTAAACTTAAAAAAGTGGGTACATGTATTTTTTATAATTTTATTAATAAAAAATAGTTAATATCACAAAAATGTCATTCTGTAAGTTTATTAATAGTGTTCTGAATGAGGAGTGAACTAATATAAATACTTAAAATTTGACAAGCAGAGAAGGTGTGAGTTGCATTTCCACAAATCTCAAGGAATGTGTAATTTACCTAAAAAAATGAAATCAACTTATAAAATCAGTTATATGCACACCAAAAAAAAAAAATCAACTAGTCATTATCCATCCATTGTCTTAACATGTGTGGTGGGAAATTGAGATGTATGTAGTAGAGTATGTTGAGTTTAATCTCAAGTCTTTGCCTGTACGCATAAAACCAGGACCTCCACCTTGAAATGCTTAATATAAGAGTACATTGTTGTCATAAAACGCAATAATTCAATAACCGCTATTCTATGGATACCCTTGTTTGAAAAGAGGAAATCAAGTTTAATCACCTATATTTAAAAGATTGAAGACAAAAAAGCAGAAGACAATAAAATGGTTGAAACCCATTACAATAACGATAATAAAAAAAGAATAAAAATAAAATGAATGAGATGAAAGAGTTGGTAAAGACAAACATTAAAAATATTCTCAAATAGAAATGAATAAGAATAAGAATGAGATAGATGATGAAGGAGAAAAAATAATTAAGAATTTAAAGGAGAAGTGATATTACAATATCTGATAATGGGCTTTGAAATTGCATTGTGAAGTGGAAGTGAAACTACGATTTATAATTGATACCTCATAATTAATAATCAATTGTGATTAATATGATAGATATTTATCAATTACGTGTGATGAACATAGATTGAGGATCCAAATTTCAAATAAAAATTATTGGTCCTAAATCACTCTAGAAGCGATACCTGTAAAAGTTTTCCTCATAGAAGTCTAAAATATTAGTATTATAAGTTATAAATTAATACTTGATTTAATTTGTTAATTATTTATTCTAACGACTCATAAAAATAAGATAATTAATATAAGAGAAAATTAGGGATGTTACGGTCTTTATCTTCACCTTTTTTCTTTCAAAAACTTTTTTACCATTGAATGTAATCAGTTAATATTCAATAATGATAAAGTTAGTATCTCAATAAAATACTCACTTAGGTATTGAAATAACAGTACTCTTTTATCTTTTTTTTTTCGAACTTCACCATTTTATTTTGAATGATACTCAATTACTGATGCTTGGTTGGGCCAGAGAAATAAACTAGTGGTAACAGGATGCGCTGTGCAACACGAGTCTCCATTGTCGTATGTATCAAATGTCACCCTCTTGTGCAGTTGAACAAGAGGTAACCGAAATCATGGCCTGAAACCACGTATCCCACAACCGTGTTTCCGTTTGTTAATAGCAGAAGCTTAAGTCGCCGCACCTTTACAAATAAAAGAAAAAAATATGGTCCTTTGCTTGCGGTTCGTAATTAAACTGCAGTGGCAAGTCACATGATTCATGTTGATTCATAAGTAATTTATAATGTTAGGATATATTTGGTTGAAGAATAAAATATATATAAATTTTTTTATTTAAATTTTATGTATAAAATTATATATGAAACTCAATTATAAAAATTTTATTATTTTCACTCTCCAAACAAACATACCCTTGAAATTTTTCCATTGAACTTCATAACGACAAATGATGATTGCAAATTTTTCATTTTTAATATTCGAAAATGATTGAAAAGAAGTAATTCTAAAATTTTATATATGTATATACAAATTTACAATGAGATTAATGGACTGAAAGATAAAGAGTATACCTTAAACAAAATAGATAAAATATAATTTTATTAAATATATTTAATTATACATTATTAAATAAGATTAATTGGTATAAACCAATAATATAAACTCATTTTACACCTTCAACCAATTAAAACTTAACATATCACTATAATTTTAGTAACTGGACCACCTTCTCCTAATTTTTTCCACTGATTAACTGATGTGTTAAGTTTTAATTAGTCAATGTAAAATTAATTTAATTTATCATGCATACCAATTAATCTCTAATTAAATGTATATAATTTGAATAAAAATACATTGACAATGTAAAGAAATTTACACTATCATCCAACTAAGTCCTCTTATATGCATGACTTTTGAAGTAATTAAATAATAGTCAAACTTAATTTGTTAATATAATAATATGTGACTAGATAATTTTATATAAGATTTTATATTTTGGTACATTAAACTTAAACTCTAAATTTATATTCACTTAGGAATCTTCTTCAATTTTTTACTTTCATCGAGCTAATTTAACAAAAAAATTAGAAGTTTTATCTTGATGTTTAACTAGTAATTTGTTGTACTTCAAACTAGTAATGTTGATTTTGGTTTATGTTTATCTATCCAGCCATTCTTTTGCATCTAATGTAAGTGAAAAAAAAAAGTTAAATAAATAAATAATCAATTACAAAAATACTTCATTTTAATTATTAAAAACTATGCTCTCTGTGATATCTCTCCAAGTATTTAGAAATGAACCTGGAGAAATTAGTCCATCAAATTTTAAAAGTCTCAAATTAGTACCTCACATTTTTAAAAAAGGGGATACATTGGTTCGTCTGGACAATGTTTTTTCAATCGTATGAGTCTATACAAAGATACCAAATATAATTCTCCTATATTTTGAAATGTGAGAGACCAATTTGAGATTTTCAAATATGGGGATTAATTTGTCCTCCTGTACATTTCTGAGGAACAAATTTGGATATTTACTTAAAAAACTTATTCCTCTGGTAAGAGTTTGTCGCGGCTATTCTTCACTAAGAAAAATTCCCAATTCTTTGCACCACCCTTTAACCACTTCATTTTTCCATTGTCATTGTCGTAATCCTCCACACTCCACGAAACCTAGTTTTTAACCACTATCGAACACACAGCCACTCGTGATTGTCCTCATCTGCGAATACATACATGCAGCCATTGCCGCATGGCACCTCTCAACCACCATTGCATTGTAATACCTTAGATACACGTGTCAATAAACAAGTTCCGTCCAGTGCTTGGAACCCCAAGGCCCACCCATGTCGGGAAGGCCCCGATCTCAAACCATGCTGAGCTGAAGGTTCTGCAAGATTATGTAGAATTGGTTTACTACGTGAGTTATACTTGTTGCAACGAGCAAGCCTTTCGGTGCCTGTTTCATTGCACAAGCTTGCTGCAGCGAGCTTTACTCACTAGCTCATTGCAGCGAGTAAGAGAAGTAGCAGACTCACTAGCGAGTACCCCAAGAATATTTCCAAAATGACAGTTTTGCTTAATGAACCCCAACCCCTAATAAAACCCTTCCCAGTTGAGATTTTCATCCCAGAAACCGAAACCAAGCCCTAAACCCCCATTTCCTCTCTTTTCTCTCAATCTCATCCAAATCCATCCTCCCCAAGCTTCTAATGTGCATGTTTATGGTTGATTTATGTCTTCTCCTCTCCTTTCCTCTAAGTTCTTAGTATGGGTGTTGTTTTTCTCTCATTGTTGTCAAGTGGGGGTGCTCCCCCAATGTTGGTCGGTTGATCTAGAGCTAACTAGAGAGTAGTATAAATTAATCTAGAGTTTGGGTGGTTATTGTTACAAACATTGGTGTCTCCCGACTTCTTAGAGCTCAGTTGGTATTGGCACCATCTCTTTTTCCTCTAGGTAAGTGAATTCAATCCTATGATCTATATATTGGTCTTTAGAGTGATTTTCATCAAAATGTGGTATAATGTATAATTTTAGAGCATATTTCAAAGAGATTTTAATAAATGTTGACCATGTCAAGTTTATGAAATCATGGTTTCCAAATAGCATGAAATGTATGATTTGATGCTATTTTAGAAAGGATTAGAGATTTTTTATGATTTTGTCGGTTGATGGAATTGTGGTTTTCAAACAGCATGAAACTATATTTTCATAAACTCATGGGACCATTATTGCTAAAATGATTTTATGAAGAATTTGATTATGAACATGAATATATTTAGAGATTTTTGTGATTTTCATGATTCAAAGACAAAACAACGAGTTAATGATTTTTAGTCATTATAAGTATCACTACAAGAAACAAGTGAGTTACCAACGGATTTTTTCCATTGGTATTTTCGACGGATTTATCGACGGAAAACAAGAAATAGGAGAATTTTGGGTTCTAGCAATTACCGATGGATTTTTTCATCGATAAATCCATCGGTAAACTTCCGCCACAATAGAAAACATGGCGCGCACATTACGAGCGGATTTTTCGTCGGTAATTATTTTAAATTACTCTATTATCCCATAACAAATATTATCGATGGATTTTTCCATCGCTAATCATTTTGTAGAAGAAAATTTTGAGGTTAAATATACCGACGGAAAAATTCGTCGATAATATACTTTTACATTACCGTGGATTATTCCGTCGAAAATAGGGACCTTGGAAAAAATCTATATTGGGCGGATGCTTTTACATTACCGATAGATTTTCCGTCAGGAACGTGGAACGAAAAATAATTTTTTTTATTTTTCGGGGATTACCGACGGATTTTTCCATCGGTAATTCAAAAAACCGTCAAAAAAATTAAGTGATATTGGCCACTTGCTTCCGATAACATAACACTTTCTCTCTCTGATCTAGTTTTTCTCTCTCTTTCTCTCCCTCTTGCGCCCCCGCCCGGAAAGTGCCGCACGCCGCATGAGCCGCAAACCTGAAGCCCGCAACGATGCCTCCTCTGCGCGTCTGAATGTCAAGCCCGTCCTCCATGGCGCGACCGAACACCGACCAAGCAGCCGGACTCGCGACGCCTTTCCCACGCGCGTGCACGTCGAGCTCGCACCGCCACACCGTGCGACTCGACGCCAAGCCTGCACCATCGTGAAGCAAGCCTCGCGCCTCCCCTGCCTTGCCATTCCCTCCGTGAAGCCCACCTCAAAGTCGCGACCGGATGCGAGAGATCGAATTGAACGGGAACCTCAGGACCGCCAGGCTGCGCGACCAAACAGCGAGCCCACACCGCCTGAAGCAAGCCTCGCGCCTTCCCTACCTCGCCACTCCCCTCCACGTAGCCCGCCTCGAAGTTGCAAGCAGCAACGCGAGAGTCTCAGTGAACGACAACCTTCGCGTGCGACAGTGAACGCAAACCACCATCGCCGCACGCCTCCATTTCTCGCACTCGCATCAAGCAACCTCCGCCTCTCACTGTCCAGCGCAGGAAGAAGGTAACCTCTCCACTTAGATTGTTTATATTTTTTTAATTTTTTGCTGTAATTGGGTTCTCTTACTTTTTTTAGTTTGAATTTTTCTTGTTAATTTTGATTGCAAGCAATTTGGATTGTTTATTTGTTGATATTTGGTTTGGTTTGATATTTCCTTGTTAATTTGGGTTGCAAAAAGTTTGGATTTGTTCAATTGTGGGATGTGGTTGAACCACCTTATAAAATGCTTGCCCCCATTTAACTTTTTCAACCTCATTAACAGGATGGGAGGTATATATCTCATCTTTCTTTTCCATATTTAGCAGATTTGATTTGTGATAGAACGTTGAATCCAATTGGATTATTCTTTGGCGGAGCATATTATTCTTTTGTCTCTTTTAAAGTAAGTAATTGTTTCATCTCCTTATTTAATTATATTTTGGTAAGACAAGACTTATGATTTCTAAGATAGAGTTATAGGAAATTGGGATTGCATACTGGGGGGAAGGGCGTAGAGGTCATTCCCCTACTTGTTTGCATTGTTTGCTGGAGATTGATTGTGTATAGAGATTGCATGATATGCATGTTGTGGTGTTATAAGGGGATGTGCTCTAGAACGATTTTAGGATCTTTAAATGTTTGTTTGATTGTATTGTTCAGTTTATTGACTGGATTGATATATGTATATATTGAAATTAAATTTTTTAGGATGCCTTAGTTTTAGGAGGTTTCGAATTTATTTTTAAGTTAAAGAGTGGAATCTAATTTAAAGGGGTTGTTGTCGAAGTTTTGTTAAGTTAAAGAGCACAAATTATTTGTTAAAAAGACTTTTACTTTCAGAAGATGATTTGTTGAGTGATATTTATAAATATGTAGGCAGGCTCCTCCACATGGCTAGACGCCAATGATGATGATGATGGCGATGGCGAGGGCGATGGTGATGCTGATGATGATGATGATGCCACGATTTCTCCTTATCTAAGTTCTTGCTTTTTTTTCATTGTTATATGTTGAACTTTTTCAATTTGTGTTTACACACTTTCTGACATATTTGTCATTATATACTTTGAACTTAAATTCGTTGAGTTTATTGTTTGTTACAATTTTTTATTATTAAATAAAATTATGTATTTATAATTAGCTTTACATGAAAAATATTCTTTTAAATGATTAGGTGACACGCAAAAATTTACCAATGGATTTTTCCATCGGTAAGGTAAAGTATAAAAAAATCTACCAATTACTGACGGATTTTTCCATCGATAACATAAATAAAAATTCTTAAATAAAAAATAAAATTCTAAAATTTTCGATGGAAATATCCGTCGGTAAAGATAAAAATTAAAAAATAATTTAATTCCTGACAAAAAATTTCGTTGGTAAAAATCGAACATTTAAAAAAAGAAATGAAATTTAAATTTTTTTCGATGGAAAAATATGTCGATAATAGAAAAAAATCCATCTGTAATTATCACTCTGACGAATTTTGTTGACGAAATTAATGTGCTCATTACCGACGGATTTTTACTCATAAATCCGTTGGTAATTCCGACGATATACATTATCAATGGAAAAAATCCGACAATAAAGATTTTCGACTACGTTATTACCGGGGTCAAAATCGTCGAAAAATTCGTTGATAACTAAATTTTCCGTCGGAAAATCGGTAACAGCATTTTTCCTGTAGTGTATATTTTATGCATGACAATTATTAAGCATGGAGTTGGAAATAAAATAGTAAGATTATAATTTTAGAGTTTTCAAGATTTGAATCCTATTGGTTTTGAAACATGATATTAGAGTTGGCTAGTTTATGAAAAGATGTTAGCTTGAAGAATAAGATTTTAGAAATTCAGTTTTTATGATATAGAGGTATGGAATTCAATGTGATTCATAGCAACTGCTATATACATATTGTGAGCTTAAAATCAAAATGCCTATAAGCGGGTGATCCTTAGGCACGATTGTCATAGTCAAGTTATGCTAAAGTCAGATTATTAGAGTTATATGAATCTAGAACTCTCAGAATACTAAGAATTTAGGGCTCTTGTTCGCGAGGGAATGAGCACCCACCCTTTAGTTATGGAATTTCAGGATTGTTGATTCTATTTATTTTCGGTTGAGTTATGTATGATTAATAATGGTAACCAGCCATGGAGGCAAACTCTTTAAAACCATGAAGGCAGAATTTCTAGAGAACATAGATAATTACGAAAAATCATGACCGTTCTTGTGTGTGTATGTGTGTGTGTGTGTGTGTGTGTGTATGTATGTATGTATGGGATTGTTTTATTATTATTATTATTATTATTATTATTATTATTATCATGATTTTTGTGCGTCCTGGTTGTTGTCCCATGAAAGGGGTTATAGGTGAGAATTCACTCACTGAGTTTTAGAAGAAACTCACCCTCTCCCTTTTTCCATTACAGATATATTAGTTGCTACGGATTGTTCCCAGCCACCTCCTCCCCAGGTAAGAAGTTTTAGTTGGCGAGCTTCACTTGGGATGAAGTATCTTGGTTGACGATATAGAGTGCTCCGTGTCTTTATATTTTGCATTTTGCATACCAAGGTTATTTTGTATCAGAGTAACTCTATATGTGCATATGTTTTGTATCAGGATTTATAGTCTTTATAATTGATTTATAAAGTATTAGTTTTAGATTTATTGACTTTAAGGTACAGGTAATTTGTATGTAGAAAGCGAATTTATGTTTTAAATGATTTTTATGATTTAAAAAAAATAGACATATAGAATGACTTAATGATCATTAGGCTTACGTAGATATGTGACTCTCCTCACGCTAATGACGATTCAAGGCATCCACCTCCACTTCAAATCGTTGGTCACAAACCATAGCATCGCTGGCTAGTGCCTTGTTACCGTTGGACTCCACTAGCAAGTGCCTTGCTCGCCACCTATTTTCATTCTCGGGCTCTTTCATGTAGCCTCAACCTATGAGTTCAAAGTGCTAAATTGCTTAATTCCTGTTATGATAATCAGTTGATTAGTATTGTATAGAGTTTAATTTCCTTAATTTCAATTATTCTTTTCCCTTTCCTGTGCTTATGGATGGTCGTGTACTCACCTATATTCTTTGTGTGCTCCTATGATTATATGGGAAAAAAAACACCACTAGATTGTGTACCCATTTGTAAATTATTTTTTATTGAGGTTCTATACATAACATTATTTGTATAGGGAATATTTCTGGAAAATTATTTGTACAAGAAATTTTGGGTACCATGCATTCAACTTGCTTAGGCTAGGCCTTGTTGTGAATATAGTCAAGTGGTTGGCCTATTCAAAATTTTTACAATTACATGTCTTGTAAACAATCTTCAAGCCAGGTCAAGCTAGAACTTCAAAAAAAAAAGAGTCTATAACAGGCTAGGATTAGACCGAATGGTCATAATCCAAGCCAGATTGATTAAGAGAAAAGCTGGCCTAACTTAGTCTATTTCCATATACAGATTAACAATTGGTACTAAAATTGAACAATTTTTAAAATGTTTGAATTGAAACAAATATATATATATTTCAGGGATTAAAACGAAATTTACTTATTTTTCAAGGATCTAAAAGATATTTAAGCCTAAATTAAATCCTAAGTTTATGCTCTACATATTATATAAATTTCTCAATGAATTAATTTAAAATTTTCTTATTTCCTAAACTGCATTTTACAACTCGAAACTTATCAATACAGTGATGCTATTTTTCAAATAGTATAATATGAAATACTCGCACAAAAAAAATAAATTTACATCATTTAATAACATATAAAAAATAATTTATTTAAGAAAAATTCCTTATCAATACAGTAACGTGAGGAAAATCTGGGCAGCATTAAAGGCATGACTAGTAGAAGCAAACACAACTGTCCAAACTGCAGCATCATCAAAGCCGTAGCTTAAACGGCTAAAGACAACACACAGGCAATGATGCATAGAGCAGTACTATTAAAACATATAAAAAAATAAGTGTTTATTATAATACTTATTTAATAATTATTAGATATAAAATAATAAATAAAATATGTAAAATTCATCATTATATTTAATAATTATTAAATGAACTACCCAATAAATATTTACATTTTAGGTGTAGCCTTCTTAACGAGGCACAATACAGCACACAACAACACATGATTCTAGACAGGAGAAAGAGGGCAAACCGACTCTTCACGCGCCGATGCTAAGCTGAATGAATGATGGTAAAGTCCAAACAACACACGTTCCTTGCTCATGTCATGGATTGGCCACCCACTCTTGCCAGCTGTCCACGTTATCCCTGGGCCCCGCCTCCCAACGTCTTCCTATAAATACCTATTCTCTCCCCACCTCTTTTCACGACTCCCGTGTCTCATCAATCAAGAATTATTTCTCAAGACTTTCACCTCTCTTTCTCAAACTTGCTCTTTAATCTCCTTCTTTTTCGTCCTTCATCCTCCTAAACTTAGCCATGGCGTCTGTAAGAACCTTCAAGGCCTTTGCCGTTGTCCTCGTCGTTGCTCTGCTCTCACTTGCTGCCTCCGCTCAAGACCTTTCACCGTCATTGGCACCGGCGCCTTCTCCCGATACCGGAGCAGCGGGGTCTGTTTCCGGCTCGGCGGCGATGATCGTTGCTTCATTGGTGTTGTCAGTGCTTGCCGTGTTGAATCACTAGATTTCTGTTTTTCCTTTTTTTTTAATTTTTTATTTAAATACAATTTGATTGATGGCTTATTTACCGAGTGATGGTTTATGTAGTATACTATAGAGAGTTTGTTAAGAAATATTTTTTATGTATGTATTCATGATTATTATTTGTTATTGTTATTTGTTGTAGGCCTTAGGAGAAATAAGAGGGATTTTAATCGTCCTGGTATGATGTCTACCATTTTTTTTTTTGAGAGAGAGATACATTTTATTATAATGTAATATATTTTCTTTATTGATTATCTAATGTAATATATTATGTATTGATCTCATTGATATTTTTCATGCCTATTTATGAGCGTAGATTATAGATGAGCGTAAGAAGAGAGTGCAGAGAAAGATTTATAGAGATGTCCTTTTTAATCTTTGGAAGTGAAATTTTTTGACAATTTTTAATAATCAATTAAAATTTCCTATTATTTTCATTTTGTAATGTCCTGAATTGAGGGTTTTATAAGATCATAATGTGCTCATTATTTTATCAAAATGCTAAAATGTCATTTGTAACATTTTATTTTAAAAAGAGAGTATATATTAATATAAAAATATAGAATTAATTTTGATGCATTAAAAATATAAAAATATTTTTTATAATCATTCAATAATCTATCATTATATAATTTGATTAGATAATAATGTAAAACTAGTTTAATAATAATAATAATAAAAAATTACTAGATATTAAATTTATTTATATACTTTTAAAAAATTATAATTCATACACATTTATGCAATAAAAAAAAGTTATTGTATTTTTTTTGAATAAATATATTAATTTCTATAAAATACAATGCAAAATAAATAATTGAAAAAAGTGGAGTACAAAAGTAAATAAATAACTTCTTCAATATCATTCATATAGCATATATATTGTGAAGGAAAGATGACCATAACTAATAATCAATTTTACAATGATAATAAGTTGTAGTTAATTGTATTTATTACTATAATTAGTATATATGATACCATTACCAAAAAAATGTCACATTACCAAAAACAAAAATCAATCTAATACATGATAATTTCAATCATTTTCTTTTGTCAAAATTAATTACTTATGTTTAAATCAATTTTAAATCAACCTTATTTCATTGAATCAATTTTTATTCTATTTGAATTGACTTTGTTGTAATATATATAAGACCAATCAAATGAAAAAAAATGTTTAGAATCAAAATAATATTAATGACTAATTTCATTTTAAAATCAAGATATTGTAAAATATTATAAAGAAATCAATTTTTAATTTTTAATTTAAAACGAAGATATGATATCCTAATGTTGTAAAAAATAGATATAATATAATAAAAAAATAGAGATAATAATTTTATTTTAAAACATATATAATTTTAAAGATGAAGAATCATTTAAAATAATTAGTAACATAATATTAAGAAATTGTAACGAAGGAGTATAGAAGAAGATTACCTGGGGAATGAGAGACTTCACGAAGTCACTGCCTTCCTTGCTTCATGAAGCTTGAGGTAGAATGGGATGGATGGTGGGGCACTTGCAAGCATTCCACCAAGGGTATTAGTAGCAGTGTGAGATAGCGATTAGTGTATGGGTTTGAATACGTGCCTAGTTAGCTGTTGAATACCGTTTAAATATGGGATTCAGGCACCCGTTACCACTTCCCCATGTTTTGAGAACGTGTTTAGTAGGCTGATGCATGGATCATGGCGTGAGATCGTGGGTTAGTGGGGAATGTAGTTTCTTGGTCAAGGAACCCCGAGAAGGGACTTCCTAGAGCTTGAAGTCGGAACACGGGGTGTGCACAGCATAGGTCATTTCATGAATTCCGGCCTTAAACCCTTGGCAAGGATTCTCTCATCAACAAGCTGCAATGTGGACAGGCCCATTAAGTCCCACGAGGTCCATTATGGCCAACGAGACCCTAGCCCATACAATAGGTTGTAACAAAAACAAATATAATATTAAAGCATCGTTTAAAAATGGACATATAATTTAATTTTAAATAATATTAATTTACAATAATAATATTAAGAAATTGATGTCAAATAATATCAAATAATAATATTGATAATGAAATTTCTGATCAACCATCAATAAATTAAAATCAATATAGTATAAAAGATTAAAAAGAAATCTATTTTTATTTTTAATTTAAAATGAATATATCATATTCCAATGTTTTAAAAAATTGATGTAATATTAAATATGATATAATTAGTAATCCAATGTTATTATTAATTTCAAATAATAATTAGTAATCCAATGTAAAATGGATATAATTAATAATCAAGAATAGTCTAAAACGGACATATGATATAATTTAAAATAATATTAATTTTGTAAAAAGTAATATTTAAAAGTCAGTTAAAAGAACGTAATACTAATGATTAATTTTAATTTTAAATAAATATATTATTATTTAAAGTTATATATATACATACAAAATAAAATTAAATAATTAAAAAAATCTATATATATAATGCAATATTAATGTTAATATTAGATATAGATATGAATTCATTATGCAATTCATTTAATATTTATAAAAGAAAAGCATTTAATATTTTATCTATATAGTTAAAAATAATAATTAATATATGCAATTATTGAAATAAATTATTATTAAGATTTGATAAAAATATATATAAATTTTTAGTTAGAAAATGAATTCACATGGAAATGACACATAGAGCTTTCCTTATCTGAATTTTTTTTTTATAAAATATCAAATTTTATTCCTTAAAATAAATATCAAATATTAACTATATTTATTACAATTATTATAATTGATACATTCTCTAAATAAATTATTGAAATAAAAATATCTGATCTAATTTTTTCCAATCCAACATCAAATATATTATCATTATGTAAAAAAAAAAATCACCATTTGATGCATGTAATCAATCCATAAAATAGGAGCCTTGGATAATGAATCACATGAAATAAAAACTAAACAATCTATAACATCGGTAGAGAAAAAAAATGACCAACAAAATAGTGTATCAAAATGAGAACTTATCCATCAACCGCCAATAATAAGTTAAACTCAAGAATTAAAAAAAGAAAAATAACTTCCTAAACAATAAAATAAACTTAAGAAAGAAATAAATGCTTCAAAATCAAAGCAACAGTAGCAACAAATGACCACTGCAATTTAAAAAAACCACAATAAAAATGCAAGTATCTTCTTTTTTCAATTACCTTAATTTGCATAATTTCATCAATCTTAAATCATGATCGCCTTAAATGAGAATAAAGATATGGAATAATCAAAAGTAAGAAACTGTCATAAATTAACACAATTACTAAGACAAACAAAATGAGATGACTAATGTAGAGTGCATGGAATGACAAAGATAAAAAAATAATAATAATCACAAATTAACATGGTCACCAAGACCAACAGAATGATATGACTGATATAGAGTGCAACATATCATATATTCTATAGTTTGCGCACATATATATATATAGCCTACCTTCTGAAAGCTTTCATAGGGAATATAATTGTTTGATTAGCAATCATAATTATTTGATTGACAATTTTAATTATTTGATTGACATTTAATGGGGCGAGTCTATGATTTTTTCATTGACACTTGTTATTAAATCTATGACTTAATATAATTAGTGATTTAATTGGCTTTTTAGGGGCAAGAAATCAAATGCATAGTTGAATGACCCATTAGTAATTAGCTTGCTTATATATGATATATGATATGGCATGATTAAATTAAATTAAATTTATCAATTATACAAATCAAATATTAGCCTTGTTATTGGTTTTTTTGTTTATCATTCACGTTGAATTATCTTAATGACAATAAAAGGTCTAAATCAGAATATTTGATAATAAATCTAACATAATAAATTATAAAATCAAATTCGATTAATTTGAAATATTTGATTGACAATTATTACTGAAGAATAAATGGCTTGATATCATTGACTTTTCATAGGTGGAAAACCAAATATATAACTGAATGACATGTCATCTATTTTTTTTTGCTAAATCAATTTTAAAATTATATATATGATTTTTTTACACTGCCAAATGTATCAAAATTGTCTTCGTTTTCTAATAAGTATCAATTTTCACTTATACACATAGATTAATAAAATGATTGAAGTAATTTAGATCAAGGAGGAGAAAATTGAACCAGGAATCAAACCAGGACATGGATTCAAAGGTTTATTGGTTTAATCGGTTTAACTGAAATATAATTAAATATATATTTACATAAACATATAATTATTTATAAAATTCTAACTTTTTTGAAAAATTAAAGATAAAATACTTTTTAATATTATTACAGTGAAATCTAAATCTTTTACTGCCAAAAATTATAAATCTATTGGACATTTTATTTTTTGGTTCAAATAATTAGTTTTTTGGAGAGACAAGAGGTAAAGTTAGCCCAATGCACCTAGCTTACCAATTGCCTCACTAACCCATTTATTACTTTCCATTTCTAGAGAAACCCTAGCATTAAACGTATCATGCTTATTTCTTCCATTCAAACACCCACCGCCTCCTCTCTTCCCCATCATTCAACAGCGCCCTAACAAACCCCACCGCCACAGAGATCAAGTCCAACGAATAACAACAGCAAATTCTTCTTATCAAATGTTTTCCGTGCTGTAGCTGAAAATGTTGTGCGGGTATCTGGTAGTGGAAGTGCTTCCAGTGATCTTCTGCAAGAGTTATGTAGTAATGAGTCTTGCCAGAGTAAGTATTCATCTGCGTTATGTCTCCTTTGTGCAGTGGAAGCTGCTTCTTGCAAAGCATTAATATTAAAGCAAACCACTTCTTTAAGCTTGTGTACGTTTCGAAGTGTTTTGCGTGAACGATTCAAAATTTGACGTTCTTGGTTGTGCAGGAATATGTGGAGATGTTGCAACATGATGTGAGACAGCGACCTCTTCTTTCTTCGTACTCTCTGGTTCCTTTTTTTTTTTTCTTTTCGTTTTTCACCAAACTGGGCGAGTGGTTGAACCGCCCCTAGTTTGAACGGCTTATTTTTACTCTTTTTTTTTTTTGTTTGGTTGACCGATTTTTTGTTGTAGTGATTTTTGGTCACAGGAGTCTGTTTTAGTTAACCTGTTGAACGGTCGGTCTAATTTGATTTTCTCTTTCTTGAATTTAAGTATATTTTATAAAATTATCCTTATCATTTAATCCCCTCTACTTACTCTCTTTTCTATACATATTAGTATTTTATAAGGATATAAAAATAGAATATAATAAATATTGGTTAAATTTCTTAAATGAGCATATAATTATAGAAAATTAAAATTTTAAAATGGTGGTGTTGGACTCTAGGAATGGAATAAGATATACAGAGATGTAAAACAATAAAGCATTGGAATTTGGATTTGACATATATATATATATACGGTGAAAAATTCTATTTCAATACCTATGTAAGTATGAGGGAAATGATAGAAAGAGAATAAATTAAGAGAAAAATAAGTGGTGAAACCTATGTGTTTTATAAGTGAGGTATCTGAATATTTAAAAAAATTGAATATTAAAATAACAAAGTTGTTCAATATACGATTGTCCATGGCAAAGTTGCAGAAAATGGCTTAAATAAGATGTCAACAAACTAGCAACTACAATATAAAAGGTTAGTCTAATTTAATACTCTATATTAAAATAAATATCTCTTTCATAGTTTTGGTATATTTATAAATTAATTTAATATTTATTTTAATATTTAATTTTATATTCGTAAGTCATTTTAGTCCCTAACTTTTAAAATAAGTTAAATTAGTTCTAACATTACAAAATGTGAATCAAGTTAATCCTTTATCCCATTTTTATTTAATATTTTGTCAATTAAATTGAGATGTGTAACATTAAGTGATACCTTGATATATCATCTATTATCTAAAGTATAATGAAGTTTAAAATGATCATTTTGATATTTAAAATTACAAAAAATAGGTTAATTTATGACTTGAAAAGCATTTTATGTAATTTTAGACACTAAAATGAATTATTTTAAACTTAATTATACTTCAGATGATATAAGATGTGTTGAAATATTATTTAACGTTATATATTATCATTTAATTGATAGAATGTTACATAAAAGTGAATTAAGGGACTAACATAACTCATATTTTGCAATGCTAAGGACTACTTTGACTCATTTTAAAAGTTAGGGATTAAAATGACTCATAAATCATGATCGGTCTTGTGTGTGTGTGTATATATATATATATATGTTTATGTTTATGTATGTATGAGATTGTTTGAAATTGTCTTAGAGTTTGTTTTATTATTATTATTATTATTATTATTATGATTTTTGTGCGTCTTGGTTGTTGTCCCTTAAAAGGATTTATGAGATTCACTCACTAGTTTTAGAGGAAACTCATCCTCTCCCTTTTTTCATTATAGATACATTAGTTGCGGGTTCCTCCCAGCCACCTCCTCCCCAGTAGGGCATTTTAGTTGGCAAGCTTCACTTGGGTTGAAGTATCTTGGTTGACGATATAGAGTGCTTCATGTCTTTGCATTTTGCATTTTATATACCAAGGTAATATAACCTTGATTTGTAATTAATGATTCAGCATTCATGGTTATTTTGTAGAGTAGCTCTATATGTGCATATGTTCTGGATCAGGATTTATAGTCTTTATAATTAATTTATAAAATATCAATTTTAGATTTATTGACTTTAAGGTATAGGTGATTTGTATGCAGAAAGCGAATTTATGTTTTAAATGGTTTTTATGATTTAAAAAATGTACATATAAAATGACTCAATCATGAGGCTTACGGGGATGTGATTCGCATATGCCAGTCATGATTTAAGTTAGATCATGACATGCATCCACCTCCGCTTCAAATCGTTGGTCACAAACCATAGCACCATTGGCTAGTGCCTTGTTACCGTTGGACTCCACTAGCAAGTGCCTTGCTCGCGCCTATTTTCATTCTTGGGCTCTTTCATATAGCCTCAATCTATGAGTTTAAAGTGCTAAATTGCTTAATTACTCTTATGATAGTGAGTTGATTAGTATTGTGTAGAGTTTATTTTCCTTAATTTCAATTATTCTTTTCCCCTTATTGTGCTTATGGATGGTCCTATACTCACCTGGATTCTTTTTGTGTGCTCCTATGATTATATGGGGAAAAAAACACCACTAAATTGTGTACCCATCTAAATTATTTTTTATTGAGGTCCTATACGTAACATTATTTGTATAGGGAATATTTCTGGAAAATTATTTGTACAAGAAATTTGGGTACCATACATTTAGCTTGGTTAGGCTAGGCTTGTTGTGAATATAGCCATGTGGTTGGCCTATTCAAAATTTTTACAATTACAGGTCTTGTCAACAGCCTTCAAGCTAGGTCAAGCTAGACTTAAAAAAAAATAAAAGGTCTATAACAGGCTACAAGATCAGATGAATGGTCATAATACAGGCTAGATCGATTAAGAGAAAAGTCTAGTTTAGTCTATTTACATATACAGATTAACAATTGGTACTAAAACTGAACAATTGTAAAAATGTTTGAATTGAAACAAATATATATATTTTCAGATATTAAAACCAAAATCTATTTATTTTTCAGGGATCTAAAAGATATTTAAGCCTAAATTAAATCCTAATTTTATACTCTACATATTATATAAATTTCTCAATGAATTAATTTAAAATTTCTTATTTCCCAAACTGCATTTTACAACTCAAAACTTATCAATACGGTGATGCTATTTTTCAAATAATATAATATGAAATAATCCCACAAAAAAAATAAATTTACATCATTTAATAACATATAAAAAATAATTTATTTAAGAAAATTCCTTATCAATACAGTAACGTGAGGAAAATCTGGGCAGCATTAAAGGCATGACAAGTAGAAGCAAACACAAGTGTCCAAACTGCAGCATCATCAGAGAAGTAGCTTTAACGGCTAAAGACAACACACAGGCAATGATGCGTAGAGTGTATTATTCAAACATCTAAAAAAAATAAGTTTTTATTCTAATAATTATTAGCTATGATATAATAAATAAAACATGTAAAATTTATTATTATATTTAATAATTATTAATTGAACGAACTAATAGATATTTACATTTTAGGTGCAGCCTTCTTAACGAGGCACAATACAGCACACAACATCACACGATTCTAGACAGGAAAAAGAGGGCAAACCGACTCTTCACGCGCCAATGCTAAGCTGAATGAATGATGGTAAAGTCCAAACAACACACGTTCCTTGCTCATGCCAGCGATTGGCCACCCACTCTTGCCAGCTGTCCACGTTATCCCTGGGCCCCGCCTCCCAACGTCTTCCTATAAATACCCATTCTCTCCCCACGTCTTGTCACGAGTCCCATCTCTCATCAATCAAGAATTATTTCTCAAGACTTTCACCCTCTCTCTCAAACTCGCTCTTTAGCCTCTTTCTTTTTCGTCCTTCATCCTGCTAAACTTAGCCATGGCGTCTGTAAGAACCTTCAAGGCCTTTCCCGTTGTCCTCGTCGTTGCTCTGCTCTCACTCGCAGCCTCCGCTCAAGACCTTTCACCGTCATTGGCACCGGCGCCTTCTCCCGATGCCGGAGCAGCGGGGTCTGTTTCCGGCTCGGCGGCGATGATCGTTACTTCATTGGTGTTGTCAGTGCTTGCCGTGCTGAATCACTAGATTTCTGTTTTGCCTTTTTTTTAATTTTTTATTTAAATACAATTTGATTGATGGCTTATTTACCGAGTGATGGTTTATGTAGTATATTATAGAGAGTTTGTTAAGAAATATTTTTTATGTATGTATTCATGATTATTATTTGTTATTGTTATTTGTTGTAGGCCTTAGGAGAAATAAGAGGGATTTTAATCCTCTGTCTACCATTTTTTTTTGAGAGGGAGATACATTTTATTATAATGTAATATATTTTCTTTATTGATTATATAATGTAATATATTATATCTTGATCTTATTGATGTTTTTCATGCCTATTTATGAGCGTAGATCATAGATGAGCGGAAGAAGAGAGTGCAGAGAAAGATTTATAGAGATGTCCTTTTTATTTTTTGGTGGTGAAATTTTTTGACAATTTTTAATAATCAATTAAAATTTCATATTTTTTTCATTTTATAATATCCTGAATTGAGGGTTTTATAAGATTATAATATGGTTATTATTTTACCGAATTGCTAAAATGTCATTTGCAACGTTTTATTTTAAAAAGAGTATATATTAATATACAAATATGGAATTAATTTTGATGCACTAAAAATATAAAAATATTTGACATAGTTATCCAATCAGTTTGATTAATTTTTATAATATTTTGTATATGCATTTAATAATCTATTATTACATTATTTGACTAGATAATAAGTAAAAGAAGTTTATTATCCATGCAATGCATAATAATAATAATAATAATAATAATAATAATAATAATAACAAAACTTCAAATCGTCCTTAAAATTTTACGTTAATAAATGGTACCTGTAAAAAATAAACTTTCAAATCTTGGAAATTGAATAGGAAATTAGTCCCTATTAAAAAATCTCTTTAGTCCTAAAAGTGAATTATTGGATTAGTTCCTTCTCACCTAACTTATCAGGAACTAATTTACCAATTATTCAATTTTGTAGAAATCAATTTGTCTTATTTGAAGTTTTTACAGGATCAATTTGAGATTTATTTTTAGGGACCAATTTTTCCAGCTATTCAATTTTGTAGGGACCAATTTGAAATTTTTTTTATAGGGACCAATGTGACGCAAAATTTTAAGGACCAAATAGTTTTGTCTAATAATAATAATAAATATATTATATATTAAATTTATTTATATGCTTTTAAAAAATTATAATTCATACATACTTATGCAATAAAAAAGTTATTCTATAAAATACAATACAAAATAAATAATTAAAAAAAGTGGAGTACAAAAATAAATAAATAACTTGTCTAATATCATTTATGTAGCATAAATATTACGAAGAAAAGATAACCACAACTAATAATCAATTTTACGATAATAATAAGTTGTAGTTAATTATATTTATTACTACAATTAGTATATATGATACCATTATCCAAAAAATGTCACATTACCAAAAACAAAATCAATCTAATACATGATAATTTCAATATTTTTTTGTCAAAATTAATTATTTAATCATGTTTAAATTGATTTTAAATCAACCTTTTCATTGAGTCAATTTTTACTCGAATTGACTTTTTTGTAATATAAGATCAATCAAATGAAAAAATGTCTAGAATCAAAATAATATTAATGATTAATTTCATTTTAAAATCAACATAATGTAAAATATTATAAAGATAATCAATTTTAAATTGTTAATTTCAAACGAAGATATGATACCCAACGTTGTAAAAAATAGATATAAAAACTTGTCACGACTCGATTTTAGCATGTGATCGGACGTGAAAACGCGTTCCCACGTAAGCCTCGTGACCTAGATGCTCTATATGCACATTTATTTATAATTTATTTAAATCATAGTTTCATTTTCTACATACAAATCATTTGCTATTAAATCATAAAATCAAGACCATAGTCTCATAATCCGTCTCTAAAGTCTTTAGTTATAATAACAACAAAACATATAAAGTCTGTTTATACAAAATAACCATGAAAGGTAAGATTTTATAAATAAAAATTAAGGTAATGTCATAATATGCATGGACTATATAACATGCTCTAAATCCTACCTACAATAATATGAAGCATTATAGTATAAAATAATAAATTCTTCACCCAAGTGAAGCTCACCATGAGATTCTAGTGCTGTTGAGACAATGATAGCTGGGAAGGACCCATAGCCGCTTTTGTATCTATAAAAGGGGAGAAAGAGAGTGGGATGAGTTTTATTCAAACTAGTGAATTTCCACTGTAACCCCTTCATAGGACATCAAAGACAATGCATAAACATATAATAACACTAGTACAATTCTAATACATTTCATATATATATATATATATATAAAATCATGATTTTTCATAAACTTCACACAATAGTATCTTAATAGAGAAACATGAATGTCTAATTATATCTGCTATTCATGGTCTGATAATTTCTCTAATCTGTGTTCCTAAGAACTGAATTTAGACACCTAAATAGGTTTCATTCTCTACTCTACTCTGAGATTGTCCTTTAGGGATAACTTAGTACCAAGGTTAATAATTATTTTTCTAGCCATTAGCTCACTGTTTCTCTATAGCTACGTCTAAACTAGCCGTTCTTAATTTCAAAAAATTTGAAAGGTCTACAAATCTTTAAATACCCTGAAAGCTTGAATCCACATAACTCCAATAGTCTGACCTTAAGATATCTGTCTATGAAATCATGTCAAAGGATCACTCATTTGTAGATACTGTGATTTCAAATCACAGAATATGTAGTCACCAACTATCCTGAGTCTTGTGAATATTCATACTTTAAAGTTCTTTTATGTCTCATTTTCTCAATCGTCTTTTAATAACATACTTTCATAGGCTTGAAAACTTCAAAATCATAATACATTCTCTAGAGTCGCAAAGTTTTTCAATAATCATATTCATAATCAATTCAACACAGAAATCATTCTAATAATCATATATTTTCAGTAAATCGTAACTGGCTTTATATAAAGTTATTTTTATCAATAATGGTCCCATGAGTTTTCCCAAACACAGTTCATGGTATTCTAAAACTCACAATTTCATAAATCAACAGAAATCTCAATCTTGTATAGTAATATCTAAAAATCATACTTTAAGTCATAGTTTCATGAAAGTAATTCTAATGGATAACATAGATCATAACTGTAAATCTACTCACCTAGAGAGGTGGAAAGTGAGGGCTCAACACCAACAGGACTCTTGGAAGCGAAATGACACCAATATCTGACATAAAAGCAATAGAACTCCAAATTAACCTCTAAATACCCTAACTTTATCTTATTCATGGTGAGAGATCATCATGGCATAAAAACCATAAAGAACACTAGATTTAACCCCTTAGAACATGAGAAATTGGAACCTTGAGCCTTTGGAAGGAAGAAGAATGTTGTTTGATGGTGAAAAAATGAAGAAATGAGGTGTGGAGGGGTGAGAGTTATGTTCTCTATTGAAAAGGGGGTAAGGGATGTGTTTTTGGTGGTTTGAGACTCAAAAATTGGGTTTTTTTATAAAACTTTGACCGCTATGGCACTTATAGAGAGCATTCTAAAAGAGCATTGCCTTACCGCCTTACCTGCTACCGCCTCTCAGAGAGCTTAAGCATTCTCTAGAGAGCTTACTTTCCTTGTTTTGTACCACTTTACCCTCTGTGACCACTGCAACGCTCATTTTAGCGCTGTAGTGCTCCAGAGAGGTTTTCTCATATCTTAGGGTTATAATTCAAGTGGGGCCTACAAACAACACGAGTGGATCCCAAGGAACCCTATGACGGTCTTGGATTTGCTTAGGGACACGTGTACTATATTAAACTCTCCTAAGGATACGTGTACCTTGGGTATTACATACTCCCCCTTTAAAAGATTTGGTCCCCAAATTTGAACTTAACCCTCATGGGTTTCAAGGATGGGTTTGAATATCCAAAACACCCTGGCATGATAGTTTGACTGTAAAAGTTGGTATTCTGAAAGACAGGGCTATTTTAAATGCTATTGCTTCGACACCTTGACTGAGGATGCTCTGGTTCTTGCTCTGGTTTCCTCCCCTATATCTAACATCAACTAATACAACAAGAATTCCTACTCCTTAGGTTATGATCTTCCTTATCTCTATGCGCGTGTTGTGCATAAAATCCAAATTACTCTAGTCATTCATGTAGAAAATACAAGGACAAGCTTGGCATTCATACGCCTAATTCTTAACTATCATATGCATCACACAATCAGTTTTAGACCACATGATTTGCTCTAGAATATTTGAAATACCTTACCATGATAACATACATTCTGGACATCCAATCATGTTCGCACATGACATACTCTTATACGATTAAAGCAAAGAGCATACTTTCTAGGATGAAATTGACATGCATGCTATTATCAATTCTGAAATTCAAATCCTGCTAAAGGAAGTTATCAACCAGCATGCATAATATTCATATAATCCAACATGTCTCTTATTTTCTTATCAATAGAAAATGCAATCCACAAAGTTTTAGGCCAAGTAAAACAATTTTGTGAAAACAAAAACTATTTAAAACATAAAACATTTAAGAGAATCAAATCTTCATAAATAAACCCTTTTGAGAAAATCTTTCCATCTAGAGTCTTGTAAAACATCCATCAAAACCTTAAGCGTTTATAAAACCATTGCACATGTACAACAAAATCTTTAATCCTCATATTAAGCTCATGATCATAATAACATAATAGCAATTAAAGAAACTGGATATTGCTAAACATGAGTTTTTAACATTATGAGAAACTACTGTACTCCTTGTTTCGAAGGCATATCAAAATAAGTATGCACATGTAGGAAACCGTGTGTCTAATAAATAAAAATACACCATTCACTTATCAAAGTCTTTATGCTAACAAGAGTTGCTAGATCCTCATAAGAACATGTGAAATTCATGTGCCAAGGCTCTAAAAGTCATATAATTTACAAATATTCTCTAGTCAAATTCTTAGTCTATGAGGTTTAAACTAACCATTAATGTTATTATTTTCCTCCATTGCAATTATAACAACATATTCTAGCATGAAGGGTTTATTATCTTCAAATTAACCTTTTCTCTACAAGTGTTCTCCTAGCTTATTTATAGTTATACATACAATCATGTAGTCCTGTCATTCCTTTTTTTTTTTTTTTTAAGTCACGAATTATAATCACCCGATCGATTAAGGTTATCTAATGCAATCAACATGCACTATGATCCAATAATTGTTCAAAAATCACCTAGCAAATTGTACCACGTTGTTTCTATAATGGACATGCATACCATACTCATGATGCAATAGTGACATTTAGAATTAATCAACACTTTGCATCATGATACCATCTGTTCCACATGTATTTTATACTCTTATCAGACAAACATGCTTTTTCCAATTATGGCAAGCTTATAACATAACAACATTCCATGGAAACTTGATGCTAATTAACATAAGTTCTAGAGTAAAGATACATCAAGGAAAACTATTCTACATTTTGTACTAAAGGTATGATACAATGAGCACCTACCTGCATCTAACATAGAAATATTATTCATGCACTTTAGCCCATTCAAACAAATAGGAACATGGCAAGCCTCTATACGGATCAAGGGAATTGAAATACCAAATTTTCTATTATTAGTTAGCACATGTATGTCATTCAATTCAACATCGACCTATGGAATTCAACATTAACTGCTTGTGCACTTGTTTTAAATCAATAACACTTATTATAGCAACACAAAGCATGGGAAATCTATTATCTTATACTTGAAACATGTTACAATACATCATGATTCCTCTTACATGTACATATGGTCATGCGGTTCCGTTATTTCCTCTTTTACTGCTACCAATTATTATCCTGAAATTAGTTATTTATACTCTAATGAAGACCTCTAATAACTTATCTCTATGAGATCAAATCATGAGCAAGGAAACATTCATAAGTTACAACATTTCACTTTATACCTATGATTAAAAGAGAAGCAACAAACAATAGCTAATACAATCAACACAACTAGCATGCACAAAGATTTAAATGAATGTCCAACTAGCTTCACAACTTCTATCATATTATTCACATATTCAAGCCATGCAATATCATCATGCCTATTTAAAACTAATCAAATACTATGCATCATATTATCAATATGTTCCTTATCTTTTATATTTTCATAATATAAGACTCAAACTTTCTGCACACATCATGCAACCATGCATCTTTAAAACACCTCATGCTTGTAATTTACGGCATCAAAATTGCATAAAACAACTCACAAGTCGAAACCATTCCCCATTCCTACTAAATGCCTATAGACATGGTTTGATTCAATTGTATTTCTATCTATTGGCTCTAAGTCACTAGTATGGGAACCTCCATCAGTTGAGGCGGTTGCATCGCTTCTAACTAAGGGGTGGAGAGGCTGTGCAAGGATGTTGGACCGCTCTAACCTTTGACTAGCTATTCCTTGAGAAAGGGCAGTCATTCTTTTTGGGCATGTGACCAGCACATGAGAAATCCTATTCCCGCATAAGCCTCATGACCTGGGATGCTTTATATTCGTAGTTATTTATAATTTATTTAAGTCATAGTTTCATTTTCTACATATAAATCACCTACTATTAAGCCATAAAATCAAGATTATAGTCTCATAATTTGTCTCTAAAGTCTGAAGTTATAATAACAACAAAACATATACAATTTGTTTATACAAAATAACCATGAAAAGTAAGATTTTATAAATACAAATGAAGGTAACGTCATAATATGTATGGACTATATAACATGCTCTATGGTCCAAGATCCTAATTGCAATAATACTAGATCACTCTAGAATAAAACCATAAAATCTTCACCCAAGTAAAGCTCACCACTTGGATTCTAGTGCTACTAAGACAATGATGGCTGGGAAGGACCCACAACCACTTCTATATTTGTAAAAGGGGAGAAAGAGGAGAAGTGAGTTTTATTCAACACTTAATGTGTGAATTTCCACTTGTAACCCCCTTCATGAGACATCAAAGATAAGACATAAAAACATAATAACACTAGTACAACTCTAAGACGTATATATATATATATATATATATATATATATATATATATATATATATATATATATATATATATAAAATCAACATCATGGTTTTTCATAAACTTCATACAATAGTATCCTAATAGAAAAATAGAAATGTCTAATTATGTCTGCTATTCATGGTCTGATAATTTCTCTAATTTATGGTTCCTAAGAATTGAATTCGGATACCTAAATAGGTTCCATTCTCTACTTTCTCTGAGATTGTCCTTTAGGGACAATTTGGTACTAAGATTAACGATCATTTTTCCAGCTATTAACTCATTGGTTGTTTCTCTATAGCTACTATCTAAACTAATCTGTTCTTAATTTCAATAAATCTGAAAGGTTTCCAAATCTTTAAATACCGTGAAAGCTTGAATACACATAATTCTAACAGTTAACCTTAGCAAATCTGTTACTATGAAATCATGTCCAATGGATCATTCGTTTGCAGACACTGTGATTTCAATCCATAGAGTATGTAGTCGTTAACTATCCTAGTCTTGTGAAGATTCATACTCTAATGTTCTTTTATGTCTGAGTTTCTCAATCATCTTTTAATAACATACTTTCATAGGCTTGAAAACTTCAAAATCATAATACATTATCTAAAGTCACAAAATTTTCCAATAATCATATTCATAATCAATTCAACACAGAGATCATTCTAATATTCATATATTTATAGTAATCACAATTGTAACTGGCTCTATATAAAGTCATTTTTATCAATAATGGTCCCATTAGTTTTCTCAAAAACACAATTCATGTTATTATGAAAATCACAGTTTCATAAATCGACGGAAATCTCAATCTTGTACAATAATTTCTAAAAGCCATACTTTAAGTCATAGTTTCACGAAAATAATTCTAATGGGTAGCATAGAGATCACAAGTGTGAACCCACTCATCTAGAAATATGGAAAGTGAGGGCTCAATACCAACAATACTCTTGAAAGAGAAATGACACCAATATATTTGACATAGAAGCAATAGAACTCCAAATCAACCTCTAAATACCCTACCTTTATTTTATTCATGGTGAAAGATCATCATGACATAAAAACCATGAAGAACACTAGATTCAACCCCTTAGAACATGAGAAATTAGAGGAGAATGAGACAAAATCAACATCTATACATACCTTGAGCCTTTGGAAGGAAGAAAAATGGAGTTTAATGGTGAAAAAGTGAAGAAATAAGGTGTGGAGGGGTGAGAATCGCATTTCTGTTGAAAAGGGGGTGAGGGATGTGTTTTTGGTGGTTTGAGGCCTGAAAATGGGATTTTTATAAAATTTTGAGTGTGACGCTCATAAAGAGCATCCTAGAAGAGCACCGCCTTACCATCTGAGCGTTGATTAGCACTTTCTAGAGAGCTTACTTTCCTTGTTTTGTACCGCCTTACCCTCTGTGACTTGCAACGCTCTCTAGAGAGGTTTTTCTCACATCTTGGGGTTATAATTCAAATGGCCTACCAACAACACGAGTAGGTTCCAGGAAACCCTATGGTGGTCCCAAATTTGCCTAAGGACACTTGTCCCATTAAACTCTCCTAGGAATATGTGTACCTTAGGTATTACATAACTCCAAACAAAAAAATCGATATAATAACTTTATTTTAAAACATATATAATTTTAAAGATTAAGAATCGCTTAAAATAAGTAGTAGTATAATATTAAGAAACAAATATAATATTAAAACATCATTTTAAAATTGACATCTAATTTAATTTTAAATAATATTAAATTTTAATAATAATATGACTGATGTTAAATAATATCAAATAATAATGCTAATAACGAAATTTCTTGTCAATCATCAATAAATTAAAATCAATATAGTATAAAATATTAAAAAGAAATCTGTTTTTACTTTTAATTTAAAATGAATATATGATATTCCAGTGTTTTAAAAAATTGATGTAATATTAAATATTAAGGATCATTTAAAATAATTAGTAATCCAATGTTAAATGGATATAATATTCTAGAATAGTCTAAAAATTGACATATGATATAATTTTAAATAATATTAATTTTGTAAAAAGTAGTCTTTAAAAGAATGTAATACTAATTTAATTTTAATTTTAAATAAATATATTATTAAATATTAAGATAATATATTATTATTTAAAGTTATATATATACATACAAAATAAAAATAAATAATTAAAAAAATCTATATATATATAATGCAATATTAATATTAATATTAGATATAGATATGAATTCTATTACGAATAATGGTAAAGAGGGATCTAAAACCCAAAAAACTGGCCTAGCTCAGTCGGCCTGGTACAAGGCCTAATATTTGAAAGCCAAGGGCGGATCCGTTCACTAACCCAAATGCACAAACAGGGCACATGTGTCGCGATTACCAAGCTTGTCCGTTCATCTCCCCACTCACTCGTCACCATGTACATGAGGACAGGGGAATAGGGATGTGGAAGATCTCCTAACTTCAAGTAACTGCCCTTAATTTGCCTCTATAAATACCTCATAGGCTCCAAGTATAGACTCACTTTCCATTTCTACTATACCCTCACTCTGCCAAAATCCTTGCTCATTGCTTAGTGGAGTCCTTCAGGTACACCCCCCATTTCACATGACCAAAGCTCATGAGGACTAGGAAAGAAAGGATCAAATTTTGTCTTTGAGTATCCACCCTTAGTGAGAGGTATTATTTTGAATTTCCCTGGTTACGAATTCATTATGTAATTCATTTAATATTTATAAAAGAAAAGCATTTAATATTTTATCTATATAGTTATAAATAATAATTAATTAATGAAATTATTGAAATTATTGAAAAAATTATTATTAATATATTATATATATATATATATATATATATAATTTTTAGGTAGAAATGAATTCACATGGAAATGACATATGGAGTTTTCCTTATTTGGAAAACTTTTTATAAAATATCAAATATTATCTCTTAAAATAAATATAAAATATTAACTATATTTATTACAATTATTATAATTGATACATTCTCTGAATAAATAATTGGAATAAAAATATGTGATAGAATTTTTTCCAATCCAACATCAAATATTATCATTATGTAAAAAGAAATCACCATTTCATGTATGTAATATATATATATATAATATAATAATGAATCACATGAAATAAAAACTAAACAATAAAAAAATTGACCATCAAAATAGTGTATCAAAATGAGAACTTGTCCATCAACTACCAACAATAAGTTAAACTCAAAAAAAAAAAACTTCCTAAACAACAAAATAAACTTAAAAAGAATTCATTTCTCCTGCACCAAAAGATAAACTTAAAATAAAAATGCTTGAAAATCAAAGCAGCAATAGCAACAAATGTCCATTGCAACCTAAAAAGACCACAATAAAAGTGCAATTATCTTCTTTTTCAATGACCTCAATTTGCAGAATTTCATCAATCTTAAGTCATGATCACCTGAAATGAGAATAAAAAAGATAAAAGAAAGATATGGAATAATCATAATTAAGAAATCATCATAAATTAACACAATTACTAAGACAAACAGAATGAGATGACTAATGTAGAGTGCATGGAATGAAAAAGATAAAAAAAAAATCACAAATTAACATAATTATCAAGACTAACAGAATGATAACTGATATAGAGTGCAGCATACCATATATTCTATAGATCGCGCACATATATGTAGCCTACCTTTTGAAAGCCTTTATGGGAAATATAATTGTTTGATTTGCAATCATAACTATTTGATTGACAATTATAATTATTTGATTGACATTTAATGGGCGACTTTATGATTTTTTGATTGATAATTGTTATTAAACCTATGACTTAATATACTTGGTGATTTAATCGGCTTTCATAGGTGGGAAATTAAATGCATAGTTGAATGACGCGTTAGTAATTAGCTTGCTTATATATGATATATGATATGATATGATTGAACTAAATTAAATTTATCAATTATAAAAATCAAATATTAGCCTTGTTATTGGCAAATCAACGTTATATCAAAATCAAATATTGGCCTTGTTGCTTATCATTCACGTTGAATTATCTTAATGACAATAAAAGGTCTAAATCAGAATATTTGATAATAAATCTAACATAATAAATTATAAAATCAAATTCGATTAATTTGAAATATTTTATTGATAATTATTACTGAAGAATAAATGATTTGATATAATTAAATTAATCATTGACTTTTTATAGGCGGAAGGCCAAATATATAGCTGAATGACGCGCCATCTATTTCTTTCTTTTTTTTTTTTTGTAAAATCCAATTTTAGAATTATAGATATGATTCTTTTACATTATCAAATGCATTAAAATTGTCTTCATTTGTTAATAAGTGTCAATTTTTACTTATATTTATGAATTAATGAAATGATTGAATAAGGTTAGATATTAGAAAAATTTAAGTATATTTTATAAAATTATCCTTATCATTTAATCCCCTCCACTTACTCTCTTTTCTATATATATTAGTATTTAATAAAAATATAAAAAAAAGAATATAACTAATATTGTTTAAATTTCTTAAAAGGATGTATAACTATAGAAAAATAAAATTTTAAAATGCTGGTGTTGGACTCTGACACTCTGGGAATGGAATGGGATACATAAAGATGGAAAACAATAAAGGACTGAACTTGGATTTGACAGGTATACATATACGGTTGTCAAATGGCTGAAAGAAGGTGTCAACGAACTAGCAACTACAGTATAAAAAGTTAGTCTAATTTAACACTCTATTTCAAAATAAATATTTCTTTTATATTTTAAGTATATTTATAAATTAATTTAATATTTATTTTAATTTCTAATTTTATATTTATAAGTTATTTTAATATTTTAAAATGAGTCAAATTAATTTCTGACATTTTAAAATGTGAATCAAATTAATTCTTTATTTCATTTTTATTTAATATTTTGTCAATTAAATTAAGATGTATAATGTTAAGTGGCACCTTGATATATTATGTGTTATCTAAAATATAGTAAAGTTTAAAATGATCCATTTTGATATCTAAAATTGTATAAAATAGATCATTTTATGACTTGGAAAGTATTATTTTATATAATTTTAGACACCAAAATTAGTTATTTTAAACTTAATTATACTTCAGATGATATAAGATATATCAATATATCACTTAACATTACGCATTATCATTTAATTGATAGAATGTTAAATAAAAGTGGATTCATAGACTAACATAACTCACATTTTGTAATACTAGTGATTAATTTGACTCATTTTAAAAGTTAGCGATTAAAATAACTCACAAATATAAAGTCAAAGACTAAAATGAATATTAACTCTTTATAAATTAATGTATCTAAGAACATTTGTATCCTGATACACTTATTTATAAATGTACCCAAAAAAATGAAAAATATCTATTTTGAAATGAAGGGAGTAATGAGTAGTGAACCAAACATCTATATCATATATTTTTTTTAAATTTTAATTTCATGGAAGAAAAGTGTATGATCTTGTCATAGTTTTGGGAAATAAAAAATTATAAATTTGTGGCAAAAAAATTGCAATTGTTTTGATAAATAAAAATCGTAATTTTATTTCAAGCATTTCATGAATTGTTTGTTTTTAAATAGTTGTAAAATGATCCTTATTCATTAGTATGCCAATATGCCGTACGAGGCAACATGCTGCGGTTGAAAAGTTGGCATATGCATATGAATGGGTAGAAAAACATATATAACAGAACATAAATAATAAAAAAGTGAGAAATATTAGGCTGAAAAATCAGTTTCACATGTATAACTTTTTCCCAATTAAAACTAAAGTTGTAGAAAATTGAAATATCCAAAACTTCTGACCCAAAGCAGTAAGGCAGTGAAATTCTCCAAAAGGTGGCTAAAGATGGCATTGAAACATAAACGAAGTAAATTTTCATTAGTCCTCATCACTGTCTTCATCATCTGTTATTCATCATCAATGTATTCATCCCCACTTTCTTCTTCATCCATATCAGCATTCATCATCATTGATGATAATATTGTAGCCTCCATAGGATTGAATTCTTCATTGTCCGAATCATCAAAACCAAAATCAGGCATGTGAAAGTAATCCACATCTTCATCATCACAATCATTACCCATTGTTCTTGATAAAGCCATAAACTCAAATGCGTCCATGCCATTGAACCACTCCATGTCCTTCATGATGGAATAAAGTTCTAAACTACGTAAATCAAATTCGCTGAGCATATCCAACACGTCATACTTGTCAAAATAGTTTCCTCTAGGTGGAGGTGGATGGAGGCATTTTATGCTTCTGTTTGTGTGAACCAGGTTTCACAGTATGCTGGAAGCAACAAATAAAAGATCATTAAAGGGTCATTGGTCTAAACTCTACAAAAAAGTAAATAAAAAAGAGCTGCAAAGAAACAACGATTCAGAGGTAACCAAAATATGAGTACTTTTCCATTCATTTTGAATTTTTTTATACTTGTACAGCCCAGTGGGATACAGTTCATACTCATGAACGTTAGTAGTGAGGCTTCACTTGATTTCAGTTTTGTTTAGGCTCTCCTGTGACTACAACAAATATGATTTTTCCTAACATTTAATAAGTATTACTAAATTATAAAAAAATGTTACTTTCATTAGTAACACTTTCACAAATGCTGTATTTATCCCTTATCGCTAAAGCGTTTTAGCAACATTTTCTTTATATTTTTACTAACATTTTAAAAATGTTACAATAAATACTTTTTTGTAACATTTTTCAAATGTTACCAATTATTATCGTTTTAGTAACATTTAAAAAATGTTACCATTTATTCTTTTTGTAACAATTTTAAAAATGTTGCAATTTACTTTATTTTGCAACATCTAAAAAGTGTTGCCAATTTAGATGCCAAAATAACTTGGTCTTGCCTAAAAAGTGTTACCATTTGCACCTTATGCTCATATTTTTAACACCAACAAAAATTAAGAATCAGGCAATATATAATATATACATGATTTACATGAAATTTGAACAAAAGCTATTTTATTTTTCAAAATTCTCCATATACATTACATTCAAAAGCTTTTATTTACTGATAATTTAGTACAAAAGTTCAACTCACAAGACAATGTGAGGGCAAGAAAAGTAACACTACAAAACCATATCAAATACTATGACACATTTACTCTAAATCAAAATAAAAATTAAAACTCATAATACAAAATTAAGTTACACTAGAAAAAAGACAATCAACCTCTTCTAACAACATGCTCCTCCTCTTCTGCAAATCAAACCTGCAAGGAGCCCACAGAGAAGTGTATTTTCATCCCAAGGATAGGTATATTATTCCCTTTGATAAGTCCCCGTTTGATCAAATTATGATGCCACACTTATAACCACATCCACGAGTTATTTGTTTGTCTCTCACTTCCTTTGAGTTGTAAACATCAAGACCCTGCATTAAAATATAAGAAGTTTCAATGAATAGGTCAAAGAATAATAGGATATGACAGTTAGGTGCAGTTAGGTGTCCAGTGGCAATGAATTTATGTAGGCTCTTCTATATTGTGTTACAGTTTAAACCTGCAACTTCCTCTTTTATGTTACAAGTTACAACACACATCTTCCCTTAAGAAACATAATCAAAGAATAAAAAAATCAACTGCAATAATGATATTTCACTATATAATCAAAGAATCAAACTTACCAATTTAAATGGCACAGCAAATGTAACTGTCATAAGGCTGTTAATAGCGAAAATCAATATCCATGACCGCCTCAACCTTGTTTTCTGAAATCTTAATACACCATGGATTAACTCTAAATGCGGCAGAAATATTAGCATCAGTCAAGCCCCACTTCCTTTAACTACATTCCTTTCTTGCCCAAGTGGCTTTACTTATCTGTATCTTTATGTGAACCACTACAAAAAGTTGAAACTTCAAAGCATCAATGTGTGTGGGTAGTATTCCATAAATCTAACAATGTATGATTCAGTAACTCCTTAAGGTGTTAAATAATTATTTTTTTTCTAAATTGTTTTGTGGTATATTTTGTTCAGTTAAGTTAAATGAATAAATAAAGCCAAGAAGCAAATTTACCTTTGATCCCAAATAATACAAACGATTTCACCAAGGTGGGGAATCTGCCCCTTGGTTATGGGTTCTCCAAATACTATGTGACAATAAGCTTCGGACTAGGATTGAAGATGAAATTATGATTGATTGAAGATAATAAATGGTACAACATCAACAACAATACTTACAGACATGTAAACAGAAATACGAAGTTGATGAACTACTCTACACTACACCTAAAAGTTAAGAAAAGAAAAATAAACTAAGATAAAGTTGTAAAATATGTGTGTCGATGATTTCTCGTTCCTCTTCTTTCTTCTTTGACCCTTTTATATTAGCCTTGAGTTTATGTTAGTCATGTAACCATCGGTGGTGATCCTCACAAAAGCATTTGCAGTTGTATGTTATTTAACAGTTACCACGGCTTCAAATAATATTGAACAATCCACTTCCTTTGCTACAACCTTCCCACTTTACAAGGACCTATGACTAGCATGACACAAACATAATATAACTGTTCCCGTTCCTTTGCCATGGCTAATAGCTATAATGGTATATCCCTTTGAGATAATCATTCTCCCTACGTCCGCTTCAGCTGATAGCTATCACGACATAATCCCTTGAGATAATCATTTCTCCATGTCTACTTTGGCTAACAACGAAACGAGTGCTTCAGCCGTTGTAACCGGTCTCATATGCTATCACGGCCAATCACTTATACAAATAACATTCTCATTCCTTTGTGGAGTCAAAAACCTAATTTCTTTCATATGCATAGTAATAAGGCCCAAAATCAAGGAATCAGCCTACTTCTAAATTGGTGGTAACATATGCCCCCTACACCCATAAGCCAAACAACCAAAATGGCTTAATGGGTGTAACGGTCACATCACCAACCCTTTTAATAGTGAATTTGTTGAACTAATATCCTTTAAATGCAGCAGACCTAGAACGACTTATCTTTCCAATCATTTCAATGTCTTTATCTTCAACTTTTCAAATCATTCTTTCCTCCACCACCTTTTCTTTGATATTCCCAATTCTTTCACTTTCTTCAATCCACTTCAGCCATTCTTGCAGACTTTCTTTCTTCTTCTCCAAACTCCCTATTTTATAATCCAAACATGGGTACTTACCTCCCTTTCAACGAAGACACTCAAACTTATTGCCTAAGTCCTGTCTTCCGGACCTTACCTCTGGGCAAGAGCTGATCAACCATGTTTTGCTATTGCCTGAAAATCAGCTACCCATCACGAAAGAATGGTTTGACATTACTAAGTGTCCGGCTGATTTTCGTGCCTGGCCTCACCTTACTCTAGGGTATGAAGCTTGGTGTGACCGTATTTCTGTAGCTAAAGGGAGGCAATTGACAAGGTGGGGAATTTATGATGTGACTAAGCTCAACACCAAGGAATACTCGTGTAACCCTCATCTCATCTTTTCTTTGCTGCGATTTTAGAACCCTAGCATCAACAGGTTCATCTTCCCTTTTGGGATGTTTACTCCCACACTAATGGATGTGGCGGCCATTCTTGGATTGCCAATTCCAGGAGAATCCATCCCGCTACCGCGACCGCTTTGGTAATAACTTGGGGGGTTAAGTTTAACAAGAAATTGGCACCGTACTATAATTTCTTTGAGCTAATTCCCACTCCTTTAGGCTAGTAGCTGAAGATGAACATGCAGCCTTCTTACTATTTTGGTTATGTAAGTATTTCTTCTGCACTAGTTCAACTACTATTGTGTTAGACTATTCATACATAGTGGTTGCTATCATGTCAATAGACTCTTATCTTTAGGATCCTTCTTCCTATTCACCTTTTATAGAAGCATGTCTAATATGGTAGAAAAGTTAAGAAAAGGTAACTCTATAGAGAATGTCCAAGGTCCACTCTGGTTTCTGAATTTATGGGTTAATGTATATTTACTCGAGTTTATCCTAGCCGTTCTCTCAACACTCTTTTACCTGCTATATATGGTAACCTTTATGTTTATGTACCTGTTACCATCATGACCACTCATGAGATAGTATCTAAACTTTTTGAGATACCCTGTGGCAGAGTCTAGATTACTTCCTTTACCGTTATGCAAGATGTGGCCTTAGATGGACTAGGGTAGATCCTTATATAGCTTCAGGACATGATATCATCCTCCTACAAAATCACCTCCCTTATGTCCTCCTTCCTCGTGACCTTCTGAGTGGTCTAAGACCCAATTCTCGAAGATACAAAACCTCAGCCGAGCTATCCTGTCCCAATTCTTTCTTGGCAATTAGGTTTTGTCCAGGATATCCCTGTGCAAGCTGCCAGCATATTTTCATCAATAGAACGCCTTGTTTTAAGTCTGGAATAGATGAAAAAAATGGATGAAAAACAACAAACTAACTTCCTCGGCTTCTGTTTTCTGACCTACAATCCGGAGCCAATAGAAACTCCCAATTTTTTTTATAATGGTGGCATATTGTTGTTGCAGCTTTCAAAGATGATGTTCAAACATACCTAGGTAAGCTATATGTTGCTGATTTGGATCCTCCAGAGAAAAAGAAGAGGCAAAGAACAACTCCTACCCCTTCTACCAATAACCCTATGCCGGGTAAATCACCATTTTATATCTTTTGCTCTTTTGTTATGTCGTAACCATGTATTTCCTTTTGACAATACTGGCATTCTGCAGCCATGCAAGCTACTCCTTCCCCCAAACATAAGAAGAAAACTTTCATAGCATCCGAATTGCCAAAAAGGATTACCAGGTCTTCCTGGGCATACCCCTCCCTTGGACCCAATCATTTCCACCAAGTCCAAGGTATTTAGTCATTATCATGCATCCCCTTTAATTTCTAGTAATCTGATAGCTATTCTAACATGGCTTTGCATAATAGAAAAGAACTCGAGCCTTTCTAGCTACCAGTGGCATCAACTCTCTTGCTGATCAAGCCATCCTTATAGCCGAGGCGAGCGACATTGAAGCCACTCCTGTGAGCTTCGACTTAGTGAGAACACCTCTGTCACTCATTTTCAATCTATCCAACCTCCAGGCATCTCAATAGAAGACTTGGCTAAATATTTCAGCACCCCTGTAGTTACTCTAACTCGAGAAAGCTCCCCTATGGAAGCCATATGTGAGGTGATAGCAAACATCTTGGAGATAGACACCATTCAGATGCAGATACTCTTAATGTTCTCCAAGAAAATATTAGCCGGATAGCAAACTCCTTCGATGGCAATGTCCTGGAGTCAACCAAGGCTCTGCACCATGAAGTGGGTATGCTATTGGTAGATATGCAACACTACTTGGAAGTTGGTCAACAAAGGATCAGCCGTAGTGAACATAAATTGGCTCGCTTAAGCCTGTGACTAAAAACAGAAACTTACCTCGACTTTCAAGGAATAGGAGAACAAAAAGGTTGAAGATCTTGAGAAACAACAAGCTACAACCTAGAGAATAGTTTTCCTAAGAACCAACATTGCACAAATGGAATTCGAATTGCAAGCTCTACTCCCTCAAAAAACATCTTTATCTAAACAACTTCAGCAAACCCAAAATAAACAATTTCAAGCTTACACTAGGCGGCATCCTAGAGCAGAGAGATCAAATCTCTTACTTTACAAAAGCAATTCCTAGAAAAGGATTTTAAAGACGGACTTCAACAACTACACCAAGCTAGCCTCCTTTGGCAAGAAATCCAGTCCAAGCTTCCAGCCAAAAAGGAATTATCTAAGGGTAAACTATATATATATATTTTCTATACTTCCATATTCACTTCATAGTTTTAGTCTTGATGATAATCTCTTTGGTTTTTTATAGAGTTGGCCATTTATGTTCCTATTCTACCATCTGAGCATACTTCAAAGCAACTGATGCACATAGCCCCAACTCCACTCACTTAACCACGGCTTCACCTTTACATGTTTTTGACTCCTAAGCAACCTTGGATTCTATGGTGGCCATTGCCTTGAGTACACTTCAGATAGTGCTAGTGTCCTTCCACTAGTTCCAGGAACTAGCGCTCATGATGCACCTGACACAACCTTAGATACTTCGGACTCCTTAGCAAATAGGCATGTGGCAGGTACAAGTGCAACTATAAAGAGGGATGCATCTTCTCCTTCTAGCTGACTATCTTTTATCTTAGCTTTCAAACTCCATCAGTCTTGTTAGCTAACCGGCATGTGGTTAGCCCTTTTACATTATTAGATTATAACATACCTTTAGTTTCCTAAATAGAAGGATGATACTTTAAGAATTTTCTATTAATACTCATGGCTAACTCTTTCCCTTATAATGTAACCAAACGATATGCCCACTGTAAATAACTTGACTCACTATAAAAGGTCCGTCCCAATTAGGTGACCATTTTACAAAACTTGCGTCTTTAAGCCCTAAAGGCAACATGACTTTCCAAACCAAATCACCTTCAAAAAAGGTTTTCTTTTTCACCTTCTTATTATAAGCCGTAGCTACTTTAATTTTATTAGCGCGAATGTTTTCCAATGCCATCAATCTATCTTCGCTTAAGCTATCCATCTCTTGAAACATGGCTTAGTCATACTCATCCAAACTTAAATGATGTTGTCTTGCCACTCTAAGAGACTTCACATTAATCACTAGAGGCAAAACCACATCTTGTCCAAAAGTTAACCTATATGGCGTCAGACTAGTAGCTGTACTCCTAGAGTTCTTATAAGCCCATAATGTTTCAGACAAAATCTCATGCCATTTACGTGGATAACTTTCAACAGACTTTTTGATTATATCAATAAGCACTTTATTAGTAGCTTCGGCTTGCCCATTTGCTTGAGCATAATAGGGAGAAAAATGAATTAACTTAATCCCATATTAGGCAGCAAAAGTTTTCACTTAATCTCCCGTGAACATGGTACCTTGGTCAGCCGTGATAGTTTTAGGAATACCAAACTGATGTATAACTTGATTTTGTATGAACTTAATAACTTCGGCTTGTGTAACCTTCACCATCGGCTAAGCCTTAGCCCATTTAGTGAAATAGTCTATCGCTACGATTATGAAAGAATGTTGTTTAGATGAAGGAGGATATATCTTTCCAATTAATTCCATAGCCCAACCCAGGAAAGGCCACGGCTTCACAATGGCATATAATTCCTCGGCTGGTACATGCTAAAGAGGGCCATGCTTTTGACATTCCTCATAACCTTTAGCATAATCAAAATAGTCAGCCATAATCGTTGGCCAATAGTAACCATAACGATAAATCAGCCACTTCATTTTGCCACCAATTTGTGTGCTCTACATACTCCTTCATGCACTTCTCCCATTATCCTTATGGCTTCATCCAAACTTACATATCTTAAAAGCACCCCTTCTTGCGTTCTTTTGAATAGCTCATTATCAATTAAAATAAAATTCAATGTCCTGCTATTTTAGATTGTGTTCTGTGTTAAAGAGAGATCTAATAAATATTTTATAATTTCTTCCCGCCAATCTTATACCCTCGGTTGCATATCGGTAGTACCACTCATCACTCCTCTACACATTAACTTATATCCTGAGGCATGTTGAGACAATTGATTTGCTAGCTCATTCTCTCCTCTAGGGACATGAATTATTGTCACATATGCAAACTCTGGACAACAACTCAAAAACTTCTTCTAAAGAAGAGGTTAATTCTGAATTATTACATCTATATTATCCCATTATTTAATTAACAACCAATTGTTAATCTCCTCTTATTTGAATTGCCTTAACTTTCATGGCATTTAACAACCTAAGTCTTGCTAATAAAACTTCATATTTTGCTTGGTCGTTAGAACAACGAATATCTAGCTTAAATGAGAACTTATCATCTTTGCCATCAGGATTTGTAATTACTACCCCGCTCCTACTCCTCACTATGTTTAGATCCATCAAATGATAGTATCCACGGCTGAGTTGTAACCACGTTTTGATACTCATCTAATGGATCTGTTACTTCAACAGGGTGTTAAGCTAAAATGTCTGTAACGCTTGCCCTTTCAAAGCTTTCATGGGCATGTATTTAAGAGCAAAAACATTGAATTTTATAGCCCATTTCATCAAACGCCCTTGAAGCATAGTTCTATTCAAAAGATACCTCACTATATCTATTTTACACATAACCAGTGCTTCTCTTGGCAGCAAATAATATTCTAATTTAGTACAACCATGAAACAAAGACAAACAGAGTTTTTCAATAGGCATGTACCTCATTTCAGCATCATTAAGCATCTGGCTTAGATAATACACTACCTCTCTGTGCCATCTTCTGCATCTTGGGCTAATAAGCTTCTGACTGAATCTTCTACGATATATATAGTTTAACGGCCTTCAGAAAAGGTGGTACCAAAACTAGTGGGCTCGCTAAACATTTTTTTATTTGATCAAAGGCCTGTTGTTGTTCTTCTCCCCAAACAAAATCTTCAAATTGTTTTAATTTCAACAATGGAGAGAAAGCTTTCATTTTTCCAGCTGAGTTAGTGATAAACCTCCTCATAAAATTGATTTTTCCAATAAGACTTTGCAGTTCTTTTTTGTTAGTTGGAGGTCTAGCTTCTAACACTACTTTGACTTTATTTTTGTCTATTTCAATGCCTTGATGATGTACCAAAAATCCAAGGAAGTTACTAGCCGAAACACCAAAAGCACACTTAGCCGGATTCATTTTTAATGAATGTTTTCTCATTCTAATGAAGACTTGTTCTAAATCGGCTAAATGTTTCTGAAATTTGGCTGACTTAACTACTACATCATCAATATAGGCTTCCATACTTTTGCCTATTAGGTTATGAAAAATTGCATTCATTGCCCTTTAGTATGTTGCTCTGGCTTTCTTTAAACCAAATGGCATAACCAACCATTCAAAGACACCAATAGCCCCTGGGCAACTAAATGTAATTTTGTGGACATCATTAGTAGCAACTAAAATTTGATTGTACCCTGAGTAACCATCCATGAAAGACATAATTTCATTTCTCACTCAGAGTCAATTAACATATCCGCCACAGGCATGACATACTCATCCTTAGGCGTAGCCAAGTTTAAATTCCTAAAATCTATACAGACCCTAACTTGACCATTCTTTTTAATTACAGGTACAATATTTGACAACCATTCGACACACCTAGTTGTCCTAATGAAACCAGCCTTTAGCAATCTCTCAATCTCCTATTTGATCTTCGACTATAGTTCTAGATTAAAGCATCATGACGCTGCTGAAAGCTTATAATCATCTTTAATAGGTAGGTGATGTTCAACCAAGTCCTTGGATAAGCCGGGCATTTTGTGGTAATCCCATGCAAAACAATCTTTGTACTGATGAATCAACTGCACTAGCTTTTCCTGACATTATTTATTCAACAATCTGCTAATCTTAGTCATCCTGGGTTCTTGTTTTGTACCCAAATTGACTTCGACCAATGGATCCTGGGCTTCAAATCTTGGCTAAACTTTCTTTATGGATTGATATTGATCTTCATCTTCTCCTGCAACTACTTTTTTGCGGTCACCTCACTCGCTGAACATATTCTAAGATTTTGTATTCAGGAGAACAAGCTTGCAACCATTGCAAGACATCTTCTGCCAACTGTTCACAGCTCATATTCATTAAATAATTCCAAGCAAGGCTATGGTTCGGCCTGAACTTCAATTTGAAAACCTCTAGCCATGAAGTTTACAGCTTTACTTAAATCCTCGTCCTCACCACCCATTAGCAATAGAGGTTTAATCTGGGTTGTAATAACTTGCTTCCACCATCTTGACCTCTAGCAAAAGGTCTTTGATCGGCTTGAACTATTTCCACTTTCCCTTGGTGCCAAAACATCAGCATTTGATGGAGGGTAGATGGCACACACTCATTTGCATGTATCCAATCTCGCCCTAATAAAAGGGAATATCCAGGCTTAGCATCTACTACAAAAACCAATATGCTAGCTGTCTTTGAACCTACTGTAAGTTCAGCAATATAAATACCAATGGTTGATGTGGTTTCCCCAGCTGAAGTTGGTTATCTTCATATTAGTCTGCTTCAAATCTTCTGTAGTCTTCCCAAGTTTCTTTAAAATCCCAAATGGCATCATATTCACAATCGCTCCCCATCAACCAAGACCCTTAAAACCAACTTTCTATCAATGTAAGATTTAATATAAAGCGGCTTCAAATGGCGTGGTTGTTCTGTTTTTCAAACAAAATGACTAGTTCTTTCTTGAATCAATCTTCCTTTTTTTTTTTTTCAGTGGCAATGGAAATAAACTTTGCTTCTTTCACCATAACATCACCTTCCAAAGCCTCGACTTGTTCTCCTTCAATTATGAACTCAACGGAAGACTCCAACTACTGCCATCAACTAGGTCTTCATCGTTAGCAATGATAAGCAACTCGTCTTCATCATCATCAGTTTCTTCCTCCATAAGACCGTTTCCTTGCAAAACTTTACTTTGTAATGTTTCCCGAGGGACAACTTCTGCACAGCTATCATTGCCTCTACTTCTTTTTGATTTTCATAATGGCTATTTGCAACATTAAAGTTTTGCTTTTCTTTAAAGACTCTAATTTTTCTTTCACCTTTAAAAAAGCTCTTTTTCTTTGCAAGTGCCTTTTTTGAGACTTTGTAAGCACCTTTTCTTCTTTTCTTGCTTTTCTCACCTGCCATCCAACCTGATTGGTTAGGATATATTTTGGGCTTGAACGTATGTTTGGGCTGAAACTTACCCAAATTCTTCTTCGCACATTGCCCACCAACATTCTTTTCATCATGGCTGCCATCAGATATTGACACCATATTAATCACAGCCGTGGGAAAAGGATCTGTGTCTACTGTAATGTTGGTTGCTTTCTTTTCTAGCAATTTCAATCTACCCTCCTTCAAGGCCTTTGGAATAGTTCTTCTAAATACTAAATAATTGATAGTAGAATGAGAATCAGAGTTATGCCACTTACAATATTTCCTATTCTTCAAATGTTCAGGAGAAGGTCCCTTAGGCAATTTCAACAGCTTATCCTTCAACAAAAAATTGAAAATATGATCTGCTTTAGTGATATCAAATAGATAAAAATCCTTCCTTCTGTTAAGGTCTAAACTTCTCTTTCCCTTTAGCTTGGAGTCAATGCAGGGCATGTATATGGTTTACCCTTGACTATCTCGTTGCCATAATTTCTCCTTCTAATGATAATTACTCTTTACAAGACTCCTCATTAGATTCACATTCAACAATGAAATAAATTGAGAAGCTTGACCACCAATCTTGCTTGAGCATCTTTGATTTCTTTCATGTATGAATTGTTCCACCCTAGAAGCCTTCCATGCTAATTGATTAAGATCACCATACTCTGAAACAATCAACTTTTCTCTCAGTTGTGGGTGCATGTTGTTCACGGCTATAGATATGCATAGCCTTGGTAACTGAACATTGCATTTGCTTCTTATCTTCCTGAATCTTTGTATGAAATCAAAGACCGACTCACTCACTTGTTGTTTGATTCCAAACAAGTCTAAAATTGAAGCCTCCGTAGTGGTTTATAAAAACAATCATGAAATACACCTTCCATATCCATCCAACTATGAATCGAATTGGGTGGCAAAGATGAGTATCACGAGAAAGCCATTAGTTAAAGACAATGGGAATAACTGGAGTCGTAGTGCTTCATTCTGTCTGGCTTCTGCACATTAGGCTAAGAACTAACTCACATGCTCCATTGAAGATCTACCATCTTCCTTTGAAAATGAAGCAAAATCAGGTACTCTAAAGCCATGTGGGAAAGGAACCCTGTCAACCCATTCTGGGTAAGGTCTTCTATAGATAGGTCTTTCCAACTGCCTTAATTGTACCTTAAAATATCTCCTCATAGCCTCTGCAATCGCATTCAGATCTAAAAGCTAGGACCAGCCCTTCCTTGTTCACCAAATTGTAGTGGGTTGTTTGGCATGCAAATAGGTTGCCTTGGTCTGAATCCCCTTGATCTTGCATGGCATTAAAGCCTGACATAGGAGTATTCCATCCTTGACCCGGTACCGGGTAGCATGGTTTGATCCTTGGTTAAGGCCAACACCATAATTTGTATTTCCCGTAGAAAGGCCTCCCCCTTGCTATATCATTGAGTATGGCGCCATAGCCCATGGCCTTCATTAACACCATTCATCATGTTTTGATCTCCTCTAATGACATATTCCACAGCTAATCAGTATTCAAGCCGTGATTATCATTGGCCATTTGGGGTAAACCCAAGTGGCCTACTGCATTCATAGGCCTTCTAGCCAAGTTGATTTGCCCCCTGGGCTTGTGCATGGTTGCATAGTATATGTTCCTATAGGATTATAAGGCATAACTCCCATATTAGGATTATAACCACTATCCTGCAACACATTCAACACCATAGGTTTCACAATTTCAGGAAGTTGCTTTGACACATTAAGCATAACATCATTCACTCCAAGTTCCATCCTGCCTAATAAATAATGCGGATAAAGTGGCAGGCTATTTATCCTCATTGTTCTTAACAATGGACATCGAACCTGGAGTTCCATTCTTTCAGGAAATAGGCAGGTAACATTTTCCAGCATATTTGAGCCTGACTCATTCAGAGTGCCAACCGTACTATCTTCCCCTTTTCGGTTTCAATGTTTAGCATTAGTTGACATCGCATTAGGATTACCTATTTGCTTAGCATGTAACTCCTTGCGCCACCAACAATCCAAACCTGGACCCTAAACTTCCACTATCAATCCTTTGGGGTCCCATCTGGCGTGCCAAAAATATGTTGTGGTAAATTTTTGTTCGACTAAATTAAATGAATAAACAAAGCCAAGAAGCAAATTTACCTTTGATCCCAAATAATACAAACAATTTCACCAAGGAGGGAATCTGCCCCTTGGTTATGGGTTCTCTAAATACTATGTGACAATAAGCTTTGGACTAGCATTGAAGATGGAATTATGATTGATTGAAGATAATAAATGGTACAACATCAACAACAATACTTACAAACATGGAAATAGAAATATGAAGTTGATGAACTATTCTACACTACGCCTAAAAGTTAAGAAAATAAAAGTAAACTGAGATAAAGTAGTAAAATATATGTGTCGATGATTTCTCGTGTCCTCTTCTTTCTTCTTTGACCCTTTTATATTAGCCTTGAGTTTATGTTAGTCAAGCAACCGTCTATGGTGATCCTCATGAAAGCATTTGCGGTTGTATCTCATTTGATAGTTACCACGACTTCAAATAATATTAAACAATCCGCTTCCTTTGCTACAACCATCCCACTTTACAAGGACCTATGACTAGCATGACACAAACATAATATAATTGTTCCCGCTCCTTTGCCACGGCTAATAGCTATTATTGTATATCCCTTTGAAATAACCGTTCTCCCCACGTCCGCTTCATCTGATAGCTATCACAGCACATTCCCTTGAGATAATCGTTTATCCACGTCTGCTTTGGCTACAACTAACGCGAAGTGCTTCAGCCATTGTAATCGGTCTGAATATGCTATCTCACGGCCAATCACTTATACAAATAACATTATCTTTCCTTCGTAGAGTCAAAAACCCAGTTTCTTTTATACGTATAGTAATAAGGCCCAAAATCAAGGAATCAGCCCACTTCTAAATTAGTGGTAACAAATTGTAACAATATTCACCAGAAAACCCATGATAGCATAAAGAAGTGAACAACTTCAATATTGATAAATTGATAATAACAGCCATCTCTGACATCTACCAAACATTCAGTTAAGAGAGATAAAAAAAAGGAATGATTTTATCCCCTATCTTTACCTCCACAGCAGTGATAACTCGCATTTTCAAAAATCAAGACACATAGGGGTGTACAATACCAAATAAGACTTCAAGCTAGTTGAATTACTTGAGACAACATGTGCCTAAATGTACACTGGTTGATTACGTTTAACTTTTAATGGTTAATCCTTTCTATCAAACCAGAACTACTAAATTTTCTTGCCAATGTAAAATAAAGCTTGAATATTAAATTTAGGCAATAAAACAAAAGATGTTTTTGTTGTATACAAATCTAAAAGCTTGCACGAACTGAATCCAGAAAGTTGGCATATAGGACTTTGGTACTACAAACCCATAGTAAAGAGATATTTGATATCATAAAACTCACCAAAATTCCCTGTGGTATAGCTGAATGCTGAGATATGGCAAAACACAGATCTTATTTTCGAAAGAATTTGAGATCAAAGTATAAAGCATCCAGTCCAACCCATAAAAAAAATGTAAAGGATTTAAGATCAACCTTACTGTGCCACGTATAGAATGGCTAGCCAAGCCCCATCATGCATATGCAATGAGTGCAGTGCAGCGTTGGTCCTTAGTCCTTACTGTTTAGTAACTTGTTACTTCTACAGTGTACTCCTTCACTTTAATTATCATTTTCAATCTGCTCATGTCTACATATTCAGATATATACCTTCTTCAGCCTTTTAAATGGAATATGAAGGATATAACAACCTTTTCTAAGAGAGGCATGTAAACAATATCATGCTTTTAATCATTCATACTACCTAATTCTTGTATATTAAATTAAATATTCAATTGAAATATTTTATCAATCAACTACTAAGCATTGAACCCAAAGGCATTATCATAACAAAAATGAATCTTACCAAATCTTTCCAGGAAACATTCAAAACAAAAAAGCCCAAAATAAAAGCACAAATAATTTAGAGACATTTGAGGTAATGAGGTTTGTAATTATCTCAGAAGCCTAACAATTATGCATACCTAGAGTATGGAAGAACTACTGCAAGAAATTCGTACCAAAATGAGATAGAATTGTATTATTACAATGTCAAGCCACCATAATCGAAAACAAATAAAAATTGAAACACAAATCTTCAATAAAACCAAACAAAATAGGTATTTTTTTATTGCGATTATAGATAAGCTCCAAATCACGATTGAGCAATAAGGGTGTAGAATAAAAAAAACCGTAACATAATCGAAGAATAGAAGCTAACCTGCAAGGATGGTTTCGAGCTTCAAGAACGAAGAGGGATGAATTGATGGATGGAGGAATCAAAGATAATCAAGCTGGCTCTACCACCGAGTGGTTTCTCCATTAGCAGTAGAAAACAGTGTTTGGGTTTTACAATTTTGCTTAGAGAATCTCAGAACAATGATTAAATATATATAAAAATACTAATACTAATAAACAACCAATAGTAACATTTTTCTCAATAAGTGTTGCAAAAATAGTAATTTGGATCAGCTTTTGTAACATTTGTTAACGTGTTACAAAATAAGTGTTGCAATATGTCATGTCTGTAGTAGTGTGTTTCAAAAATTAAAATTTCAGAGGGAATCACTCACACTGCATTTTGTCTTTATTACATACATCTACTTAGAAATCGGGTTGAAAAATATATTAGTGATGGATAAGGCTACGAAGTTGTTGATTTCCTAACAGTTAATTATTGTATATAATCATATTCAGAGAGTGGCAAAATGCTATATAGAGAAAATATGACGTCTGATTTTTTCTCTGAAATGAAAATGCTCTATGTAAGTTTTGCATGAGAATTGAGGCAGTCAGTCCAAGCCAACCTCAATGGGGTATTTTAATATTAGAGTGAGACTATATATGGTTTAGATAGCAATTTGTGTGAAAATTACAATTTCCATTTTTTCCATGTGTAAAATGACCAAAATAACCCTGAGGTCATTTTTGCATGGAAATCGATGATGGTCGTTCAGCTATCCTCAAGAGGTTAGTTTGATGTTTGAAGGAGACTAGATGTGTTTTGGATGGCAATAGATATGAAAATCTCAAATTCCTGGTTTTTTCCATTTGTAAAATTACCAAAATGCCCCTAAGGTAATTTAACGTGAGATTAAGTGACGATCGGACTTAGTCATGACTCGGAGTTAGATATGTTAATTTGATGGGATATCTGATGTTTGGGTGAGTCCTGGAGTTTTTGTATAAAATTACCATTTTGCCCCTAACTAGACTAATTAAGTTTAATTAAAGTAATTAAAAAATATAGACAATATTAGGTTCTAATTAAAGATCAATTATTTTTATTTATTAATTATAGGTCAAAATAATTATTTGGAGTTAATTAAGGCCCAATATTGGTTAGGAAAATTTTAATCTCATTCTTAATTAAAGATGTTTCATAAGACCAAAAAGCAAAAGTATGGGATAAAAGTACACTCTCTTTTTCTTTTCATTAAGATTGGGGACATGTTGATATTTGAATTTGAATTTTGAATTAACCAAGCTTAGCCGAACTAAACATGCACGACAACCCTTTGACCTTATCTTGAAAACTTTAAACACCTAATTATCAATCCAAACAGCAAATTATCAATTCCTAACCATTCCCTTAATTAAACCTATACGTAATCCTAACCCTAACACATACACAAGAACAAAATTTCCCCCCAACCCTCTACATGGTTGGCGAGCACTCCCTCCATTCTCATTCTGATATTTTAATTATCCTCTCACACACACACTATCTCATTTCTTCCACCAACTTTTTTGGCCAAAGAATTTTGTCAAAAAAAAAAAAAACTCTTGTTCTCTCTATCTTGAGCTCTCTTCTTCTTCCTCTTCTTCACCTTCAAGAATCTCCATTTTGTTCTCCATCCAAGCTTCAAACTTCAAACAAACTCACCACCACCATAAATCTTCCTTAAAACACATAAGTTTTCATCTCTATACACCAAACCACCACAAAAATCCTCCCCCATTTTCCCCATCTTGGCTAAAATACATACCCTCTCCAAGAGAAGATTTTTCTTCTTTTCCTTTGCAAAAGATCAAGCATTTTCATCTCCAACAAAAAAAAAAAATCACTCTTTGGTAACGATTTTGTTCTTATGTTTTCCTTTCTTTTCTACTCTTTCTTTTAGTTTGGTTGTGATCAAGGCCATAGCTTGATTATGAGTGTTCTTGATGATGGTTGTGAGACCATCATGTGTATGACCTCTAGAGCTCAAGACTTGATCTTTAGTTTCAAGAGAGAGAGAGAGAGAGAGAGAGAGAGAGAGAGATGCACATTTGTTTTCTTTGGTTATTTTCGAGCTTGATGGTGAGTCCAAGAGAATGAGGTTTTTAGAACCATGAAGTTGATGGACTCTAAAGCTCACTTTTATTTTGTTAAGATTAATGGAGTTGAGAGTTTCACCCTTTGATGTCTCGGGTTTTTGAGCTTTAATGATATATAAAAATGGACTTATATTCATGTTTATATTTCAAGTCTTGCATTTCATGTTTATATTTTAAGCCTTACATATCATGTTTATATTTTAAGTTGTTATCTAATATTCTTAAAGGCTTAAAAATGAGCTTGCATAGTAAATTTATGATTATAGTTATCACCTATGTCTCTAATGCCCAAGACTTGCTCCTTTTTTGTCTTAAATGAAAATTTTGATCATGGATACATGTGTATATATTTTGGTCAAGCATGGACAATAGGTTTAAAGTTAGTTTAATTTATTTTAAAACTTGAATCTTGTGTCTAAAGCATACAAAGAAATTTTGAAGAGTTAGGTCTGTTTGGTTTGAATTTTCATTTTCAATTTTCAGTTTCATTTTCAGTTTTCAGTTTCCAATTTTGTGAAGGCAATCCTGAAATTGGAAATAAAAACTGAAAATTGGAATTTGTAATTTTCAAAATTTTCGGTATTTCCTTTACAAAATCTAGAAAACTAGAAAAATGAAAATGAGAATTGAAAACTTGGAAACTCAAACCAAACAAACCCTAAGCCTAAAAGGAGCAAAAATATGATTTTTTTAAGTAAATAGAGCCTTATTAATGAAGTTTTAAGTTTTTCCACTATTTGAATGGTAATATTTAATTTCTCAAAGGGATAAAATGATTTCAAGTCTTTTAAATGTCTTAGAATAGTGTTTGGAAAAAACTAGTAACTAAAAAAGGGTAAAAATATAATTTTTAAAGCTTTTTGTATTTTCAATTTTGCCACTGTTACTCACTATTTGTCACTATTTGATACTGTTCACATGGTTTAAAAATATTAATAATTGTTATAAAAATTATTTTTGGCATTTTAGATGCCTAAATAAAAGATAATTACAAGTGTTAGATTCGCAGTTTTGTAAAATATAGAAATTTGTACTTTGAACTTTTCAAAATGGAAATCTTGGCCAAATGAGTTTAATTAGAGTTAATAATGATGTTAAATGTGTCCATGTGTTAAAAATATCATTTATGATGTTAAGAATAATTTTTAGAAGTGTTGACACTTACTAAGTGTCAAAAAGTGAAACTTTGTACTTTGACCCTTAAAATCTAACAAAATTGGCCAATAACCCAAAATGAGTTTATGATGATTTTAAATGGTTTCTAAAATAGTATGGGTCTCTTAAAAGTGTAAATTAATTTTGAGAATCATTAGTTTTGAGAGAAAGTGTTGAATGAGAAATTTACACTTTGACCCACAAACTTTTAGAAATTTCAGTTTTGACCCATTTGAGGCTGAAATATAATATCAATGATTTGGTGATATTGATATGAATGATATGATATGAGAGCTATACTCATATGAATTGTTTAGAAATTATATGACTTGTAGTGATTAAGCGAAATTATGTATTGATGACTATGCATGCTTAATTCTTGAGTTATGCAAGTGATGATTACTATTTAAATTGTATATATCTTGTTGAACATAGCATATATATTAGCTGAGTTTGGTCCTTAATTTCTGGCATCCTGGGTAGGAGTATGTTTACCTTTTAATGAAATGTTGATGATAATATGCTTATGGATATATACAAAATGAGATGCATGCTTATGTGATCAATGATATGATGATTTGTGGTATGTTGTGATTTTGAATGATTAATTGAGATGCACGATTGATATGTTATATGACATGAAGCAAATTTGGGAAAACTCCATTTCCAAGCCGTTATGCCTCAGATTTCCACCAAATTTGTAGACTTAAAGAAATTATGAAGTTATGAGCATGAAAATGTTAAATGATAAGTTGTGATGATGGGTATGATTATATGCTCATGTTTGTATCTTTAAATGACATGCTAAGATTAAAGGTGATATAAGACATACAGAGATAATCCTTCAGACTTTAGGAATTAATGGTTATGAGAGGTGATCCTTCAGACTCTAGGAATTAATGGTTATGGGAGGTAAGCCAATGAGGTGATCCTTTAGACTCTAAGAATTAATGGTTATGAAAGGTGATCCAAGCCCCTATCCCACACTCTAGGAGTCGAAAAAATAGCTTATCAAGTTAGATGAGTGTAGGCTAGTGACAACTAGTTAGGTATGAGCTCATAATCTTAGAACTCTCAAAAGAGAGAGAGTATTAGGGTGGCCCTTATAAAAGATTAAAAAAGTTATGTGTCATGACCCAACTTAGAGTGACCAGCGCAAAGGGAACATGTTCCCTAGCAAGCCTTTACCCACAAATCCTTCTAGAAAAATGGTAGGGTCTCTATTTTATGATTATTTCCCAATTACAAACATACCCTCCAAACACCAAAGATAATTCCACAGAATTTGGGCATTAAGCATTCTTAGAATATGCCCTCTAAATAGTGCAGATATCTCAACATAATTTTTTGTAAATTTATCAAATTCATGAAACTAATTAAATCCAGTTTTTAAGCTCGAACGTAAAATCAATTATCGCAAATCTTTTGAAACTTATATTATATAATCAAATACATACATATACTTAACTCCAAACATAATACTACCATCCAGGACCTTGCCTGTGACCTATGGAGCAACTGACATACTAATAGATAATATTTCAAAAAGGATTTCAACAATAAAAGAATGCTTCTCTATAAGGCTCACCATTTCAGCATCGACTAAGCTAAGTCGGAGGAACAAAACCCATACCAACACCTACTTGGAAAAAAGATGAAGGACAACAGGGTCAGTTTTACAACTGAGTGAAAGATAGGATATCCCTAATTTACTAGATATAAGCATAAAACAATATAAACATAATAACATATATGTACCCATAAGAATATGGTTTTAATCATAACATGAGATTTCTTAAAAACATAACTTTATATAATCATATAAAACTAATAGGGAGTTATTGGAAGCAGAACAATAACAAGTTCAGTCATGACCCAAGGTCATGTGCGGGTTAGCAACACACCTACTACTGGAGTTGGCTCGTAACTATATACAAGTCCAGATATGACAAAAGTCATATGTGGGTTAGCATCTCACCTACTAACTGGAGTTGGCTATAGCCAAATAAAAGTCCAGACATAGCTGCAACTATGTGCGAATTAGCACTTAAGTGCTAACTGGAGTTCCATGGTGCACCAAGGCTAACGCCTCTTCCATTAGCTACAATTTCTACCTAGGTTCATTCCCAAAACATTTTCAATGACAAAATCCAATTTCAATCTTATAGTTTCATAATTCCTATTTCAATATCATAATTATAGACTTAACATTTCTCAGAAATACAATCATTCATGTTTCCAACATGATCCCAATTCCTGATCGAAGGCCAAAGTTAGTCATATGCAAAGTTTCATAATAAAACATGAGATACCCACGTAAATTCTAAATCATCTTCTAATCATGAAAGATTATTTTTCATCATTTCAAACTATTGCTTTTATTTTCTTTGTTTTTTTTTATTTTCCAAATCATAGTCTAACATTCATAATTTCTCAACTAACTCCATGACTATTTTTGAATAAAATCCACTAAGTAAATATAAAACACTTTAATAGCATATTTATAATTAAAATGTACTATGCAAAAAGTAAACTACATATATACTATTTACTCATAACAACGGTTACGAAGGAATTGTAAAATACTCCTCGAGCTATAAAAAATCTCTAGTTGGCATCCCTTTGCTCTATAACTCTAAGAATAAGACAATAAGAGCACATGTGAGCTAACTACACCATTAATTAACATAAATTAACTATAGATTTCAAAACCTCTAATTTCTAAAGCCTAGGGTTCCCAAAACCCCTAAGTCCTCCATAATAACCATAGGAAACTTAATGAGATGAATTGAAAGCTATTGAGACTTACTCACACTGTCAAAATGAAGAAAAGAGGGAAGAACTGCCTCAATCCTTGAGTTTAAAGCGGTTCTTTCTCTTTAGAGAAAGAACTGTTCACACAGAGGAGGGGAAGGGAAAGATGAGAATGGAGAAGAGGGACCAAGCGGGTGGTCCCAGTGGCGTCTTCGTGATGGTGGCGACAACGATGGCTAGACACAACAATAGTTGGCTGGGCAAGGTAGACGCGAGAGAGAGCAAGTGTGAATGGAGAAAGAAAGAAAAAAAGAAAGAAAGAAGAAGAAAGAAGTGTTGGGGGGTGCTGTCCGTAGGAAAAGAAAAGGGGGACGGTGGATTAAGAAGTAAAGGGTGCGCTATGGTGCACGCCCCTTATGGGTGCACCGGTGGTGCCTATCTTTTTTTTTTTTTTGGTATTACATTAAGTCACCTAAGAAAGGAGAAGAGGAAAGTTGAAAGCCATGGTTGTTCATGTTTCTTATGCTTCTAAATTACGTCGTATATGTTGGAATATTGCATAATGTAACGCCCGAATTTTTCCGTGTGCAAAAATGATCAAAATGTTCCTGAGGTCATTCTCAGAGAGGACAACCGGTCCATGCTATCCTCAAGGGTTAGTTTAATGTTTAAAGTGGATTAAATGTGTTATGGATGTGCTAGAGATGAAAATCTCAATCTCCTGATCTTTCTCGTATGTAAAATTACCAAAGTACCCTTGAGGTAATTGAACGCGGGATTAAGTGACGGCTAAACCCGGCCATCACCCAGGTGTTCGAAATGTTAATTTTAAGTGTTGCATGATATTGAAAAGTCCGGGTAATCCTGGAAGTTTTGTGTGAATTTACAGTTTTGCCCCTAACGGTGCTAAATGAGCTTAATTAAACGATCACGGAGATATGAGCAATATTATCTAGTAATTTTGAGTCAAATTATTTATGTGAGGTTAATTAAGGCCTAAGATTATTTAAGGAAGTTCAAATTCCATTCTTAAATCAAAGACATTATGTCATGTCATGCCCAAATAGTAATTTTTCTCTCCAATCCCCTAAATTTAGGAATGTGTTGGAGTTTGAATTTCAAACTAATTGAGGTTAATTCAAACTAAGTGAGCAAGACCACTCATTAATCATGTCTTAAAAGGCCTTAAACACTTGATTACTAACCCAAACACCTAATTATCAATTCCTAACCCATTCCCTAATCAAATCTATCTCTAAACCAAGTCCTAACCCACATGAAAAATTAAAATCCTTCCCCAAAAAGCCCAAGGAGGCCATGACACTTCCCTCCCGATTTCCTTCTCATATTTCATTTTTCTAACACTTACACACTCACAAAAACTCTCATTCTTGAATACTAAAGAAATGAACTTGTATTTCCATGTTTATATTTCAAGTTGTCACCTAAGCTTCAAAGACTTAAAAATAATCTTGCATTCCCATATTTATATTTCAAGCTTTGTACATCATATTTATATTTCCAAGCCATCACCTTATAATAACAAATGACTAAAAATAAGATTGCATAGCACGTTTAAGATTCTTATCATCACCTAATTCCCTAGAGTTCAAAGACTAGCTCTTGTATCTTAAAATGGAAACCTTGATCATGGCTATTTAGTGTATTTTTGTCTATAATATAATGTTGGTTTTATTCTCTTTTGAGGCTTGAACCTTGCTTCTATGATGTGTTAAAATGGTCCTAGAATGAAAAAGCAAATTGCATTGTATCAAAACTTTGATTTTCAAATTTTGGGATTCTGGTAATCAATTACCAGCCTATGTAATCAATTATTAGGATGCTCTTTATGCCCAAACAAGTTTTTGACTTGGTAATCGATTACCAAAACATGTAATCGATTACCAGGACCCAAATGTACATAAGTGTGTTCTAAGCAAGATAAAGTGGATTGGTGACCCTATATGCTTAAGTTTTGAGTTATGTGAATGATGATCCCTAGTATGTCATATATATATATATATATCCTGTTAAGCATAACATATGCATTAGCTTGAGTTGGTTCTTGACTTTCTGGCATACTAGGTAAGGGCATGTTTACTGCTATGAGATAATGATTGATATCATGCTTATGGAAATATGCAAAGAGATGTGATGCATGTTTATGTGATCAATTACATGATGATTTTATGATGAGATTATGAATGAATGATTAATTAAGATGCATGATCTATGAGAATTATGAGCATGATATTTTAAATGATAAGTTATGATTACATGCTCCCATTTGCATCACTAAGTAACATGCTAAGATCTAAGGTGACACAAGACACATGGAAATGATCCTCTAGACTCCAAGAATTAATGGTTAGGAGAGGTGATCCAATAAGGACCCTTTAGACTCTAGGAATTAATGGTTATAAAAGGTGATCCTATGGCCCTTATCCCGCACTTTGGGAGTCGGGAATTTAGCTTATCAAGAGGATAAGTGTAGACAAGTGACGATTAGTTAGGTATGAGCTCATAACCTAGAACTCTCAAAAGGGGAGAGTATTAGGGTGGCCCCCAAGGAAAAGAGAATAAGAAGTTTAAGTCACCTAAAAGAATAATAATGAAAGATCATGTTAGAAGGATTTTATATTCTCTATGACATGCCCATTTAGTATGATATCTTTCTTATGGTATCAACATGCATTCATGACTTTGTATGTTGCAGTCATGCATTAAGATTCATGCTAAAATGTACGGGCCTTGGATAACGATGTTTAGAACTTAATAAATGAACATGGCCACTAATTTCATGATGAAACCCGAGGTTCTTGAGGACGTAGATGATGACACATATTAGGAGGCGAAACCCCTCGATTCTTGTATAAGTTTCTTATCCATTCTTCTTTCTTTCTATCTCGTCTTTAGAGGTAGATGGCAACCTTCGTGATCTACGTTGACGCTTCCACCTGGGAGATGCACTTTGACATCACTTACTAGACTTATCACTTTATTAGTCAATGTGTTGTCTGCCTTTTTGTCTTCATGGAGCACCCCTTTGTACACCCGTTACCAGCTCCAGATTCTCCACCGCCACCCCTTTCTAATGATCTCATCTTTGAGCGTGCTCGCATGGGGAAGGATCCTTCGTACCCGCCTCCTGCGTAGGTTGTTCATGATGTCCCCGTCTCGTGCCTCAGTCACCACCTCGCCCACCGAGCCATGGTTGGACCTCTCGAGGATTCACCCACTCAGCTTTCTTCCAATGGCTCTCCCCCACCGTTCCTATGGTGTGGGGGATGGTAGCGATGGAGAGGTCACTGTCATGTAGCTGATGAGTCATGTCTGAGGGAAGAGCCACCGACGCTCTGAGGTGCCCATGCTCACCCGCCCACCATTTTGCTACACCCGACGAGTTGGCCCGATGGATTGGTTACCTTCCTCCCTCCCGGGAGTAACAATGGGAGTAAGCGGTGGACCTCGGAATGCCTGCACATATTCTACACATTAGGATAGCCTTCTTTTGCCTTTTTGATTTAGTTTTTATCTACCTTAGGCGCACCAGTAGGAGTAGCGGAAAGAGAGGTCTTAGCTATTTGGTATTTAGTTTTTCCTTTTCATGATTTCTATGGATGACTATACTTAACCCAACCTTTGTTGGTGGGTAGCATGCTATATATATATATATATATATGTATATTTTGGTGTGCAAAAGAAGAACACTTGATGTTAATGATATATATTTAAATCTATGATAATATGTTTCTGCTCATGATCTTGTGTTTTATTCATAATTCATGTATGCCTATAACATGTTTTATTTCTTCTCTTCTTATACGTTAGACAGATGATGCAATTTATTTCTGTATGCGTGGCTTACATTTTGATTTTAAAGTTAAAAAAAATTTACCCATATTTTGCTAAGTATTTTATAAATCTTAAAGTTAAGAACTGAGACAAAAGGGTAATAACTAATAATTATCTTGAATGTGTCTTAGGCGTGTTGGGTTAAATATTAGGGTATTACATTTTGGTATCAGAGAGTTTCGCTTTCACAGACCCTGAGGATTGGACTAACTATGCTTCTTAAGCATGATGCGATAGTTATGTGATGTGTAGTGCCTTATTGATAGGATAAGATATAGGATAGAAATGCATGACCCCTGCATGTGCGTATGTGCCATGGTACTGGCTCACTTTACATGAAGTATTGAGCCTGATCACCTCAGTGTTTACTATTTTGGGTGCTTAGGAACTAATGGTGCAACCACGACAGGATAGGACTTCGAGCTAAAGCGACTGAGAGTAGAGAGATGACAGAAGCCCTCGGAACATAGCAAGAGCCATGAAAATGATGTTCGAGTGGATAGACCGAGGGTAACACTAGTCATAACACCGCCGAAGGACTCGAGCATGTTTGGTTTGGAGAATTTCGTAACGTGAACCCGCCACCGTTCAGAGGAACCCTGAACTCGAACAAGCTGACACTGGATCAAAAGGATGGAGAAGATCTTTCGGTGATCACCTACGAAGAGCAAAAGGTGACCTTTGCTGCCTACATGGTGGAGGCAGGCCAGTTCTAGTGGACTGGCACATGAAGACTATTGGAGGTGTAACATCCTCCCAAGTACAACCTTATCCTGAAGTCATGACAATGTACTTGAGAGTTGTTACTTTGAAATTTATGGACCTTTCTGAACTATTTATAGTAAGAATCGGTCGGATCGTGTAGTCACTAACTTGTGATTCTATCAAAATATATAACAAGAAAACAAAGTATTTATTTAGTACAAGTCAAGTACAAAAGGAAGCTCTTCTATGAGCTTTAGTACACATCTATTCTTTACTACATTTACAGAAACATATACATATCTAAGTACAACAGATACGAGTTTTCACTACTGAACTACAAAAATCCCAATTCAGTCTTTCTTGTAAGGGCTTCACTATTCTAGAATCAACCTGGAGACGACATGGAAACAAACACATAGAGGGAGAATTCTAAAATTCTTAGTAGGGCATCCCCAAAACATATAATGAAACTCATGTCATCGTTATCATCTCAGCCACTTCGGTTTATTAGTAAAATTGTGAGCATGCAATATATGTCAAAGGTTCATTTTAAAGTTCAAAAATCATTCTTTCAAAGTGGGTTTGTTTTAACTACTCAATCATTCAGTATACATATGTCATACTACTCAACATCATAATAATTCATTCTCAATCTTACGTAGCCTTGGTATATCGAAGGGGACCTTTCGTGCCTTTTTGGACTAGGGGACCTCTCCTGTGCCTTTTACACATTTAGGGACCTTTCTCGTGCCCTTTACAAACTAAAAGGGACCTTTTTGTGCCCTTTTCATACTAAAAGGGCTTCATTCTTCACTTAGTACATACATCATCCTCAAGCTCACATTACTATATGCATTAGCATAGTTTTTGAATTTCATAATGTTTCAAACATATATATCATTCATTTATCACGTTTCTTTTTACCAACGCACGCTTAAAGCTCATATATACAATTAATCACAAGTGATTCTCGTTCATTTCTCATAAAACAATCTTTAATGTCACTAGCATGCATTCATGTACATCATACTTGAACCAAAAATCATTTTACTTCCAAATCAAGAGTTTAATTCATTTCCAGGACAAAGACAACATTTGGCAGAATTTAGACTTACGGAGCACAATTTTTTTGACAAATCAAACAATCAATTTAAAGGCTATAAAAATTCCCTAAGATACTTCAATATGTCCACAAGGCTCAATAAAAATTTCAAAGTAAGAATCATTCTCTAGCTATGGTAAATTTTTTTTACAAATTTGGTGGTCAGAACTCTCATGATTTTTAACCCTAGCAAATGATTGAATCAACTCAAAAGAAAAATGACTATTATACTTTAAGATGTTGTCAACACTCTATAAAAATTTCAAAGGATAAATCAATCATTTTCTATAGTAATAAAATTAGACAAATTTATAGCTTCTATTCCAACATTTCAGGCAACATCTATACAATTTCAATTATTGATTTTTTTTAAAAGTTTAACTCAAAATCAGAACCCAAGAAAATTCATGGGACTATCCTAAGATGTTAGATCTAACATATATATTTTTTATCTCATGAAAATTCTTACAACTTGCCTAGAAAAATTGTGATCATACACTGCTTGTAAGAAACCGAAAATCTAGTAAGCATCAACATCTTTTTGACAAAATTAATTTCTATCATCATCCAAACACACCACCACCAATATCCATGTATTATCAACCAATACAATAAAAAAATCAGACCTAACTCAATCATAACTCATCAGAATAAATTTGAAGAAAAAGGGCAAAGAAAACCTTACTCTTGGAAGATAGTGGATCCTTGGCTCCAAGGTGCTCCAAGATTGATTTCCTTCATTTCAAGGCCACCAATTCCAGCCCCAAACCTTCCTTAGGTAGTGAGGAAGTAAGGTACCAAGGTAAGGATTAATGAGGAATTGAAATTTCAATCGGTTAGATTTGTAGGTTATGATGAATAGAACAAGTTTGGTGAGGAAGTTTATGGTTTTGGAAACTTTGGGCAAGGATTATGGAGGTTTGAAATCAAAACTTGAACACTTGAGAAACAAAAATGGAGTTTGATGTATGCTTCCTTTGTTGGCTGAGAATGATGACTTCAAGAATAAGTTTAGTAGCTTTTAAATGAACTTAGATGAGGTTGTATGAATAATGTAATATAAAATCTAATTCTTTCTAACAATAAAAGATATGAATGGCTAGGATTTAATTTTCTTTCCAAGATTAAATCTTAGCCTTACACTTAGGTAGAAAGGATAAACATTATCCTTTTGTAAATATTAAACTATCTTTCGGTGTTAGAAATCGCACATGAAATTTTATCGAACGGGTAAAACAGCGTACCGGGTAATCAAATATTGTCTGAAAATTAATTCTAGGTATAAAATTCTTATTCCTTACTATTCCTAATCTTAATCCTATAATTTCTCAGTCCGGGCATTTCCTGTTCCTGATCTAGGATTTCTCCGTCCCGGGGCTCACAAGTTACTATTCAATTTTTTTTTTTTTTTTTTAACAAATCCCTTAGATCGTCCTCATCATTATTGAAAATGTTAGAATTTTGAAATTATATCTAATAAAGTTCAAATTAATTTTTAAATAATTTTTCGGGTGTTAAAGGAGGCATCCAACACGATGATCAACTGGAGATATTCAAGACTATTTCTACAAGAAGTACTTCTCGGAATCTGTGAGGAATGCCAAGGACATAGGGTTTATGCAGCTAGTCCAAGGAGGGATGAGTATCATGAGTACATCACGAAATTTGAAGAGCTCATCGAGTTCTTCCTGGATTTTTCAAGGGAACCCTCACGAATTTTGGAAATGCGTCAAGTATGAGGCTGGGCTAAAGGTGGAGACTTATGTCGCCTTTGCATATTTGGAGATTAGGGACTTCCCTACCCTAGTCAACAAGTGTCACATCATCGGGGATGGACACAAGAGGCTGACACACCAAGGGCTGAAACTTCACCAAGAAGCTGGCACCCCAAGCTCGAGTTCAAGCCGCGGTCAGGCCATATTTCAGGCCAAGTTAAGGCCATACGGCCCTAAGAGGAACTTTCACCATGGAGGATCGAGTGGTCCTAAGAGCAAGGCACCCCAAAGGGCCTCGGTTGCACCCCTAAGACCTTTACCTACTACTTTATGTCCTAAATGTGGGAAGCCACACGGATCAACCCTGCTGATGGGCTAGGGCATTTGTTTCAAGTGTGGGAAGCCCAGCCACTATGCTTGGGGATGCTCCAGAGGAACCCAATGGCCCCTCACCCAGAACCACAACACGAAGGAGTTTTCACCCTCAATGCGAAGACTGGCAAAGTCCAGAAACCTCATAGAAGGTAAGTGTGAAATGAATGGTAGGACCTTAACTATATTGTTTGATTCTAGCGCAACTCATTCATTCATATCACATGCTAGTGTCGAGTCCTTGCAAATGTATGTGTCAGAACTTCCTTTTGATCTCACTATTTCTACACCCACTAGTAAACCTATTAGGACTTGTAGATGTTGCTTAAATTGCTATTTCATTGTTGAAGGTAGACCTTTCATTCTGATTTAGTTTGTTTGCCTATGAATGGTCTAGACATGATTCTCGGCATGGATTGGCTTTATGCTAATCGTGTATTATTGAACGTTATACAAAGTCGTTATCTTTCTCTCTACCCTTAGTATGCTTAGTAAACCTATAAATCTTTACTTGAATGTTGTAAAGGTCAACTGTTATGGGAAAGAGAGTAATGGATATATTCTCCTAGCTTAGTGATATGAACTTTGAGCAAAGTATTGAGGATGTGCCCGTAGTAAGACTATCTTGAGGTATTTCCAGATGAGATACCTAAGTTTCCTCTGGTAGAGATTGAGTTTTCTATAGAGCTGGTCAAGAACGGGACCTATCTCCATAGCACCCTACAAGATGTCACCTTTGGAGTTAACCGAGTGAAACCCAGAGAGGAACTGTTGGAGAAAAAGTTTGTGAGACCGAGCGCATCACCATGGGGAACCCCGATTTGTTCATTAAAAGCAAAGATAGGAGTATGAGACTTTGTATAGACTATAGGCAATTGAATCGAGTGATAGTGAAGAATAGGTACCCTTTGCCTAGGATTGATAATTTGATGGATCAGCTGAAGGAAGGTAGTGTTTTCAAAGATTGATTTGAGGTTATGATATCACCAAATCAGGAGTGAGGGATGAGGACATACCCAAGACCTTTAGGACTGGTATGGCCACTTTGAGTTTACGATGATGTCGTTTGGGTTGACTAATGCTCCTGCTATGTTCATGGACTACATGAATATGATCTTTAGACTATTTAGATCAGTTTGTGGTTATGTTCATAGATGATATACTCATCTATTCGAAGACCCACGAGGAGCATAAGCGTCATTTGAGGTTGGTTTTGGAGATTCTGAAGGAAAAGAAGTTGTATGCTAAGTTATTTAAGTGTGAATTTTGGCTAAGGAAATAAGATTTTTAGAACACATAGTGTAACGCCCTGATTTCTGCGTTAGAGTACAAATGACCGAAATGCCCTGAGGTCATTTTTCCTGAATTAAAGGACAGTTGCCGGCAACCCTCGAATGGGTCAACTCGATGTTAAAAGGGGATTATGCTGTTATGAATGATATTCGAGGTGAAAATCTCGTTTTCTAAACTTTCGGCTCAAAATGACCAAAATACCCTCTGTGTTCTACACGGGTAAAAGTTGCCGTTTGAGCCCGAATTTTTCCAGGAAGTTTAGAATGATGTTTTAAGCAATGTTTGATGTTTAGTTGGGCCGGAAGGTCCGGGCAGTTTAGCGCAAAATTACCATTTTGCCCCTAGAACAGTGTACAGTAAGCCTAATGGCGCAATTAAGCAAACCTAAGCAATATTAGGCTCTAATCGAAGATTAATTTATTTCGATAATTAATCTAGAGTCAAAATAATTTATTAAGGTTAATTAGAACCTAAGATTGCTTAGATAAACTCTAATTGCATTCTTTAATTCAAGATTCCTAGTCATGGAATCTTGAATAGTATTTTCTCTCCAATTCCTTAAATTAAGGAATTGTGCCATACCTCATTTGACCAAAAGAATTATTTTAAATTACTAATCTAGTAAGATTACCCTCCTAATCAAGTCTTGATCTTCCTAATTAACCAATTACCTTACCTAAACACCTTCTTATAAACTCCTAATCAAAAGCCTAATCAAAGAAACACTTAAACACATCCTTAAACCACAATTACATGAACAAAATTCCTTCCCCCTTGGCTGATGTGTTGGCCGAAATTCTTCCCCAAAAATGGTGCCACATGTTGATTTTTGTTGCACTCCAAGCCCATGCCTTAAGCCATGCTTTGCCCATACCTCACCATACCTTCAACCATACCTTTGTAAGAGATATTTCTTCTCTCCTTCTCCTCAAAATGTGGCCGTTCTTCCTCCCCCATGGAAGCCTCATTGTTGAAAATTTCTATAAATACCAAGCCTTGATGAACCTTGTCACACTTTGGTTCACTTGGTAAGTTCACACTTCTTGCAAAATCCTCTCATTTCCTCTCAAACTCCCTCACTTGGGCCAAGTTCTTCCTCAAGACTTCAAGAGGATTTCCTTCTCCTTTCATCAAGAAAACAAAGCTTCCTTACATCTCTCTTCAAGACTTCTTTAGGTAGGGGTTATGTTTTAATGTTTTGCTTGTGTTCTTCAAGAAAGTTCTAGTTTTCTCTTGGTTTCAAATCCTTTTTCCTCTTCCTTTTCATTTTCGGCCAAGAGGCCCTTTCACAAAGAAAACATGAGCTTGATGATGAGGTTTCAAGATAATGACTTGTTGTTGTCATGTGAGAAACCTCTAAAGCTTGAAACAACTTGGTCTTGGACCATACATGCCTTGATTTCTTTCTTTTTCCTTGATAAAGTTTGTGGTTTTCTTTTCTTTCCTCTTCATGATTTCGGTTTCCTTTGCTTTGGTTTGAACAAAGTTTGCTAAAAATGTAAAGTAGATCACAAAAGTTTTGTTAAAGAAAATTAATCACATGATTTCAAAGAGCTCTAAGCTTACCCTTGCCAACCTTAAAGTTGGTCGGCCGTTCTAAGAGTTTTACTCTAGATTGAAGCCCATGAGCAATAAAATAAAGAATATGACTTAGTCCTTGTAGTTTTGTTTAGACAAAGTGTTGAACTTTGTGTCCATTTCCTTAAGCTTGATGATGAAGTTCAAACCTTAAGACTTTTTGAAGTCTAGGTGCTAAGAACTCTAAAGCTTGCCTTATGATACATAATGGGTTGAGGTTTATGTTCCTCTAAAAGTCTTGTAAGAGCTCTAGTTAAGATTAAAAAAATAAGTTGCATTCATGTTTAAATTTATGCCTTGCATCTCATGTTTATTTTGATGTCATCACTAATTTCACAAGAATAAATGAATGAACTTGCATTACCATATTTAAATTCCTAAGCTTGCATTTCATGTTTATATTTCAAGTCATCACTTAATCCTTAAAGATAATAATGAAGTTGCATCTCATATTTATTTTATGCTCTCACTTTACTTTCTAATGAAGAGTAAAATAAAGTGCATAACATGTTTAAGATTATGTTATCACCTAAATATTCTAGAGCTCAAAGACTTGTCCTAAGTATCCTAAAAAGGGAACTCTAGTAAAAAAGAAATGGATGAGTTTTAGTATGATTCAATAATGGTTTGATTTTGTGAAAAGCATGAATGATTTCGGAAAATGTTGGAAACTGTTTTATGAGGTCTCAAGGTGTTCAAATAGCTTGGAATGTGTTAAAAATCATGTTTTCTCAAATTCCGAGGTTCTGGTAATTCGATTACCATCAATGTAATCGATTACCAGAAGGTTTTGAAGGACTTTTGATTGGTAATCGATTACCAGAGGCAATGTAATCGATTACCACGGTTTCTTCATGCCCAGAACCTTCTGGAAACCCTGTAATCGATTACCTGATAGTGTAATCGATTACTCCTATGTTCTTTATTTTCTGGAAATAGATTTAACCCTAAGTAATCGATTACCATTCCATGTAATCAATTACCTGGTTGTTTTGAACCCAGAATGAACTTAGCTCCTGGTAATCGATTACTAGGAACATGTAATCAATTACCACACCTTTTGTTCCTGAAAATGTCCCAAGAGAAAACTAGCAACTTATATGCATTTCAACTCAAGAGATTATGTGATTTTATGGGTTCATGATTTCGGTTCTATGTTTGGCTACTGTATAAATGCTATTCTAAGGTGTTAAAATGTGTAAAGTTATGTTTGAGTGAAGCAAGGATTGATTTAGAAAAGTTAGAAAAGAATAAGTAACTTGAAAGGGATTAGAGATGAGAATTTAGAACACCTTAATGCATAAAAATGCAAATCTGTTCTAGCATGATTGATTCAAGGATAAATGACTCATAATTAGTAAGACATGTACAAAATCCCTTCATAAATGATTAGGTGTTGATTTCTAAGTTTAATGTGATGATAAGAGCTTAAAATGGTTTATAACTTAGAGAACATGCCTAGGAATCCCTCATAATTGGTCTAGGAATTGATTATGGAGCCTTAGGCGAAGATGGATCTTAAAAAGGGTCACGAATGGAGATTCTAGAGCCCCTTAAGCAAATGATATTTCTGCCCTTTCATGTGCAGTGCTGTATGGAATTTTAGTGAATTCAAATCTTAGAGAAAAGTTTAAGTGTTAGCCCCTTGAGGGTAATGAAGATGCAAATACAAGTTTAAGACCCGTAAGGGTCAAAGCATAAGATACTATGAGATAGGTGGCCAAGAGAGCATACTTATGATGATGAGCCTCGAGCATATTTATGATGATGTGATTATGTTAGTTCCTTGAGCATGAAACTTTATGTGTATGATTGGCATGTTGATATGATGAAGTATTATGCCTTAATCTAAGATGCATGAGGTTTCAAAATATGAATGAAATTGAGGAATATGCTCATATGAACTAGAAAGTTATTGGTTTGAGAAAGTTCCATGAAAATGATGCATGTGACTGAGATTATGTGGCATGACTCAAATTTGAGGAAATTCGGAGAGTAGCTGTTATGCCGAATTTCCGTCAAATTTGAGGGACATAAGAAAGTTTTTGAGAAATATGATGTTTAAGGTGACATGCAGAGCGTACTTCTCCTGCTTAGGAGAATGTAAAACCGTGAGGGCATAGGCATTAGCCTGCCAAAGGGACAAAGTTGCTGGTCTTAACAAGTCGATGCGTTTCGAAGAAGGAAAAATATATGATGTTTAAGGTGACACACCGAGACGTACTTCTCCTGCCCGTAGGAAGGTAAACCGTGAGGGCATAGACATTAGCTTGCCAAAGCGACAAAGTCGGTCTTAACCAGTCGATGCGTTTCGAAGAAGGAAAAAGTCCCATGATGGGTGATCCTTAGGCCCCCTACCCGTACTTTGGGAGTCGGGATTATGATGATTATGATGAATATGATTATGTTTATGATTCGCTTATCAAGAGGATAAGTAAGAACTAGTGACGACTAGTTGAGGTATGAGCTCATAGCCTAGTTAAAGGGGTGCGGTTACTATTATGATTGGTGTCACAAGTATGAGAAAAGGAAAGATGTTCAAGAGAAAAGTTACATGCCACTTATATGTTGTTTGATATTTGTTTGATTTACCTAAAACTCCATGCATCCATGAACTATTATGTTGCATACATGCATTAAGAATCATTATAAAAGACATGGACCTTGGATAAATATCTTTGTGGAAACCTCATAATGAACCTATGCATGCCCAACCTTTTCATAATAAACCCAAGGTTCCTAGGGACGTAAACGATGACACTAAGATAGAGGATTTCCCTGAGATTCTTTAGCAAGATTCTCACCCCTCTCTCTTTCTTTCCGTTACGTCTTCAGACATTGATGGCGTCGTTCGTGATTTTTGTTGACGAACCCGTGTGGGAGCTGCACTACGATTAGAATCATCGTCCTACCACTTCGAGGGTCGTTGTGCTATACGCATTTTTGCGTACATGGGACGCACTTTTGCCTTTCCAGTCTCCAGCTTCAGATTCACTTCGACTTCCCCTTTGGCGACGACATGATTTTTGAGAGGACACGACCTCGAGACGGGCGGAACCGCCGTGCCGACCATCGTCCTCAGCTGTGCGTGACCATCCGGAGTCGTATCCCTCATACGCCGCTCGGGAGGGACTTGTCCAAGGACTCACCGGCCGATCGTATTCGAAGGATTCCGCCCTTCGGTGCCTTGGCTGATAGGGGTAGAGGATACAGTCTCCAGCGAGGCCTATGAGGCATGTACGTCAGCTCGAGATACGCCCTCGCCGAGGTGGTCACGTCGCTCCGTCGATTGCATGCCCACGTCCCCTTTTTGATGGGCCACATCGAGGAGCTTCGGAGTCGTAGGCTACATATCTCCGTAGGAGGATTGCGTCGTCCATAGGTTTTAGAGGAGGATTGCTTTTGTGGGGGGTATCTTTTGGGGTTGTTTTCATGTACTTGTTATTATGTTTCTTATTTTATGTTATTGTCCTGCAAGCTCTGCCCACTTATATGGGTAAGACTTTATGTTTCCTTTATATTTTGTAGTGATGTACTAAACTATGTTATCTAATGTGATGAAGAATGATGTTTATGATGGATGTGTTCTTTAATGTTTATGTTCTGTATGTTTTATGTATTCTTCCGCTTCACATTATATATGTTACGCGCAAAGGCTCGCACTTTGTTCTACATGATTCATTTAAAAAAAAAAATTTACCTGTATTTTCGCTAAGTATTTTATAAATGAATTTAAAGAGAAGTAATAACTAATAGTTAATCTTGATACGTCCTAGGCGTATTGAGGTTAAATATTAGGGTGTTACACATAGTGTCAAAAGGAGGCATCGCAGTGGATCCTAGTAAGATATAGACTGTAATGAGTTGGGAGAGACCTACTATGGTAATGGAGATACGGATCCTTTTGGGATTAGCCGGTTATTACGTAGGTTCATTAAGGGATTTTCCCAAATTTCCTTACCCTTGACCAAGCTCACTAGGAAAAATGCCCCTTTTGTTTGGACTTTAGAATATGAGAAGAGCTTCCAAAAGTTAAAAGTGAAGTTAGCCATAACCCTAGTATTAGTTTTGCCAAATCCCAATGCACCCTTAGAGGTGTATTGTGACGCTTTGGACAAGGGTTTGGGCTTGTGTTGATCAGAAAGGCAAGTGGTAGCCTATGCATCCAGACAACTCAAGTCTCACGAAGCAAACTACCCCACCCATGACCTTGAGTTAGTAGCCGTGGTGTTCACTTTGAAAGTGTGGTGACACCATTTGTATAGAGTGAAGTTTGAAGGGTTCTTTGATCACAAGAGTCTCAAGTATCTCTTGATCAGAAGGAGTTGAATATGAGACAGAGAAGATAGATGGAATTCTTGAAGGATTACGACTTTGGGTTGAACTATCATCCTAGCATGGCTAATATAGTGGTGACGCCTTGAGTCGAAAGTCATTACACTTGTCTTCAGATGATGGTTAAGGAGGTAAAGCTGATTGAAAGGTTTAGAGACCTAAACTTGGGGTTGACCTTGACCATTAGAGCAAAAGGGTGTGCCATCTCAGTATAATGAGTGACTTTAAAGAGAGAATCACTAAGCTGAGCAAGAAGATGAGGAGTTTAAGGAGACCTTATAAGCCATAGAAAAGGGAAAGTTGAAGGGATTCATCCAAGGAGCGGATAGGCTGGAGGTTTGAGGGCCAGATTTGTGTGCCGGCAAGTGGTGATCTCCAAAAAGAGATTTGGAGGAGGCTCATAAGAGCCATTTCACCTTTCACTCTAGTACTACCAAGATGTACCAGGACTTGAAGAAGATGCTTTGGTGGCTCGGATTGAAGAGAGACGTGGCCACATGGATGAGCAAGTGCTTAGTCTGCCAAAAGGTGAAGATTGAGCACCAAAAACCTTTTGGAATGTTGCAACCCTAGTCAATTCCCAAGTGGAAATGGGATAGTATCTCAATGGATTTCGTGAGGTCTGCCCAAGTACCAAGCTGGCCATGACGCCCTATGGGTGATCGTGGATCGACTAACAAAGTCGGCTCACTTTTTACCTATTAAGGTAACTTATTCATTGGATAAGTTAGCTCAGTTGTATATCCAAGAGATCGTAAAGTTTCATGGAGTGCGGTCGACATAATCACGGATCGCGATCCATAGTTTACGTCACTTTTTGGGGAGCCTTTTAAAAGGCGTTTGGTTCAAAGCTATGTTTGAACACGTCATACCACCCTTAAATAGATGGACAATCGGAAAGGACTATACCAACCTTGGAAGATATGTTAAGAGCGTGTGTTTTGGACCAAAGGGGAAGTTGGGATAAATACTTGCCGTTGATTAATTCGCGTATAACAATAGTTATCATGCGAGCATCGGTATGGCACGTATGAAGCCCTATATGGAAAGTGTTAATCGCCGTTGTGTTGGTATGAGCTCCTGAGCAAATATGTTAGGACTGGAAGTTGTAAGGGAGACAATGGAACATATCCAGGAGGAGGGATAGGATCCTTACAGCTGAAAGTCGACAGAAAAGCTATGCAGACAAGCGACGGAAGCGTTGAAATTCAAGAGGGAGAGCATGTATTACTTAGGATCACCCCCACAATAGGCATATGATGAGCTATGAGAGTAAAAAAGTTGAGCCCAGATTTCTTGGCCCCTTTGAAATTCTCAGAGAGTCGGGTCAGGAGCATATCAAATAGCCTTACCACCCAATTTGTCCAACCTTTATGATGTCTTCCATGTCTTGAGTTAAGGAAGTATCAATCCGACCCTAGTCATGTGTTAGAGCCATAACAAGTATAGTTAAGGGAGGACTTAACCTTTAACCTGCCACCTATGAGGATCATGGACAGAGGAGTTAAGGTTGAGGAACAAAACTATACCTCTGGTCAAAGTGGCATGGGGACAAGGGAAAGCGGAGGAATTCACATAGGAGTTGGAATCAAAGATGAAGACGCGATCCCTGAGCTTTCACAGGTAAAGAATTTCGAGGGTGAAATTCTTTTTAAGGAGGGGAGAAATGTAACATCCATTTTTCCCATGTGCAAAAATGATCAAAATGTCCTTGAGGTTATTTTTGTCCGAAACCAAGGATGGCCGAGTCAAGGGGTTAGTTTAATGTTTGAAGGGGAATAAATATGTTATGGATGTGCTAGAGATGAAAATCTCAATATCTTGGTCAACTCATTTGCATGATGTAATTTTCAGGAAGTCATTTTCTTAACGCATGATATGAATAGGATAAAAAATGTTTTATAGCCTTAAGTGACTTAAATTAGAGCTGTTTTGATTGTTAATGAAGTTTTTGAAGTTACTCAAAGTACTTTCTAAGAGGTATCAGAGCATCATTAAAAAGAAATATCATTGTTTAAGCCTTTTTGACAAAATCAGCTAGATTTTTGTCATTAGAACTTTTTGCGAATAACACATGCTTGAATAAAGAAACAAGCAATACTTGTGATATTTTATCTTTATTAATATTCTTATTTAGTACATCTTTATCCACACTTGTTTTCGAAATGAATGCTTATGTTTAAACAATGTATCAGAGCTGAAAAATTGATACAAGAGTAGTTTCTGACACACATAGAAACCTTAAATTGATAACATCAGCATATTGCAACAAAAGGTTTCTAAAGCTCAACAGGAACCAATCCCAAATAAAACATAGCACAAACAAGTTTGAGCTTATATTATGAGCTAAGAAATTTTTCACGTAAGTATCAAATTATGTGATTTTGTAACACAAGGCTTAAAAAAAAAACTTTCACATAGGCTCGAACAAGGATGTATACATAGAACATGACATGTATAAGAGCATTCACATAGCATGTATCAAAGCGTTAAGCTCAGGATGTCCCATAGCTTGAGCGAAAAAAAAAAAAACACTTGATGTACTGAGATATCATATCAAGCAAGTCAATGATCACTCATTCATCAGCATACTATTCCTTATTAACTAAGCAAGATATATATATATATATATATGGCAAGCAAAATCTAAGAATATGTAACAAAGAAGAAAAAGATATCAAGAAAGATGAAATAAAACAGGAATCATACTTGAATAATAAAAACTGCTTGATCATAAAAAATGCAGATGCAAAAAGAATCTCTAAGCACGCCTCTCTGTGTACTCTCCCTATTTTCTAGCACAAGATTTTCTTTTATTTTCTTATTCCCTTTTGACATTAGTGAAAAGAAGGTATGCTGGAAGTCAAGAACACTATCAACAACCTCGGTACCTTAACTTTTGAAGAATCTCCATTCAGAAGAGCTTTGTGCCTCCTTGATAGAGCTTCTATCTAATCCAACCGATTGTTGATGCGGCATTACAGCATTCTAAGCCAGAGAAAGTTCCAGTGCAGTCAGAGCGAGAAGCAGAGAAGATTCTTTAGCAGGAACGGTGGCATGAGGTGAGCTGGTTTCAGGATTTTCCTTATCTTGCTCATCCTGAAGATACTTCTTCAAAATCTAATAACTCGAAGGAAGATTCTTCTTCCCTATGCTTGACCTTAATGATATGCACATTCTTAGGTGACTTTGAGCTTGATTCTTCCTCAAATTCTAAGGACATGGATGAATAAGAGGGTTTCCTCCATATCTTATAATCACTTCAAGTCTTTTACGTCTTCAAGCCGTCTTCAAGGAGGATTATTTTCCTTTTCCTTCTACTTTGCATAGCCTCCAGGGGCCTTTTCAAGAGCTGCATCTCTATTCTCGTGCTCTATCTCTTGACACCAATTATGCCAGAACTTGTCACTCTTTTAGAGTCTTGAAAGAGTTTAGAGTGTACTCAGTTCCTTTCATATATTCATACCACTCGTTTTCTAGAAGGCATTTCAAGTGTTGGAAGATCCTGGTCAACAAAACTGCATAGGAAACGGTAGCATTTTTCTTCTTCTTTAGAGATATGGCACTCACCATGCACTAAAAATTAGTCTAGGCAAGTTAACCTTTCTTTCAGGAACATGCAATTCATTCCTACCAGCAGGTGCATACTTCCCAACCTTGGGAGGATAGAGAACTGGATGAGGCTGAAGACTTGGCATGCCCTAGTATTCAATATCACAGTTGCGATCTCATTAGGTTGGTGTTTAGGAGAGTCCATAAGATAATTGGAAACCTCCTTAGCCAAAACCCAAGAGTAAACTAGTCTTCATTAGATGAGCATCTAAGTCCCTCATCAAGAGCTTGAATGATGTTTGAGAGGTTAGCTGTGCTTAACTCAAAATCTATACTTTGAATTTAGGATGTCAGGACCAACAGAGACACTTTTAACAATTGGGAGTAGAAGGCGATATCCCCGTAAATACTCGGTCACTGAGGTTGAGAACTGATTTAGTTCTTTCTTGTATAGCATCTACTGAATTTTGATCGTTCAAAGCTTCTTCAATGGATCCAAGTTCAATGATGGAGATGAAAGTGCATTTTGACATTGTTGTCCAAGTGTCCTCAATGAACTCAAGAGGGGGGTGAATTGAGTTATCAAATTTTTCCTTAAAAACCACACTCTAATCCCTTTTGTAATAAAATATAAGAAATTAGATTGAAAACCTAATATAATAGATGAGAATGCAAGGATATAAAGATCTAATTATGTAGATGAATATGATAACAAAAAGTAAACTTGCAATAAACTTAGAGATAAGGGAAGAGAGAATGCAAACTAGGTTTATACTGGTTCGGTCACCTTTTGTGGCCTACATCCAGTTCCTTCAAGCAACCCGCTTGAGAGTTCCACTAACTTTGAATCCTTTACGCTAAAGGAGCACTCTACGCCTTGGGATTCCTCACCCTTGTGTTTGAGTCTCTCAAGAACCAAGAGATTCCTCACTCTTGTTCTTACAAAGGGATACCTCACTCTTTTCACAAACTTGATAATAGAATACAGGAATTCACTCTCTAAATAAAGGAAATATGACAAATTGAAGTCCTATGAGGTTTTCTCAAGAATAAGAGAATTTGGCCAAGTATAGAACCAAATGATTGATGAATGAGAATGATTGTTAAAATGATTTTTGTAACAAGTTTTTTGTGCGTTAAAAAGTGTACACACCTCTTTGCACATTTCTGGGTCATGTAATCGATTACATGAACTGGTAATCGATTACATAGTTCAAAATTTTAAAACTGGCAATGGTCAAGTTCCTGGTAATCGATTACATTATGTGCGTAATCGATTACATGATGTGAAATTTCAAATCTGGGCATATGAACAACTTGGTAATCAATTACTTGAAGTGGTAATCGATTACAATGATTTTAGAAATTGAAAACTTAAATGTTTAACACACTTTTTCATTCTAAAAACATTTTTAAACATCCTTTAAACATATCCCTTCAAATCATACTTATATTTTCACAAATCAAAACAAATTCTTCAATAACAAAACAATTAAATTCTTTCAAATCAAATTTTCTTTAGATTAAAACTTGATTAACTTAAAATTGGCCAAATAAACTTACTAAATAAAAACCTTTTAACAAAGTGATCTAAGTCCTAACTTTTCTAACCATGACTTGGTCATTTGCCTCGTTCATCTTCACAAAATTCCATGCTCTTGTGCTTCCACCCTTTTTGTCATTCGATTTTTGGCATCATCATAACCTACAACATAAATTCACATTCTCCCCTTTTTGATGATGACAACCATCTTGGGTGAGGAGCAATAATAGATATGACAGAATATGCACATTGCGTTCACTCCCCCTAAGAGTATGCATGGATTTTCAAAAACAATAATAGATATGCACACATGCTCCCCCTTAATCATTGAATATATATCCTCACCACATTTCTCTCCCCCTTTGGCATTATCAAAAAGAAATAAAACTTGTTAACCAAGGGAAAATATACTAAAACCAAAGGTTTACATCAAAGACCACAAACCATATTCCAAGATTATATGCCAAAGCATCATAGAAGTCATGAGTTATGATATAAGGTCACCATAAGTCAAAAGCTACAAGTCCAACTACTAACTATATGTCATTACTAAGAGTTCAGAGATGGAATACAAGCAAAGTCCAAAAAGAAGACACATACAAAATAACAAAGTCCAAAACCTAAAGCAAAGTCCATAAACAAAACAAACTAAAGCTATAGCACATCATCAACAACAGAATCATCGTGTATACCCAGGTGATAATGAATAGATCTCATATCCCTCGAGGCGAGCCATGCAAGAATCAAGAGAGTCGAACCGCTCTCCAACATAAACACGAAGGTCACGCAACTAAGAGAGGAGTTTGGACATGGAGGAAGAGGATGTGTCCGAAGCCAAAGTACACAGAGGGATGGAGTTCGTTCCACTTGATCTGACAATCCTTCTTGCGAACCCATTGATCAAGATGATTCTTTTTATACACAAAAGAAGAAATTGCACCAGCACCAATAGCATAAGAATGCTGAACTATGACAAAATGCTCATCAGACAATGGAACATCAAAGTACTCTATAAACATCGTAATCAAGTAAGCATATGAAGCGCGCATTTTCCTTGAGAGCTTTTTGCATACGAGATTGGACTAGATGAGCCCAATTGATTTGATGACCAGTTAACAAAGCCCATATCAATATGATATCCTCCTCCATTAGCTGTGCAAGATTTGTGAGCCGAGGATGCAAGATGCGAGAAATAATATAGTGCATAATGCGACATTCAAAATTAAGTGATCCGCAAGTAATTAACAGATATATAGCCCCTTCATTACAAATCATTCGATGGGCATCATGATTGGAGTAATCCTCCTTTCAATCATCAACAATACGACCCTCAAATTGTTCACTGTCAGAACTCAAATTAGTTATGTTATAGAATAGACCTTGATTAATGACGATAGGAACTTTCTTAACTTCAGAATAGACACCCGTCCCGAATTTCAAAATTAAAATAAAATAAACAAACTAAATTTGGAAAATGCCTTTTTCTTATAGTCATGAACTCCAACAAGTCATAATTTTGGAACACTTGATAGCAATCAAAATTTTCAGTCTCAAAGAACTCCTTATCTAAGTATTTAGGATCTATGATGTCTCTAGATTGGAAGGATTCAAAATACCTCTCTTGTTGACTCACATTAGAGAAGAACTCTAAAATCCTTGAAGAGGAGAAAAAGAGGTTTTGGGCCATGGCTGGAAGGCGCTTCGATGGTGGTGGTGCGACGGCGCCAGGCTGAACGGCAAGGAGCAGAGGCGGTGGCGGTCTCGGTCAGAGGTGCTGGGCGGTGGTGAGGGCTTCTTCCTCTTTGACACTACCCTTGATGATTTAGCCATGTGGAATGATTTTGTGAAAAAAATATTAGGTGGCAATTGTAGAGAATGAAGAGATGAAAGATTTGGAAGTAGTTTGAGTGAATTTGGTTGAGAAACGGAAGAGAAATTGAAGAGAGAAGTTAGAGAGAGAGACGTTGGAGAGAGAGAGAGGCTGTGTTCTTCGAATGGAGGAGAGAGAGAACCAGTTCACTTAAAATGCCCCCTGGTAATCGATTACATTGAGCCCAAAAAGACTCAATGTTGTACGCCTCTTGGTAATCGATTATAGAACCACTGGAATCAATCACAAACCCTTTTTTTTAACTTATTCAAACAACACATGACACAAGTAAAATCAATCAAAGTTAAAAAAAAATACAAAAATATACAGCAAAAGGAAATCACATGATATTAATTACAACACAAACAAACGGTCAAACAAACATACAAATACCAGGAATAATGACTAATTATATACTTGAGAAATCAATTATTCCTAGTTCTTTTCTTATATAGAAGAAACTTTCCTTGGGCAAGGGTTTTGTGAATATATCTGCTAGTTGTTTATCCGTTTCCACAAAACACAATCACCTTTTTGCACATGATCTCTTAAGAAATTATATCTAACTTCAATATGCTTAGTTCTAGAGTGCAAAATGGGATTTTTAGATAAATTAATTACACTTGTGTTATCACATCTTATAGGAATATGGTCAAGTACTAAGCCATAGTCTGAAAGTTGTTATTTCATCCAATGCACAACAACTTCTTGCTACAACATATTCTTTACAGTGGATAATGCCACACTATTTTGTTTTTTACTATGCCAAGAGACTAATGCAGATCCAATCAAGTGACATGTTCCACTAGTACTTTTCTTATCGATTTTGCACCCAGCAAAATCAAATCAGAATATCCAATTAAACTGCATGAGATGCCCTTAGGATACCATAAACCTATATTTATAGTGCCAATTAAATATCTCATAATCATTTTGACAGCACTAAGATGTGATTCTTTAGGATTAGCCTGATATCTAGCACATAAACAAACACTGAACATTATATCAGGCCTACTAGCATATAAATAAAGGAGGGATCCGATCATACCTCTGTATTTTTTTATGTCAACAGACTTGCCTCCTTCATCTTTATCCAAGTAACAAGCAGTGCTCATGGGGGTAGTAATTTCCTTTGCATTTTCCATTTCAAACCTTTTGAGTAACTCCTTGCAATATTTTGATTGATTGATGAATATGCCATCTTTGGCTTGCTTGATTTGGAGTCCAAGAAAGAAATTTAATTCACCCATCATTGACATCTCGAACTCACTTTGCATGATTTTAGAAAAATCCTTGCACAAAGATTCATTAGTGGCACAAAAATAATATCATCTACATATATTTGTACCAAGAGTATATCATGCTCCTTTCTTTTAATGAAGAGTATAGTGTTAACTTTTCCTCTTGAAAAATTTTTTTCTAAAAGAAATTTACTCAATCTTTCATACCAAGCCCTAGGGGCTTGCTTTAAACCATATAAAGCCTTTTTCAATTTGAAAACATGGTTGGGTAAATCAAAGCTTTCAAAACTCGAAGGTTGATCAATATACACTTCTTCTTGAATAAGACCATTTAGAAATGCACTTTTAACATCCATTTGGTAAAGTTTAAAATCCATAATAGATGCAAAAGCAAGTAGCATTCTAATTGCTTCTAATCTAGCTACAGGAGCATATGTTTCTTCATAATCAATACCTTCTTCTTGGTTATATCCTTTAGCCACTAATCTTGCTTTGTTTCTTACTATGACACCGTTCTCATCTAATTTGTTCCTAAAAACCCATTTAGTGCCAATAATTGGATGATCATTGGGTCTAGGAACTAGTTCCCAAACTTGGTTTCTTTCAAATTGATTTAATTCATCTTGCATAGTAATAATCCAATGTTCATCAATAATGGCTTCATGAATGGTCTTAGGTTCAATTTGAGAAACAAATGCCATATGATTACATGCATCTTTAAGAAAGTTTCGAGTTGTTATCCCTTTTGATATATCACCTATAATATTGTCAAGAGGATGATTCTTTGAAACTTTTCACTCCTTTGGAAGATCACTTATCTTTGATTCCTCTTGAAATGGAGTCTCCTTCTTGATTTCCTCTTTCTTGGACTCTAACTCTTTTCCTTGAATATGAGTATTTTTTAAAACATCTACAAGATCATCAATAATTTCCTTTCTCAGCCTAGGGAGGTTAGTCTCATAAAAAGCAACATGAATAGACTCTTCTATAGTCATAGTTCTTTTATTATAAATTCTAAATGCTTTACTATGTAAAGAGTAACAAAGAAATATTCCTTCATAAGATTTAGCATCAAATTTACCTAAGTTATCCTTACCATTGTTCAAGACAAAACATTTACATCCAAAGATATGAAAGTGAGAAATATTGGGTTTTCCCCCTTTGTATATTTCATAGGGGGTTTTCTTTAAAATTGGCCTTATAAAGGCTCTATTCATAATGTAACAAGCAGTATTTCCTGCATCCACCTAGAAATATTTAGGAGATTTGAGTCATTGATCATAGTTCTTGCCATTTCTTCTAAAGACCAATTTTTCCTCTCAACAACTCTATTTTGTTGTGGAGTTCTTGGGGCAGAAAAGTTATGTTCAATTCCATGTTCATCACAAAAATTTTCAAAAGATACATTTTCAAATTCCCCACCATGATCACTTCTTATGGATGCAATGTTAAGACTTTTCTCATTTTGAATAACTTTTGCAAGTTTTTTGAATGCACGAAATGCATCACTCTTATGAGCAAGAAATAAAATCCATGTATACCTAGAATAATCATCCACAATCACTAGTGCATAGTAATTTCCTCCAAAACTCATAGTTCTTGATGGACCAAAAAGATCCATATGCAAAAGTTGTAAAGGTCTGGTTGTTGAGATGACATTTTTAGATTTAAAAGAGACCCTTACTTGTTTTCCCTTTTAACATGCATTACGAAGTTTATCTTTCTCAAACTTGAGTTTTGGTAGACCAATTACTAAATCTTTTGAAACCAACTTATTTAAGTAATCCATGTGAATGTGTGCAATTCTTCTATGCCATAACCATGAATCATCTTCCTTACTCATGAGACATTGTGCATGATTTGAAGGAATATTTTCTAGGTTTATCATATACACATTGTTTATTCTATGTCCTATAAACTTTACTTGTCTATCCTTTTTACTTTCAATAAAGCAATAAAGTGAATCAAATAATACCCAATATCCTTTATCACATAATTGACTAACACTTAATAGACTATGTTTAAGACCATTAACAAGTAAAACATTTTCTATAGATAGAGGTAGAGGGATCTTTACCGACTTTGCCAACTCCAAGAATTGTTCCTTTATTATTGTCTCCATATGTTACATATCCACTTTTCTTGGGAGTAATGTGTGTAAACTTTGATGTGTCTCCCGTCATATGCTTGGAGCAACCACTATCAATATACCAACCCATCTTCAAACGTTCCTACATCACAATTTCACAATTTTGATTTAGGTACCCAAATTTTCTTGGGTCCTTGAGTGTTAGAGTTGGGCAATGTGCCTTTTGGAACCCACATCATTTTTCCTACTATGTGTCTATTCTTTCTAATATAACATGTTGATGCACTATGACCTTTCTTACCACAATAGAAACATGTTAGGAATGGAGAACTAGTCATTCAGAAGATACAAAGAAGTTTTTATAAAACTTTTGTTGGCCCTTTGGATTGTATCATAATCCGGCCTTATCAAAAACACATCTTTGTTTATCTAATAAAATATCTAAATTATTTCTCCCAAAGGTAAACTTTGCAAGAGTATTTTTCAAATCATCTATTTCTTTTTCAAACTTGTTGCGTGATGAGCATGAGTAAGATTTAATAGCATTTTCATACACTAAGCATTTTGTACTTGATAAGTTTGCATCAATTAATCCTAAGGTCTCATTTTCAAGTTTGAGTTCCTCCAACTCTTTGTTCAATTTTGAAATTTCTTTTTCTAAGGTTGAAATGACTCTCTTAGATGATGAAACCAATTTTGCAAGTTTAATAGATTCTTTATGCAAATCATTAAATGCATTTTGAAGTTCATCAAATGAAGGAGATAATTCAAGGTTAGAAGACATTACCTCTTCATCACTTTCACAATCTTTAGCCATGAGACTTAGATTTGCAACTTCGTTTTTGGAGTCATTTGATGAGTCCACGTCATTCTCCTCCCGTGTTATGTATGCTTTCTTTCCTTTCTTGTCTTTCAAAGGTTTCTTTCCAAGTTTCTCCATCTTCTTTTTGTAGATAAGGCATTACATTTTCATGTGTCCTGGTTGATCACATTCATAGCATCTTAGGATTGGGAGGATTCTTCGCCCTTTTTGAAATTCTTCTTAAGGATGAAATTTGATTTTCTTTGATTCCCCTTTTTCCTTAGAAACCTGCCAAACCTTTTTACAAAAAGACTAAAACTTTCATCATTTTCATCCATACCTTCTTGTTCATCATTCTCTTCTTCATCACTTTCTTCATGTTGCGGAAGATGAGACTTTGAGTGTAATTCCTTTTTTTTTTTTGTCATTCTCTTCATGTTGATTGAGTCTTGTAAGTTCCAACTCATGTTCTTGAAGTTTCCCAAAGAAAATGGCAAGAGACATAGTGGCCAAATCTTTTGATTCTACAATAGCCGTCACTTTTGATTGCCACTGCCTATTCAAACATCTCAACACTTTGTTAATAAAATCCTCATTTGGAAATGTTTTTCCCAATGAGGCAAGATGATTAACAATACGAGTAAATCTCTTTTGCATGTCTTGAATGCTTTCATTATGATTCATTGTAAAGAGTTCATACTCATGTGTGAGAGTGTTTATTCTAGATCTCTTGACTTCACTAGTGCCTTCATAAGTGACTTCTAATGTGTCCCACATTTCTTTGCACTTTTACAATTTGACACTCTAAAGTACTCATCAATCCCTAAAGCGGAAGTGATTATATTCTTGGCTTTCAAGTTATATTGAACTTTCCTTTTATCTTCATCACTCCACTCATTCCTAAGCTTTTCAATTTTCTTATCTCCTATTATTTTTGTGGGAATGAAAGGACCATTTTCTATAGCATCTCATATATCTAAATCTATGGCTTCTATAAAAATTTACATACAAGTTTTCCAATAATGAAAACCATCACTATTGAATATAGGATGCCTATTAATAGAGTTTCCTTCAGGAAAGAAGAAGTTTGGTGAGGCCGTTACTATTCTTGAAGCGTTTAAGCCTTATACAAGAAACTAGCTCTGATACCACTTGTTATCCAAGTGACCTCAATGAACTCAAGATGGGGGTGAATTGAGTTTTCAAATTTTTCCTTAAAAACCATACTCTAATCCCTTTTGCAATAAAATATAAGAAATTAGATTGAAAACCTAATATAATAGATGAGAATGCAAGGATATAAAGATCTAATTATGTAGATGAATAGGATAACAAAAAGTAAACTTGTAATAAACTTAAAGATAAGGGAAGAGAGAATGCAAATTCGGTTATACTGGTTCGGTCACCTTTTGTGGCCTACATCCAGTTCCTCAAGCAACCCGCTTGAAAGTTCCACTAACTTTGAATCCTTTATACTAGAGGAGCACTCTTACACCTTGGGATTCCTCACCCTTGTGTTTGAGTCTCTCAAGAACCAAGAGATTCCTCACTCTTGTTCTTACAAAGGGATACCTCACTCTTTTCACAAACTTGATAATAGAATACATGAATTCACTCTCTAAATAAAGGAAATATGACAAATTGAAGTCCTATGAGGTTTTCTCAAGAATAAGAGAATTTGGCCAAGTATAGAACAAAATGATTGATGAATGAGAATGATTGTTAAAATGATCTTTGTAACAAGTTTTCTATGTGTTAAAAAGTGTTAAAAAGAAGTATATATAGAAAATAATTCGTGTAGACCGTTAGGATTGATCCCAAAAGATGTATCTCTTCAAAACACACCTCTTTGCACATTTCTGGGTCATGTAATCGATTATATGAATTGGTAATCGATTACATAGTTCAAAATTTTAAAACTGGCAATGGTCAAGTTCTTGGTAATCGATTACATTATGTGTGTAATCGATTACATGCTGTGAAATTTCAAATCTGGGCATATGAACAACTTGGTAATCGATTACTTGATGTGGTAATCGATTACAATGATTCTAGAAATTGAAAACTTAAAGGTTTAACACATTTTTTCATTCTAAAAACATTTTTAAACATCCTTTAAACATATCCCTTCAAATCATACTTATATTTTCACAAATCAAAACAAATTCTTCAATAACAAAACAATTAAATTCTTTCAAATCAAATTTTCTTTAGATTAAAACTTGATTAACTTAAAATTGGCCAAATAAACTTACTAAATAAAAACCTTTTGACAAAGTGATCTAAGTCCTAACTTTTCTAGCCATGACTTGATCATTTGTCTGTTCATCTTCACGAAATTCCATGCTCTTGTGCTTCCACCCTTTTTGTCATTCGATTTTTGGCATCATCAAAACCTACAACATAAATTCACAGACATATTTCTAAGGGATGATCTAGTTCTTATGCCTTTGAAAATGTCTCCAAGAACTCTGTTATGAGAAAGTGCCTTTAAATCAGAAACTCCTTTATAGTTTCTATGGCCTTGAGATTTTTCACCTTCTCCTTCATCTTCAAATTGCTCTTCTTTGTGTTCAGAAGTATTAATTTCTGATTGCTTTGGAGTTCTAAGCAAGTTTTCTGATGTATCTATATTCTGGAGTTTACTTTCTAATGATCTAGTTTTTATTTGCTTGCTTTCAGAAGTTTGCTTGAGATTCATTTGCTCAAGACTTTCTTCCAGTTCTTGAGATCATCAGCGAAGTCTTTCTTGAGCTCCTTGAATTTTATGTGAATAGTCTCTTTTATGTAAAGCGTCCTTTTGTTATAAACTATGTTAGCTTTAGAGACTGAGGAGTAACCTAAGAAGATGCCATCATCATACTTGGGATCAAACTTTTCAAGTTTGTCCCTAGTGTTAAGGATAAAGCATAATGAGCCAAAGATGTGGAAATATGAAATATTAAGTTTTCTACCTTCCATAGCTCATAGGAAGTCTTCTTGAGGATAGACCATAGAAATATTCTATTTTGGATATAGCATGAGGTGTTCACAACCTTTACCAGAAACCTTTTGATAAATCACTTTCCAAAAGCACAGTTTGGCCATCTTTTGCAAGCTTATGTTTTTCCTTTTAGCAACCCCATTATGTTGGGGAGTTCTAGTGCAGAAAACTCATGAAGGATGCCATGTTTTTCATAAAACTTGTCAAAAATATTATTTTCAAATTCTCCTCCATGATCAGAATCTGATAGAGATGATTTAAGAATTTTCTCTCTGCAAACACGTTTTGCAAAAACTTCAAATCTTTCGACCACCTCATTCTTAGAAGCTAGGAAGATAACCCATATAAATCTGGAGTAGTCATCTACTATGACAAGACAATATCTCTTCGAGCAAGACTTAGTCTTGGTTGGTCCAAAGAGATCTATATGTAAAAGCTCAAGTGGTCTAGTAGTTGAAACTACATGGTTGTTATGAAAAAAAACTTTGGTTTGCTTGCTTTTCTCAGAAATCATAAGTTGAATCCTTGTCAAATCTAATCTTTGGTAGGCCTTTAACTAACATTTTCTGAGAAAGCTCAAAGATAAGGTTCACATGAGCATGCCTAAACTTCTTATACCATACCCACTTTTCAACTTGGAAATATGCGATATTTTACATCTTGATCTCATAGGTCATCCAAGAATAACACATGTGTTATCATGCCTCTTCCTGGATATAATGACATATCTTGAAGTGGGACTCACTATCTTGCATGCATGTGAATTAAAACAACAGTAAAGCCTTAGTCAGAACTGGCAATGCTTAGCAAGCTGTGAGCAAGACCATCAACAAACAACACATCAGAAATTTGATAAGAATCATCCTTATCAACATTTCCTATGCCTGTGACCTTGGGCTTACCTCTATCTACAAGCTATTGATCCAGAACATTTGGGGCATAAATTTTTGAACCATCTTTCGATCCGGATATGTGCTTGGAGCAATCACTGTCCATGTACCACTTATTGTCAAGTTTAGCATGCGTTCTCAGGCAACCCAATAAACAGAGTCTTTAATTTAGGTACCTAGACTTTCTTGGGTCTTTTTGGGTTAGTCTTTTAAGAAGAAGGTTTTCCAACCTTTTTGACAGACTTCTTCTCATGAAGCACTTGTCAAGTGGATGTCCCTTCTTAAAACGAAAGTACAAAAAGCCTTGTTCTTCACTTTCTTATACTAAGTTGGCTTTTCTTTCTCATCAATTTTCTCTTCATATCCTAACTCGGTCTTTTGAAAATATGGCCTCTGACCTCCAAGCTAATGATTAATAGGTTCACTCGCGTAACATTTAAGTTCAACTAATAACATATTTTTTACAATATCATATTTTAACATGATTTAAATCTCATTCAAAGAGATTTAGATTTATAATGATGTAAAAAATAGCTTAAAAGTGAACTGAGATATGTGAGAAACATGAGAAAGCAAAATCTATCATTAGAAACTAAGTATAGATCTTTAGAAAGTGTTTCACGTGTCCAGAAAGTTTAATATCCATTGAAGAAATCAAACTCTCATGAATATATCATCATCATAATCTTCAATCTTTTTGGCTATCATCTTTGAAGACTTCCCAAATGATTAGAAGATTGTAATCAAGCTAGAAGAACAACACAAAGCTTAGAAAGAGTGAAGCGCTTCAGAAAGCACGTGTTCTTAGAAACTATGCTGAGTCAATAGAAACTAAGGGAAATTTGAATTTCAAATTTAATCAACTTTTGGAAAGGTACTGACAGTACACATAACTTTGTACAAAATATTCGTATTCTAGAAGAAAAAGTTCAGAAACAATGTTTAGAAAGTAAAAGTTATTTCTAAAGCTCCATTCATAAACCACATTGTCAACGGTTCTACACCTATAAGACAACTCTACACAGCTAGCTACTCTTATAGAGGACAGTTCCTAGGACATAAAAAGAAGATCAACACATGTTAAGAGGAAGTGAAATCAAGGGACAATAGCTGAATTCAAAATCCAAGTGTAAAAGTATGGAGCCTTCATACGAGAAGGAACTTTTGCACTTTAAGCACTAAAACCTTCCAATATTTTCTGAAGTTCTCTTCAACATTTTATAATTAGTTTCTGGATAGAAAATCCATTTCTTGTGATTATTAGCTAACATTTTCTTCTTAGGAAGAATTTAGAAAGAAGTCTCTAAGTTTCTTTCGTAAACACTTTTCTTATTGGAAAGACTTGTTGGAGAGTACTAACCCAATATCATACCCTTGTATCATGCATGATCTAGTAGTGATCAAGTAAGTTTAGCTTGAAGTAACTAGGATAAAGACTACTTGTTGTGAGAGTAAATTAAAACTACTATTCACTAGAGATAGATTGAGAAGGCTATTCAAAAATATCTATCTTTCTCAGATTGAGAAAATGTTTGTTAGTAAAACTCAACAAGTTGTTGGAACCTAGATGTAGGCAGTGTTTGGCCTAAGAGTTAAAATCTCTAAGTAACATCTATCTCTCCCCGTTATCTTTTTATCTTTTAGCATTCATCTCTGTCTATGTTGTATGTTTTTCTGAAAACTTTTTCAAAACAATTTTTGAACTTTTCTTGTATATTGCTTGTTCAGAAAGTTAATTTCTGAAGTACTCTAATGATTGTTTCTACTGCCTTCAAGTGGAAAACTTGATAGATCTTGTTTAGCTTTTCAGAAATCAAAAAGAAGTTAAAAATTCAACCCATCTTGTGTTATTTTCTACTTGTAACTGGCTCATCACATACAATTGTTGCGCCTTCATCTATGGTTCTATTAATAGAATCATTAAAATATTTCAAAAGATTGACTTCACTACTACTCATCTCTCTCTCTCTCTCAAAGTTTTTTTTTTTTCTCATTTTCATTCTCTTACTTTTGTGACACTTTCACTAATCATTAGCATTTGAAGACCGTGGTTACCGAACAATTTCTGTTGCACATAAATAGCCTATATCAGCCATCTATCTTACCATCCACACGCCAATATCATGGCACACTGAATGTGGTTAATTTACAGACAATTGGATCTTTCCATTCTTCTTTCTAGCCGCATACCCTCCCTGTCACCATTTTTCATGGTAGTGTTATCCACTTTATGTGGACGTTATCCACTAGGTGTGATCCTTCTGTAAGACAAACACTTACAACTTTCTTCTAAGTTGAATTTTTGTCAGTACTCAGATATAACTTGTGGGCCGTTGAAAGAAGAAAAAGTATCCTCAACAACAAATTGACCTTTAATTCTCGGTGGCACTGGTAATTGGTGTCATGATGCAATTTAGAAGTGATGTTAAAGGAATCCCATCTCAATAACTTAGTGCTCGGGCAATGTAAAAGACAAGCTATTTTTAATTCCGTGTGAAATTGCACCAAAATTTTCCTGTGCAATTGTCCAAGCAAATAGAGAATTTTGTAAGTGACAAAGAGAACGGATATTTACCTTCTGAAAATAGGAAGGGAAAATTTTATCAACCAGACTGATCCATAAAACAGTAAATGCCCCAATCATAATACATAGTGTGACAAAAAAAAAAAAAGAGCAATATCGGTTAAGAAAACAAAAAAAAAAAATTGTAGTGCACAACTACTAATATAGTTATTAAACTCTAAGGAATCCATTCAACTCACCAGGTCACTAGTTCAACCAACAAGACACTGGTTGAATCAGAATTAATTAAAAAATATATAGAAATATATTAAAAATATAATATATGTATATATATATATAATTATAGAGATATTATAATACAACAATCTGAAATGGGTTCGATTCTAGTTGGTGGAGTGACTACTTCAATATTAACCCGTCAATTTACATTGGTTTGATTGGGATTTGACTTTATATTGACTGAGTCAATTAAAAGACCAATCCCCATAAAGAAGGGTGGTGGTGGCAGTGGCTTCCTGTCCAAACTGGCCGGTCCAATTCACTGTACTACCAGTCTACCACTATCCCTTTCTATTTAAGGGTAAGTGCATACCAGTTACCAAAGCGAGAGAGAAGAGAAGGCGTTAGAAAATGGAACAAAGCAAAGGAAGAGTGTGTGTTACAGGAGGTACAGGGTTTATTGGTTCATGGATAATCAAGAGGCTCCTTGAAGATGGTTACTCTGTTAATACAACTGTAAGACCTAGCCCAGGTAGAAGCAACTCATTTGTTAAATATTTTGAACGTTTTTGTTTCCCTAATAATAACCTTTTGCTGTTTAGTATATAGTATCTGAAATCTGAATGCTGCAACATACAGGGCATGAATCGTTTTAGTTGATTTGTGCACTTTATGTGATCATATATTATTGAATTTAAATCTGGGTCTAATATTTTGTTTCTATACATCTCTTTATAATAATATTTATACCATTGTTATACGTTATTTATTTTAGCACATTCCTTTTGAGCAGAGAAAAGTTATTTAATTTGTATCAAGTTCTGGAACATATTTAAAGAAACATTCTCAAGCTTCCTTTAAACATTTAGTTCAGAGTGGGTCCGGTACAGCAATATTCCTTTTGAATAGCTTTCTTATTAGAGGAAGCTGGAATTGTGTGTTGTAACTTGATTCACTGAACCAAAATAATAATTTTGTTTGTGTTTTCAAATAAAGCAGAACACAAGAAAGATGTTCGCTTTCTTACCAACTTACCTGGAGCATCCCAAAGGCTACAGATTCTCAGTGCTGATCTTAGCGATCCAGAGAGTTTCAGTACAGCCATTGAAGGGTGCATTGGGATTTTCCATGTTGCTACCCCAGTTGACTTCGAAGAAAGAGAACCTGAGGAGGCAGTGACTAAAAGATCCATTGATGGTGCACTAGGCATTTTGAAGGCATGCCTCGATTCCAAGACGGTGAAGCGAGTTGTTTACACTTCTAGTGCCTCTGCTGTTGGTTATTACAATGGCAAACCAGATGACAATGAAGTGTTGGATGAAAGTTTTTGGAGTGACGCAGATTATCTTAAAGCTTCGAAGCTCCCTGGTTCGTCCTACGCAATTTCTAAAACACTGACGGAGAAGGCAGTACTAGAATTTGGAGAAGAGAATGGGTTGGAGGTTGTGACAGTAGTTCCGACTTTTGTTTTTGGACCCTTCATTTGTCCTAAGCTTCCTGGCTCAGTCAGCGCTTCATTGTCTATGGCATTTGGTAAGGAGTTACATTATATGTACATAGTCAATGAGTATGTGTATCGACTATCGAGAACTGCATGTGTTGTTAGTATGGATTTTACATTGATGGAAGGACTTAAACTAAGTAATAATGTTGCTACTTAAATGAGGATTGATATGCAAATGATTGAGAATTTTACGTATATGAATAGGAACAACATTATTACTTATCACTATAGTCTCCCCGATCCCCCATTCATCAATATGTGAAAGCCTGTCCATCAACATGTCCGTTACCCCGGTGGCCAACGGACATATTCAAAAAACATTATTCTTTGACATGTGATGCAATTTTAATTGCTTCTCCTATTTTCTACCATTTAATAATTGACAATGAGTTTAAAGCTCATGACTCATATCACTACAACAAAATGTATAAGAATCATATATCAAAGACCGTTAAGAAAGATAGATCATACATGATAACATTCTGATTTTGCCCGAGTATAGTATGCTTAAGATTCTTAATAAGAACCAATTTATGATGCAGGTGAAAAGAGTCCATTTGGTTTCACCCTTCAGACACCTATGGTGCATGTGGATGACGTGGCTAGAGCGCATATTTTTTTGCTTGGACATACTAACCCAAAAGGGAGGTATAATTGTTCATCATGTTTGGTAACTGCTGAAAGGATGTGGGAAATCATTTCTGTAAAATATCCAGAATTTCGGCTACCGACACGAGAGTGAGTTCTTTTGTGTTTGTTTTATGTTGTTCACACACTTGACAGTTTTGATTTGAGACAAATTCAGAAAATTTAGGTGATGGCGCAAAGATAAAACATATACAAAACAAGAAGGCTAAGATAACTTTTAGCTTAGTATGGCGAGAGTAATAGAACAATTGGCCAAAATATGTATATACATATATACTAATAAAAATTTTCTAAACTCTTTATGGGGCACATTTCCCCAATATCACCTAAGTAGAGACTTTTCTTTGGTCTTACTGCAATAACTGATTGATTGTGTCTTCTTGTAGCTGGTTCAAACAAATTGAAGGTACAAAGTTACCAGATTTAACGTCAAAGAAGCTCATAGATGCTGGATTCGTGTACAAATATGGACTAGAGGAAATGGTTGATGATGCAATTCAATGCTGCAAAGAAAAGGGTTACCTTTGAGATTGCTATGTACTAATTTTTGTGTCATAAAACAGATATCCATAAAGCGAGACAATAATAATCTGTGTAAGAAATGGTTGTTCAGAGCTTCTAGCTAGCAATTGGGCCTTAGTGCTTTCGTGATTGGAATGCTATTAAAAACAGAAATAAACTATTGCAAGCCTAAATCTTCCGAGGTTGTATCAAATTTAATGTTGAAATGTGCTTTATTTTGTTGGTTGATGTAAATAAGAACTCGTGATTGTGCAGTAGGAGTGTCCAAAGGCTTTTCGAGATGTGTATACTGAACAATAAGCTTATTATTAGTAAGCAAATATGACCCGACCAATGAATTTCTGGGTACCCAATGTAAGATAGCTTAATTGCTTAAACAAGAAATATTGTTCTGGTTATATGGCCACTTTGGGAGCTTCAGTTCCATTAAACTGTTATTCAATACTCACTTTTATAACCCAATTTATTCTATACACAATTGTGTGTTGTTACTTGGTAGCAGGTAAACCCGTTTACTTTCCATATTCTAAGTTAATTTAAACTTTTGGGTGAAATATCAGCCAAATGACCCTAATATTTTTAAAGCTTTATTTCTTTTAGATAAATTTTGGTTTCAGAAGCACACTATAATTTCATAGTAATTGGATACGAAATGAGCAGGCAATTTAAGCTCGATGGCTTATAATGTCCCATCAATGTAGCAACACTGGAGTGTGAATTGAACGCAAATTTAATGAGACTAAAACAGAACCAAGATGAAATAAAAATAAAAAGATTAATTACCCATGACATCAAACTCATCATCAATTATCCTAGAACTCAAATTTCACAACTTGTATCTTCATCTGCACATCCAATTGAGACCATACTCACATGTCTAAGCTAAACAAAACATAAAGCATAAAAAAGAAACCAAAAAGATGTAATATGTATACCGTAGCTAATACAAAGTGAAACCATCATCATAGGAAACATGCCAGCCCTTTCTACAAGGTGGGGCATTCTCATCATACTCAGCACAGCAGCTCCATCTTTTCTTCCAGTTGGTGCGGCCAGTGTTTGGTCTGTTATTTTTCTCATTCCATTTGTACACAATCACCCCAGATTTATCAGTCCAATCTCCATCTATTCCTTGGTGCGGTGGTGCCAATGAAAATAGACCCTTCTCTCCTACATTACAAGCATTTCAATTAGATTCACAATTTCTCTGGTTTTAGATAAGAGCTACGCTTCACAAATTTATCATGTTATATACTACTAGAGAAACCAAGAAACAATAGAAATGTTTAACAAGCCAATCATAAAGCACGACATAGAATATGAAATTGGCAAAAATCTTTATAGAAATCTCATTGATATTCTAGAGGGGAAAAAAATAGATTTTGGAAATGCATTATGTGGAATTCCTACACAAGGTCTTAATAAGAAAAAAGGACCTCAAAAATGAATTCCATGACAAAAGATTTTCTTCGGATGTTCTATAAATTTCTAGTAACGATGAATGAATAGGAAATTCTGAAGTCCAACAATTGTTGATTAGTGATGAAATTTATTAATTATTTTTTTGTAACATAACCTTTCAGGGTATAAAAATGTTGTGTTTTCTTGTATTACATGAGATATCGCGTGGATAGGTCTACTTTCTAATTGAAAATTATCACAAAATATATATTTAAAAAAGTTACCATTTCAAGGATAAATAACAAATGAGTTGGGACGATACCTAAATGAAATGAGTTCAAATAACACGTTTTTGTAATGGATTGAAAGATATGTAACAAGTTTCATAGATTACCTCTTTATATAATTCCCTACATGAATCTCTTTCATCAAATTTTTCAACCCATTTTTATCTCCAAAATTGAATGGGTAAAAAATTCATAGACAAATTCCATGCATAGAAATTTTTCCTCCTCTTTTTTTTTTTTTCCATCCCAATCAATCAATATAGATTGAATTGTATAGTGTGGCAAGGAAAAGGGAAATAGATGTATGTGCATACATACCATTGGTGTGACCATGGAAAGAGCAAGAAACTAGGGAATTATCTTGGTCAGAGTAAAGGGTGTTGCATCTCAAGCAGCGTTTCTTGCTCTGAACATGGGATGCGGTAACTTTACCTTGTGACTGTGAACAAGACTTGGCTGCAAAAGTTCCATGGCCATGGGATGATGGCTTGCACAAAGGAGGTTCGGAGAGAAACGGGCTGCAAAAACCATCCAGATTCTCCTTTCTTAATTTAAGATATGGAACTAGAGGCGATGACCAGTGCCGGTGGGTTAGCTCTTTAGAGATCAGAATGCCTCTGCTTCTGCATTTATGACTTACAGGAGGAGACAACTCTGATAATGTCCGGTTGCCGTGAATTGGAAATGGAAACACCTCCCAAATGAAGAGTGTGGAAAAGCATATATATATATATATATATATATATATATATATATATATATATTGGACGGATCAAGTTTAACACATTATATTTAACATACTCATAATAAAGGTGGATCCTATCAACTTTAGTAAATATATACTCACTTGTCTATGAGTTCAACACTCTTTTTTGTGAGTGTGCTTAAAAAATCATTCTTATATTTGTATTCATATAAGAGTTTTTCTATTTATTTTGGTGGTGAAAAAAAAGTATAGATATAATAAGTATGTATGGGAGCAACATTAGTTTTGGACATTAAAATGTGGAGATCAATTTTGGGATTTAAATTTTGGATATACATTAGTGTATAGAAATTTAGTGATTTGATAAATCCGCTCGTCAAAAAAAAAAGGGATGGACTTCGAGCTATACCCTAAATATAGAGAAATAGAGTGAAAGTTTATTTTTTTTTTAAAATTATATGTGTATTTCATTTTATTCCTTAAAATTAAGAACGTGCTCCGTACTAAATAAGTATCCACATTGAAGATTTTTCTTTTCCACAAATTAAATAAGCGTCTAGTTTAGAAATCAAGGAAATAGTAATTAATTTCTTTCAACTATACCCATACTAAATGGAGGAGAGAGAAAGAGAAGTGGATGAGAGAGAGTAATTAAAAGAGAGGGTAAAATAGTGGGGGTATTTTAGTAAAATATACTTAAATTATCCTAACATTTAAACTATGTCAATTATTTTCTTATTCTACGTACACATTTATAAAGTGGACACTTATTTATTAACAGATGAAGTATCAATTTAGTCACTAAAATTGTAAAAAGTAATTCAAATTAGTCCATGTGCTACTGTTTGTAAGGAGACTAACTTGAATAACTAAAAGGAGTAGTTTGAATAACTTTTTACCAATTCAGAGACAAAATTGATATATTTTTTTTTCATTTCACGGACTTAAATGAAGCATGCATACAATTTGAGAGATTAATAGCGTTTGTGATGTAGTGAGAAAGCATAAAATTTTAACTAAGTAAGAGCCCGTACATAGTTGGACCCTCAACACAATGCAAATTTGCACTAAAAATAGAATAAATCTCTAATCTCTAATATAATTATTTATATCTTCTCAAAGATGATTTGAATACACATCAAAGCTCCTAATTTATATAGAAGTGGAGGTCCTTACATTTTCTAACCAAGCAATAATGTGGAACTAAATTAATTAAATGAAAATAAATAATGTAGGACTAATACTTAAAAGGAAATAAAACTAGCAAATAATTTTTGCCTTATTGTGATCCATGTGTTCCATATACTCTATAGCCATAAGCTCCACATAAGTTCCCTCCACTTGTGAAAAACTCGACCTCGAGTTGCCTAGGTCAAATAGGTACGATATCATATTTGAGTGACGAACTGGACACATATGGTGATAGTCCAAGAAGAGGAGAATTGCAAAGAACAACTCAACAAACAACTCAGAAAATCCATATTCCACACCAATCGATCCTCAAACAACAACAAAAAATCAACAATCACTCATGATATTGCTAGATCCAGAAATCATAGAGCAACAAATCAACAAGAAAAGAACAATCACAGAAACAGATCACTCAAGGAAGAAGAAAGGACATCGATCTACAAGGAGAGCTCCTAGATCTAAGCTACAGTAGTGACACTCCAAATAGTCATGATGAAGATTGCACTCCAGGAGTTAGCACGCTTGAGGTGATCTTGCTGAAGTGGAGGAAGAATGTCGCGACGAAGATCGCACTCAGAAATGTATGACTCAAACTCTTGATCCGTCTAAACATCAGCTACATGTCATTGTCAATCTTATTTTGATTGCTTCGTATTTAATTTTGCCCTTGACAATATCCACGTATATCTATATTTTATTGTCACTTCTTTGTTGTGTGTGCTAACCTTTATATTTTGACAAAGTTTAACATTTGGTTTCACAAATGACTAAGTCTTTGGAACTAAAAAGTATACTAGTGTTAACTTCAGAACCATTCAGAAAGCTCTATAGCTTATGTTTTGAGTGACAACAAAACTTGTTAAAATGTTCTGAAGAAAGGGCTAATGTTTCAATTAAGTTTCTACAATGATTAATAGGTTCATTCTCGTAACATTTTAGTCCAACTAATGACATATTTTTCACAATATCATGTATTAACATGATTTAAATCTCATTCAAGAGATTCGGATTTATAATGATGTGAAAAATAGCTCAGAAAGTGAACTGAGATATGTGAGAAACATGAGAAAGCAATATCCATCATCAGAAACTAAGTATAGATCTTTAGAAAGTGTTTTACGTGTCCAAAGTGTAATATCCATTGAAGAAATCAAACTCTCATGAATATATCACTATCATAATCTTCAATCTTTTTGGCCATCATCTTTGAATACTTCCCACATGATTGGAAGATCTTAATCAAGCTAGAAGAACAACACAAAGCTCAAAAGAATGAAGCGACTTCAGAAAGCACGTGTTCTTTAGAAACTCTGAGTCAATAAACTGATGAAAATTTGAATTTCAAATTTAATCAACTTTCAGAAAAGTATTGACAGTGACACATTACATTGTACAAAATCTTCGTATTCTAGAACAAAAAGTTTAGAAACCACGTTTAGAAAGTAAAAGTTGTTTCTAAGCTCATTCAGAAACCATATTGTCAATGTAACACCGTAATAAAATCGAACCATGCTTAAGTCATGTTTCACTTTTATTAGTTTTTACTTCTTACTCGCATCCTTTTGTAAAATTACTTTTATATGAAATTAATGGGAATTTTTTTTTCTTTTTGAAACCACATATTCAAAATCAAGCCTGTCAGCGTGAATTGGAAGTTACGTGTAGCGATTCTAAATGATTCTATTGGTCAATAACTCTTGGCAGAAAAATCACAAGTACATAGCAAAACTAGCACACTTTAATATTACTGATAAATACAATACACTAGTGGTTCAAGAGGGTGGGTATCCCAGCCTTAATACAATTCTGAATAGAACAACAAAACAAGTACAATAGTTAATACATCAAGATTCCAAAGGAACATTTACGAATAGAGAAACATAACGAAACATCACTATAACTAGGTAGCAAGAGTAAAATAATAGTGGTAGCGCACGTCAAATAGATCTATCACTCATACAGTATGGTGGGTACGAAAAACTCCTAATGACCTGGCACGAGGTACGAGGGCGTGCGGACTCATCTAGACAGGTACTCCATCAAGAGCCAGATGACTAGAGGCGTCGCTGTATAGGTCGTAGTCGATATGAATATCACGTCAGGACGGACCTGACTCATCAGACGGTATCTCCCACTTATGCCAACCATCCTCCTCAAAGTCATCGTGCCAGTTGTCAAAGTCTTCCCCTATCAAATCCTCTTCTTTTTCCATAGGGTCTTCCTCTGGGTCTTCTTCCTCATCAGTATCATATGGGTTAGGCTCCGAAGGATCATTTGAAGAGGCTTGATGTCCAAAGGCTCCTCAAGGATTTCCACCTCAAAGTTTGAAGATAGCTCTATCATGCGTATGTGATGTGGGGCAAAGATCTGCAAGTTAGAGTCAGAAGAATTGAAAATGATGTGGGGCCTGTAGGTGAGGTCTAGCGGTTCTGTTTCCCTGGGGCTACCTTGATAAAACAAACTCCTAAGGAAAGGGGCCCTACCTCCTAGGGTCCAGTCAGAGTTGAAGTCAAGCATTGGGGTGAGCCATCTTCGACCCGTTCAAATCTAAAGATGACATGGTTGCAGGTGTGAGAAATCATAGATTTCTTAGTAGGCAATTTTTATCTTATCATGAGTATCATCGTGTACATCTAGGCCACTTTGGTCTTATTAATTGAAAGAAACATGGGCAATTAAAATTTCATTATGCTTTATTTTAAAAAAATTCATATTCCGAAGTGACATGTCTTTTAAACTCTTTTATTAACAAGGATAATAAATTTGAGAGATATCATAATCATAGCAATTACTTAACTAAATGCAGGAATATAACAATGCATGCATTCTTTAACTTGATTCGGTCTTTCACTCACAGTGTACCAACACCAATGTCTTAAACCACCTCCATGAGTCATGAGCTCATACCGTGGCCGTCGCCACAACTTGTTTTGTGAGAAAATCTCAACGGATGGGGTGAAGGGGTTAAGCATGAGCTTCTCCCATTACTTTTATTCATACTTATATGCAATTCTTCTTGACATTCAACATTTCTCATATGAATCATCATGTAAATGTATTATCATTCAATACAATACATACTATAAGATCATTACTCAAGTCATATAAGGCATAACATTCATATCATAGCAGATATAACACTTTGAAGCATTCATGCATATAATGAACCATTCATAACCATTCATAACATTTCATACATATTCAAGATCATAGGTCATGGTCATCCATTATGTGTGTCTCAAGGTCATTAAGTCTTATTTAATTGAAACATAAGCTTATAGGTCAAGGGTTAAGTTCTCTTAGTTATTTATGAGTGAAAATTCTTAGTTATGTGTAATTATGGATTATATATCTTTATTATGTTTATATTAATCTAATAATTTTTATTTAAATAATTTTTAACCCTCTTGAAATTGGTAATTACATATTTGCCCTTAAAAAGTGCTACTTTTGGTTTGTTGGAGTTTTACAGCTTATTACCAATTCTAGTATGTTTGAATGGAAAATTAATTTCTCTCTCTACACTTTCTCTCTCAAGAAAATAAGAGTATCTTCAGATTCCTAACTTGAAAACCTATCTCTGAAATGTCTTTTATACCCTTACAAAGTTACCCTATTCCGGAGTGTCCAAAAGTTCAATCCGCGACTTACTTCGTGATTCTAGAACAACGTGAAACTTTCTAGTGTATGTATCTGATATATCTGTGTTCCTTAGAATCTTAGCTTTCGAACAAAACCAATTTCACACATTTTGCATTTTTTTGGAAAAAGAAAACCTCAGTTTAGTGCTCAAGGGTCAGATGCATTTTCAGGAAAAAGGCTAAACTTTGAAAAATTATATCTTTCTCTAGAAAATGAATTTTCTATGCTTTCTTTTGGAGATTGCTAATGGAAGGATTAAATTTCATATTTAATTTTTACAAAGGTTTAAATGGAATGGTTTTCAAATGTGACACATTTTTGTGCACCTATCTTAGGTAGAAACATTTTTCAGCACTAGTGTATGTATGTGTGCTTCCTTCTTTTCAATATAGATCATGGATTCTCATTATTTTCAACATTGTTAGCATATATACACTTCAATACAAAGACTTTAAGAATGCTATCACATATCTTAGAGCATATATATCATGGAATGAAATAACATAACTTTTAGAGGGGGTAAATGTGCAAGCTTTAAGTCTTTGAACCTAGAAAGAGCTAAAGACTTAAAACTTTCACATTCTCAAGATAAAAACCACCTACCAAGGAATGAAGAGGTGTTATGTAAGTGCTTTAACCCTCGTAGGGTCATGAAAAATAGGGAAAAAAAAGAAAGAGTAGAAAAGAAATCCTTGCTCCTAGCTCCAAGCTTGAATGCCTTGTTTGCAAATGGGAGCTAGTGTGTAACTTGGAGTATGTTTTCAAAGGTTAGGAGTGGTTTTCTTTGTAGGACAGAATGGGGTCTTAGGGCTGAAGATTTGAGTGTTTAAGAAGGAGGTTTGAGAGAAATTTGCAAGAGGTTTGAGGTCTTGAAGCTTAGGAGTGACTAGGAGATAGCATGAGCACAAAATGAAGGCATCATGCCTCCTTTTATAGGCCCTCTTGGCTGAAATGTATAAGGGCCTGTTTGGAGGATTTTATTCTTCCATTTAGTTCATTTAGTTGGCCACTTAGTTGAGGTAATGGGAATTTAAAACTTGGTTAGGTTTGATAGTTGGTCTTTATACTACAAAAACACTACCCTAAGACTAGTTTTTCATGCCTAAAACAACTTGTCACAAATGACATCTATCACCCTTGTCATCTAGACCTTCAAGCAAGCCTCAAATCAGATTTTTATCATCCCTAAAGGTGGCTGAAATTTCGGCCATGCAGAAAATAATGAGAGGAATCTTGTGCTTTTTGTTTTGATGTATAACTTGGTATTATCTTGTAGTTAAATTAGTTTTAGTGTAAGTTATTTTGAAGAAACTTATATGAGTGTTTTCTTTTATATGTTGGCTGAAATGTGAGGATTAGAAATGGTCCATTGGGTTTTTAAGAGTTCTTCTATAGAGAAACACATTATCTAGTGGTTATTCGGGTGTTTTTACCTCTTTTGGTAATGTTCTCTTTTACCAAAAATGGTTTAGTCTATCTTTTAAACATATTTTATTCTTAATGAGAAATCTATCATAGATTAATCATATTAAACCCTCATCAGGTTGGTAATCATGCTTATTAATAATTAATCATATCTATTTTAGGTATAATTCATTTTTAAAATCATTACCATTTATAGTAAATTACAGTTAAGCTTATTTTATTATTATTCTGGAATCCTATGTTATTTACTTTGATCTAATCCATGATTAGTATATTAATCCTTGATTAGCTTCAATTAAACCACTTAATCATTATTTAATTGGTCTTTGATCATTGTTTGGTCTTTATATTGACTATTGCATGTTTTAGTTGACTTTTTTATGATTTTATTGACTTTCACAAATATTTGACTTTTAAGGTTGACTTTGACTTTGTGGTTGACTGTTGACCCAAGAGTTTGACTTTTTGACTTTGACCTTTGACCTTTACTTTTATTGACCCTTGATCAACACTTAACCTTTTATGTTGACTTGCCCTTGCTCAAGTGAAAGTTTAACTTCAAGCGAAAATGTTTACTCCAGCCATCACCAAGTGAACCTTTATTTAGGATGAAAATGGGGATGTTACTCAACAGTTCTACACCTATAAGGATAACTCCAACACACTTAGCTAATCTTCTAGAGGACAGGTCCTAAGACACAAAAAGAAGATCAACACATGTCAAGAGGAAGTCAAATCAAGGGACAATAGCTAAATTCAAAATCCAAGTATAAAAGGATGAAGCCTTCATACAAGAAGGAACTTTTTGCACCTTAAGCGCTAAAACCTCCCAATATTTTTTTAAGTTCTCATCTGCATCTTGTAATCAATTTCTGTATAGAAAATCTTCTTTTTTGTGATCATAAGCTAACATTTTCTTGTTAGAAAGAATTTAGAAAAAAGTCTCTCAAGTTTCTTTCATAAATAGTATTTTATTATTAGAAAGACTTTAGTGTTTATTGTTGGAGAGTACCAACCCAATATCATACCCTTGTGCCCCCGATCCAATAGTGATCAAGTGAGTTGAGCTTGAAGTGGCTAGGACAAAGACTACTTGTAGTGAGAGTGAAATTAGAACTACTACTCATCGGAGATAGCTGAAGAAGGCTATTAAAAAATATCTATCTTTCTTGAGGCTGAGAAATGTTTGTTAGTGGAACTTAATAAGTTGTTGGAGACTAGATATAGGCAATGTTTGGCTAAACAGTATAAATCTCTAAGTAACATCTCTCTCTTCCTTATCTTTTTATCATCTAGATTCATCTTTATCTCTTGTTGTATATTTTCCTGAAAACTTTTTCAAAAGAATTTCTAACACTTCCTTTTTTTTTTTTTTGCTTGTTCAGAAAGTTAATTTCTGAAGTATTCTAATGAATGTTTCTTCTACTTTCAAGTGAAAAATTTGAGAGATCTTGTTTAGCTTTTCAAAAATAAGAAAGAAGTTAAAAACAAGATTCAACCCCCCATCTCGTGTTATTTTCTACTTACAATTGGCTCATCACATACAATTGTTGCAGTTTCATCTACGGTTCTATTAATAGAACCATTAAAGTATTTCAAAAGATTGACATCACTACTACACATCTCTATCTCTCTCTCTCCATGTTTTTTCTTATTTTCATTCTGTTACTTTTGTGACACTTTTACTAATCATTAATTTGAAGACCGTGCTTGTTGAACAATTTCTGTTGCACATAAATAGCCTATATCATCCATCTATCTTACCATCCACATGCCAAAATCATGGCACACTGAATATGGTTAACTAGTTAGGAACCTGCTATGCATGACTTAGATTATATGTTCCGAATAAGTATTTAATAGTTCCCATTCAAAGAAACATATTTCATATGCATTCAAATAATATATCAATCTAAGTGATGAGAATACTAAAATTACTACTACGCAAACAAAATAATTAAGAGGCATGGTGAAAATAGTCCTACCTTTAACTTTATTAATTCAAGGATAAAATTCTATCATATTAATCTCTCAAATGAGATCCTCACCTTGTATCTTCCAAATTCTTATAAAATGTACTATGTGGTCAAAAGAAAATCATAATATCCTTAATATGAACACATATAAAAATAAGAACCAAATTTCAAGAAATACACAATTTAAATACATTTCAACAAAAGACCCAGAAACACACAACAATACTTACATTTATAGATTGTTGAAAATTTCCGGTAAACAACATTTCTAGTACAAATACCAGGGCACCCTTCCTCATTGCAAATTAAAATTTTCAAGCCTCCTCGACATTTCACCCTTGATATAGCAACATATAATTGTCCATGTGAAAATACTGGACGTGGGAGAAATAACCCGACATATGATAGAGTCTATCTTTGGCTTTTATTTATTATCAGCGTGAAACACAAAGAAAGTGGAAATTGTCGTCGTTGAAACTTCAATGGAAGACTCAAGTCAAGGAATTAAATTCATCCTCGGGATATACACCATTTCACTAATGTTTTTTCCTATGGTAATTTGACAACCAATAACATTGTTGGCCAAATCAGGAACTATAAGTCGTGTACCATTACAGAAACCTATAGACTAAGCAATATTCGTCAACAACATCACTAGGACACCTTGTTTGAGTCTTAATCTATGATTAGGGAGTCCAGAGCACTTTATTTTATTCAAAAATTCAACAATGATCCAATCATGTTCAATACCAATTTTAGCATTAGACCAACAAACACAGTTCAAACTAAGATACTCTTTTTCATCATATGGTATCATATCAATAATGCAAGTCATTAACTCTTTCAACCGCTTCAAAGTTGGACCAGAATAGCACGATCTTCAAAGAATTTGTAGTTCCCAATGTTGTCCAACAATTTCAGATAAGTGTGCGTCACAATTGTTGATCCTGATCATCCCAATCTAAGATTAACAGATCACTTGAAACATCAACTTCAAAACCACAATCAACTTCATGTCCAATTTTACCCTTACCAATATCTAATATCCATTTGGTAAAAGATTTCAAACTATTAAGGTCACCATCAGGAAAACATGACTGAAGACGCATGTTTTTAGTTAAACTCAAAACCTTGGAATCACTCCACAAAAAAGAGGAATTAAAACTAGACATGACAATATCAGCGACTTCCCTTTGGGATCACAGGTGATATTCGAAAATCACCTCCCAAAACAATGACCTTACCACCAAATGGTTTAATTGAATTATCATTATCCATGATTCTTATTAAGTCCTTAAGAGTTCTATCCAAAGCTTCAAATGCCCATTTATTTGTCATTGGAGCTTCATCCCATATGATAACACTACAGTGTTTTAATAAGTTACCTTTTGGACTATTAGGCTTGATGTAGCACATTGATTCTTTAGTTAGTTGCAATAGAATTGCAAAGGTAGAGTAAGCCATCCTACCACCAGGCAACAGAAGTAAGGCTATCCCGCTAGAAGCAACGTTAAGTACAACCCTTCCTTTAGAATGCAATTTAGCAGACAAAGCTTTCCAAACAAATGTTTTACCAGTCCCACCATACCCATGTACAAAATATAACCCACCTCTTGTAGAGTTAACAACATCAATAACACAACAATAAACATTCATTTGTTTATCAGTCAATTGTGGAAAGTACTTTCATGTTCAACCAACATGTCATGCTTTGAATAGTTAAGCTCATTTAACAATAACACGTTGTCTATGTTAGAAATAGCATCAAGTTCTGGATAAGGCATACCATAAAATTCAATCAAGGATTTCCCATTCTCTATTAACATATTCTCAATCTCAAACAAACAAAGGTTTTACAAATCCCCATCCTTAATCATTAAATCTACACAAAAAAAACTATAATTAATAACATGTAACACATAAAAGAATAAATATAAAAAGGAATAACAATATGGCATCTCAAACCTACGATGGATTCCACATCTTTTTTCATATAAAATACCATCTGCCAATAAATTTCAAGTTTGCTCCCAAACATAAGAAGGCTTACTTATCGAGTGTGAAAGCAACAAAGTAACAAATAGAAGGCGTAAAGACAGCCGATGATAATTCAACAGCCTCTTTAATCGCATTTATGAACTTTTTATCATCGTTAATAGCCCTAGTGCATAGCAAGCTTCTCGAAATGATTGATAAGTAACACTTGCAACAGTTTTTATATCCTCAAAACTAGTGCATCCTTTTTGTACATTGAGTAATAACTAGGTAGAACAAATCTTTATTTCTTGGAGGTATAAAATTAAGTCTACCTATATAGAATCCCCTCTCCTAGGATGTCATTCTTGTTCACCAACATTATACACAAATTGTGTAGGAAACTCACCATAAGTAAGATTTTTACCTTCCAAAAATCTTTTATTGGCTTCCATCCATGCAATGAACATTGTATTTTTCTCCTTATTTACCCGTATAATGCTATCAATCAAGTCACCTATTTCAAACAGCACACTTTGTTCCATTGGTAGATGGAATATTAGTCTCTGCATAGGAGGCTATCTATGATGAATATCCAAAGCAAAAATCCTCCATGCAGACTTATATGGAGACAAATATCTATAATCATAGTATTGCTTGATCTCATCCACTCTTTCATCAACACTATTAACAATCTCACCATCAGGTTGTCTCACGGTGACCGTAACATGGTTTGGTCCTTTATTTATATATTTAAATAAATACTTTATTGAATTAGATTTATTGCAAAACTCAAGATTCATGTGGGCATTATATTTCATAAGTAATTTAGGATTGTATGGCACAACAAACCTATTATCAACCTCCACATCTTCAATCATAATATGAACACCGGTATCTCTCGATAAACTGGAAATCCATTCTCATCAAAATATGTTTCTTTCACAAACTTCTTGGGGAAGAACTTTGTGCATTTGCTATCTTTTATGCATAGGGAATTCAAACTCACAAGTCCGCAAGGACCATGTACCATGAATTTAGTAACAACACCATACAACAATGGGTATCGTGATGGATCAGGCAATTCACACAAATCAAATTATCAATTATTCCAGTAGGTTGATTGACAAGACTTTCTTCAGGCCATAACAATATATGGGCATAAGGAAGACCACGTTTCTGGAACTCAACAGTGTACATTCCTAAACAATGTTAATAGAAGTTAATCTCCAAATCATTTGATCTAACAAATATAAACAAAATGAAGAATAGTCATTAAAATTGCAACTTACAGCAACCACTTTTCCAAAGAATTTACCTTTCTTAAAGTCATCCATAAACTCAACTAACTTCATATGAAAAGCTCGGCAAACAATGTCAGGGCGGTCATCCACTGACAATCCTCTTTCATAGGCAAATCTCCTAACTTCAGACTAATTAGGATTGCAAGTCAAGTCAAGAATAAATCTGGGTATCCAAACCATTTACATATAGCCATAGCATCTTTACAATTGTTGAACATGTACCTCCTACCACCAGGAAAGGAAGAAGGTAAAACAACGCGATTCCCAATAGATGTTGTGTTAATGTCACCTTTCTCAATGGCTTCCTCTAATCCCCTTAGAAACTCAGATCTAATATTTTTTTGATTGTTTCTAATAAATGATAAACGTTGTGACTCAGCCATCGAATAGCAATCAACAACGAACTGCTAAAACAACCTTCTACTCCTCAAGAGTATGCCTTCTTCAGCCAACCGCTCTTGAATTCTAAAGGCAATAAATTCAGAGAAACACTCTCACCCTCTTCGGACAATTCGTGTTGCTGCTTGAATGGAATATCCTCTTGAAATCTATCCTCCCGTACGGAAAAAGCAAAGGATGTTGAAGAGGTATGTAAGCCATATGAGTCTCATGCAATCTTTTTAATTGATCTGAACGACATTTAACTACAATGTCCCGACCATGATCTGTGCTATCAAAATCACCAACAATCAATGCAGCAACTTCATTAACTGTTGGTGTGTTGTATGTATGGGCATCAAAACCTCTATTCCTAGACAAACGCAAACTGAAATGCTCGATAGGATTTGATTGATAGTGATCACGAACTCTTCTAAATGATTTTGCTAGAACATTATGATCATCAATCATTTGAATAAGTTCACAAATCAAAGATTCATGGAGCTCACAATGCAAATCCGTTGAACTATATATTCAAAAAAATATATAAATATAAATATTGGCTAAAAAAATGAAATTATAAATATTGACATGAACAAATTATTACATAACATATCATACCTAAAATGCGATTTCCTGTTCCCAACTTATTCAGGGTGTCGTATATATACAATTGGGCAAATTTGGGCTTCTCACAGCAATTAGGAGAAGAGTACCAATTCTGGTAATTTTGTCCACTAATTATAAACTATGATGGACCAACCCCATCATTCATAGCTTACTCAATTTTACCAATGATAGACGTGAATGCAAACATACTATTGTAAGACCAATATTCCCAAGAAAATGTTTTGACCTCAATCATGCCCATTAAGTAAATCATAGGACAATCTAGGAGGCTTAGAGGCAAGGGGAGGTGAACTCTACACTTACAACAACAGATTGAAAAATCAGGATTATCTAAGCCATCACTTTTCATTGCTCACTCACCATGCCACAACAGTGCACCACAAAATGAGCATTCACATATACAGTCTCAGAAATCTACATATGCTGAACATGTAATAAAAACATATGATGCAGTAACCAACGAATTATTAATATTAGATTAATTTCACGATAAATAAATAGCCCACCAATATGTTCGCTTTAATTAAAAAGGTCACTATCCAAGTGCTCTCCACTCGTAAGTGAATCTAGAATATTGAATTGTCCTGCTAAATCCATATATGAATAACATAATTGAGCATTAATATGTGTTTTTCATTTAATTATATATTAGATATTTAACTACTACAAAAAACCATAATACAAACCTACAAATAGTTGGCCACGTGAAAACCGTGATAGAGGTTGTGTTACAAAGGAACTAACAACTTCATTATTACTTCCATTGATACCTAGTCATCACATAAAATTTAATAAATTAATGATTATATTTTACTTAGAAGAAATGCAACTAAACAAATAGCATAACTTTGGCACTATTACTAAAATCGTTGTATTAATTCTATTACTCACTTAGTTTTCCAAAATTATTCCAATCCAAATCTCTTTTCATTCTATGATGTTAACTCTGTTAGCTCAGAAGCTTTTGACATAGTGTAACACCCTAATATTTAACCTCAATACGCCTAGGACGTATCAAGACTAATTATTAGTTATTACTTCTCTTTAAATTCATTTATAAAATACTTAGCGGAAAATACGGGTAAATTTTTTTTTGAAATGATTTATATAAACCAAAGTGCGAGCCTTTGCGCGTAACATAAACAACGTGAAGCGGAAGAATAAATAAAACATACAGAATATAAACATTAAAGAACACATCCATCATAAACATCATTCCTCATTACTTTAGATAATATAGTTTAGTACATCACAAAAATATAACAGAAACATAAAGTCTTACCCGTACTAGTGGGAGAGCTTGCAGTACAATGGGAAACATAAAGACAAATACATGGTAATAATCCCAAAAGATAAACACCCAACTATCACTACCCTCCCACTCCAAGCCTACTGGTGACGCGGTCCTCGTTGGGGAGATGTAGCCCGCGACTGACGAAGCTCCTCGGATGTAGCCCAACGAAGCGGAGATCTAGGCATGGGAATCGAGGGACAGCGTGGCCTCCGCGTCGTGGTCGCCTCTCGGCTGTCGAACGCGCCTCGCATGCCTCCGCGGTGACCGTGTCCTCACAACCTCCTCCGTGACCCATAGGGAACGAAGGGAAGATCCCTCCGAAGGATCAGCCTCTAATCGAGAACGGGGAACTAAGGATATCCGCGTACCTCCGACGAGGAAGGTTGGGCACGACGTCTCTGCCATCTCTGGGTCGTGTCCTCTCAAAGATCAGGTCGTCGCCAAAGGGTGAAGTCGGATCGAAGTGATAGCTGGAGACGGGGGAAGCAAAAGGGCGTCCCACATATGCAAAAACGCGCACCTCGCAATGACCCTTGAAGTGGTAGGACTGATGCTCGGGGTCATAGTGCACCTCCCATGTAGGCGGGTCAATGAAAATCACGAACGACGCCATCGATATCTGAAGACGTAACGGAAAGAAGAGAGGGGTGAGAATTCTTACTAAAGAATCTCAGGAGGAAGTCCTCTATCCTAGTGCCATCGTTTACGTCCCAGGAACCTTGGGTTTATTATGAAAATGTTGAGCATGCATAGGTTCATTATGAGGTTTTCACAAAGGTCGTTGTCCAAGGTCCATGTCTTTTATAATGATTCTTAATGCATGTATGCAACATAATGTTTCATGGATGCATGGTAGCACTTTAGGTAAATCAAACAATAATTCAAACAACATTTGTGTGGCATGAAACTTTTCTTTGAACATCTTTCCTTTTCTCATACTTGTGTCACCAATAATATAGTAACCGCACCCCTTAAGCTAGGCTATGAGCTCATACCTTAACTAGTCGTCACTAGTTCTTACTTATCCTCTTGATAAGCGAATCATAAATATCATAATCCCGACTCCAGAGTACGGGTAGGGGCCTAAGGATCACCCATCATGGGACTTTCTCCTTCTTCGAAACGCATCGACTGGTTAGACCAGCGACTTTGTCCGCTTCGGTATGGCTCGACGTCCATACCCCCACGGGTTTACTTTCTCCTCAGAAGGAGAAATGCGTCTCCGTATAACTTTTAAACTTCATATTTCTCAAAAACTTTCTTTTTGTCCCTCAAATTTGACGGAAATTCGCGGCATAACAGCTACTCTCCGAATTTCCTCAAATTTGAGTCATGCCACATAATTTCAGTCACATGCATCATTTTCATGGAACTTTCTCATTGCCACAACTTTCTAGTTCACATGAGCATATTTCTCAATTTCATTCATATCTTTGAAACATTATGCATTTCAAACACAACAATTCATCAAATTATGCATATAAAGTTTCATGCTCAAGGAACTAACATAATCACATCATCATACGTGTGCACGAGGTTCATCATCATAATCATACTCTCTCGTCCACCTATCTCACAGTATCTTATGCTTTGCCCTTTTCGGGCTTTAAACTTGTATTTGCATTATTATTACCCTCAAGGGGTTGGCACTTAAACTTTTCCTCTAAGATTTGAACTCACCAAGATTCCACTCAGCACTTAACATAAAAGGGCAGAAAATATATATCGTTTGCTTAAGGGGCTCTAGAATCTCCATTCGCGACCCTTTTAAGATCCATTTCGCCTAAGACTCCATAATTAATTCTTAGATCAATTATGAGGGATTCCTAGGCATGTTCTCTAAGTTATAAACCACTTAGATCTCTTATCATCATCTTATACTTAGAAATTAGCACCTAATCATTTATGAAGGGATCTTGTACATGTCTTACTAATTATGAATCATTTATCCCTGAATTAACCATTCTAGAACAGATTTGCACTTCTTTGTATTAAGGTGTTCTAGAATTCTCATCTCAAGTCCCTTTTTAGTTACTTATTCTTTACTAGCTTCTCTAAATCGATCCTTGCTTCACTCAACATAATTTTACACATTTAACACCTTAGAACAGCATTTATACAGTAGCCAAACATAGAACCAAATCATGAACCCATAAGATCACATAATCTCTTGGGTTGAAATGCATATAAGTTGCTAGTTTTCTCTTGGAATGTTTCTGGAAACAAAAGGTGTTCTGGTAATCGATTACATGTTCCTAGTAATCGATTACCAGGAGCTCAATTCATTCTGGGTTTTCAAAAACAAGGAATCGATTACACATAATGGTAATCGATTACGTAGGTTAATCCGTTTCAAAAAGTAAAGAACATAGGGTAATCGATTACATACGACGGTAATCGATTACTTAGGGTTAATCTTTCTGGAAGAGTAAGAACATTTGGTAATCGATTACATTATAAAGTAATCGATTAGGGTTTCCAGAAGGTTCTGGGCATGAAAAGCCGTAGTAATCGATTACACTACCTCTGGTAATCGATTACCAAACCAAAAGTCCTTAAAACCTTTGGTAATCGATTACATGGGTGGTAATCGATTACCAGAACCTTCGAAAATTGAGAAAACATGATTTTGACACATTCCAAACTATTTTAAACCTCTTGAGACCTCATAAAACAGTTTTCCAACATTTCCTTGAAAATTATTCATGTATTTTACAAAATCAAACCATTGTTGGTTCATACCAAAACTCATCCATTTCTTTTTGAATGGAGTTCCTTTTTAGGATACTTAGGGCAAGTCTTTGAGCTCTAGAGTGTTTAGGTGATGACAAAATCTTAAACATGCCATGCACTTTATTTTACTCTTCATTAGAAAGTAAAGTGAGAGCATAAAATAAATATGAGATGCAACTTCATTATTATCTTTAAGGATTAAGTGATGACTTGAAATATAAACATGAAATGCAAGCTTGGGAATTTAAATATGGTAATGCAAGTTCATTCATTTACTCTTGTGAAATTAGTGATAACATCAAAATAAACATGAGATGCAAGACATAAATTTAAACATGAATGCATCTTGTTTTTGTCTTAGCTAGAGCTCTTGCAAGACTTTTAGAGGAACATAAACCTCAACCCATTATGCATCATAAGGCAAGCTTTAGAGTTCTTAGCACCTAGACTTCAAGAGAAATCTTAAGGTTTGAACTCACCATCAAGCTTAAGGAAATGGACCCAAAGTTCATCACTTTGTCTAAACAAAACTACAAGAACTAAGTCATATTCTTTATTTTATTGCTCATAGGCTTCAATCTAGCGCGGATTCTAGAACGCCGACCAACTTTAAGGTTGGCAAGGGTAAGCCTAGAGCTCTTTGAAATCATGAGATTAACTTTCTTAACAAAACTTTCGTGATCTACTAGACATATTTTACAAACTTTGTTCAAATCCATAGAAGAAAAACTGAAATCCTTAAAGGAAAGAGGAAGAGGAAAAACCGAAACTTAAGCCAAGAAAAGAAAGGAAATCCAAGCATGTATGGTCCAAGACCAAGTTGTTTCAAGCTTTAGAGGTTTCTCACATGACAACAACAAATCATTATCTTGAAACCTCATCATCAAGCTCACATTCTTTTTGTAAGAAGGCCTCTTGGCCGAAAAAGAAAGAGGAAGGAAAAGGAGTTTGAAACCAAGAGAAAAACTAGAACTTTCTTGAAGAACACAAACAAAAATCATCAAAACTTAACCCCTACCTTAAGAAGTCTTGAAGAGATGTAAGAAAGCTTTGTTTTCTAGATGGAAGGAGAAGGAAATCCTTTTGGAGTCTTGAGGAAGAAATCAGCCAAGTTGAGGGAATTTGAGAGGAATGAGAGAATTTGCAAGAAGTGTGAACTTACCAAGTGAACCAAAGTGTGACAAGGTTCATCAAGGCTTGGTATTTATAGGAATTTTCAACATTGAGGCTTCCAAGGGGAGGGAAACCGGCGCCATTTTGGAGGAGGAGGGAGGAAATATCTCTTACAAAGGTATGGTTGTAAGCATGGTTGAAGACATGATGAGGCATGGCAAGGCATGGTGTAGGCATGGCCTTTGGAGTGTGAATGGGTTAACACATGATGGGCAAAAAGAGGGACAGTGGCCGGCCATATCAGGCCAAGGGGGAAATTTGTTCATGTAATTGTGGTTTAGGATGTGTTTAGGTGTTTCTTTGATTAGGTTTTGATTAGGAGTTGTAAGAAAGTGTTTAGGTGAGTAATTGGTTAATTAGGAGTGTCAAGACTTGATTAGGAGGGTGATCTTATTAGATTAGTAATTTAAAATAATTCTTTTGGTCAAATGAGGTATGGCTCAATTCCTTAATTTAAGGAGAGAGAGAAAACACTATTCAAGATTCCATGACTAGAAATCTTGAATTTAAAGAATACAATTAGAGTTTATCTAAGCAATCTTAGGTTCTAATTAACCTTAATAAATCATTTTGACTCTAGATTAATTATCGAAATAAATTAATCTTCGATTAGAGCCTAATATTGCTTAGGTTTGCTAATTGCTTCATTAGGCGCACTGTACACTGTTCTAGGGGCAAAATGGTAATTTTGCACTAAAACTGCCTGGACCTTCCGGTTTACTAAACATCAAACATTGCTCATAAACATCATTCTAAACTTCCTGGAAAAGTTCCGGGCTCAAACGGCATCTTTTACCCGTGTAGACAGGAGGGTATTTTGGTCATTTTGAGCGGAAGTTTAGAAAACGAGGTTTCCCCTCGGATATCATTCATAACAGCATAATCCCCTTCAAACATCGAGTTGACCCATTCGAGGGTTGCCGGGCAACTGCCCTTTAATTTCGGTAATGACCTCAGGGCATTTCGGTCATTTGTACTAAAGGAAATTGGGCGTTACATTACTCCCCTCCTTAAAAGAATTTCGTCCTCGAAATCGTTACCTGAAAAGCTCGGATACTTCACGGTGGATTCCAACTCCCATGTGTCTCCTCCGTCTTGTCGTCCCCACGCGACTTTCACCAAAGGAACGAACTTACTCCTCAACGCTTGACACCACGGTCCACGATCCTCGTTGGTGGAGGGTTGAAGTTAGGTCCTCCCTCAACTGTACATGCTCTGGCTCTAACACATGGCTAGGGTCGGATTGATATTTTCTAGCTGGAGACGTGAAAGACGTCATGAAGATTTGCAGATTTGGAGGTAGGGCTATTTAGGCGACTGTCCCGACTTTCTGAAGGATTTCAAAAGGTCCGAGAAATGGGGACTCAATTTCTTGATTTTCATGGCTCTACCTATTCCTGGAGTGGGAGTTATCCTCAAGAAAACATGCTCACCTTCTTGGAATTCTAACGGCTTTCGCGCTTGTCCGCATAGCTCTTTTGTCGGCTTTGAGCAGTCAAGATTCTATCCTTGATCATTTTTATTTGCTCTGTGGTTTCCCTTACTACATCGGTCCCAAAATGCTTTGTTCTCCGAGATCATGCCAGCACAAAGGCGACTGACACTTCCTTCCATACAAGGCCTCGTACGGTGCCATATCGATACTCGCATGATAACTGTTGTTATACGCGAACTCGATAGCAGGTACTTATCCCAACTCCCTTTCTATCCAAAACACATGCCCTTAGCATATCCTCCAATGTTTGGATAGTTCTTTCCGATTGTCCATCTGTTTGGGGGTGGAAGCCGTGCTTAAGCACAACTTAGAACCAAACGCCTTTTGAAAGGCTTCCCAAAACGCGACGTAAACCGCGGATCTCTCTCAGAAATTATCGATGGGACTCGTGTAACCTTACTATCTCTTGGATGTACAACTGGGCCAACTTATCTAGGGAAAAGGTTAACTTGATGGGTAGGAAATGGGCCGACTTGGTTAACCTGTCCACTATTACCCATATAGCGTCATGGGCTTGGGTTCGGGTAGGCTGGTCACAAAATCCATAGATATACTATCCCACTTCCATTCGGGGATAGGCAAAGGTTGCAACATTCCTGAAGGCTTCTGGTGCTCAATCTTCACCTTTTGACAGACCAAGCACTTACTAACCCAGGCTACTACGTCCCTTTTCAATCCGGGCCACCAAAACATCTTCTTTAAATCCTGATACATCTTGGTGGCACCAGGATGGATGGTGAAGTGGCTTTTATGGGCCTCCTCCAAGATACTCTCTCGAGGTCACCATCTTGCGTTACACACATCCGCCCTTCAAACCTCCACAATCCATCTGCCCTTGCTCAAAACCCTTAAGCTTTCCAGCCTTAACCGCCTCTAGAGTCTCCCTAAACTCCTCATTTTCTACTTGTGCCATCATCACCCTTTGTTTAAACCCACTTGTTCCTGTAAGATGACACATCTTTACACTCTTTTCTGTTATTGACATCCCCAAATTCATGTCCCTAAACTTCTCTATGAGCTCAACTTCCTTGACCATCATGTGGGATAAGCGTAATGATTTTCGACTCAAGGCATCGGCAACCACATTGGCTTTGCCTGGGTGGTAACTTAGGCCGAAATCATAGTCCTTTAGAAACTCCATCCACCTTCTTTGCCTCATGTTTAGCTCTTTTTGATCAAAGAGATGCTTAAGACTCTTATGATCGGAGAAAACTTCAAACCTCACTCCGTACAAGTGATGCCTCCATATTTTCAAGGCAAACACTATGGCGGCTAACTCTAGGTCATGGGTAGGGTAATTAACCTCATGAGGCTTGAGTTGTCTAGACGCATAGGCTACCACTTGCCTATTTTGCATCAATACACATCCTAAACCTTTTCCCAAGCATCACAATATACCTCGAAGGGTACATTGGGGTCGGGCAAAACCAAAACTGGGTCGAGGTCAACCTTTCCTTTAACTCTAGGAAGCTCTTTTCACAATCGGATTCCATGAAAATGGGGTGTTCTTCCTAGTTAGCTTGGTTAGGGAAGAGCAATCTGGAAAAACCTTTGATAAACCTACGGTAATAGCCTGCTAAACCCAAAAAGCTCCGTATTTCCGATATGGTCGGTCTATCCCAATTCATTACAGCTTCTATCTTACTAGGGTCAACAGCTATACCTCCTTTTGATACTACATGTCCCAAAACTTCACTTCCTCCAACCAGAATTCACACTTAGAGAGCTTAGCATACAACTTCTTCTCTTTCAACACCTCTAAAACCAACTTCAGGTGACCTTCATGCTCCTCGTGAGTCTTTGAATAGATGAGTATGTCATCTATGAAAACAACCACGAACTTATCTAAATAGGGTCTAAAGATCCTATTCATATAGTCCATAAACACGGCGGGTGCATTTGTCAGTCCAAAGGACATCACGGCGAACTCAAAGTGTCCGTACCGTGTCCTAAAAGCGGTTTTAGGTATATCCTCATCTCTTACTAATTTGGTGGTATCCGACCTCAAATCAATCTTGGAGAATACCACCGCTCCTTCAACTGGTCCATAAGATCATCAATCCTAGGCAAAGGGTATTTATTCTTCACGTCACACGATTCAATTGCCTATAATCTATACATAATCTCATGCTCCCATCCTTTTTCTTAACAAACAAAACCGGGCTCCCAGGTGAGGCACTAGGTCTGATAAAACTCTTTTCTAACAACTCTTCCAACTGGGTTTTCAATTCCTTCAACTCCAAGGGTGACATCCTATGGGGCTATCGAGATAGGTCCCGTTCCGGACCAACTCGATGGAGAACTCCACCTCTCTCTGGAGGAACTGGTATCTCATCGGAAATACCTCGGGTACTTTCTTACCACAGGAATGTCATCTATGTTCTGCTCAAAGTCTACCTCGCTAGCGGCTAGAAGGACATATCCCTTAGTTTTCTCCCCACTACAGAAGACATCTACGACATTCACATAAAGTTTCAAGGTTTGACTAGTCTTGCTAGGGGATGACGAAAAATAACAGATTTGGTATGACAGCTAACAACACATGGTTAGCGTGAAGCCAATCCATGCCAAGGATTACGCCTATGTCTTTCAAGGGTAAACAAATTAAATCTATGACAAAAGATCTATTTTCAACGGAAGATGGCAATTAGACAACAGTTACATGTATGTACAGGACGGTTGGTAGGAGTAGAAACAACGAGATCAAAAGGAAGCTTAGAAACTTGCAAATTTAGAGACTCGACACTAGCATGTGAGATAAAAGAATGAGTAGCACCAGAGTCATATAGCACATTAAGGTCCTACCATTTAGTTCGCACTTACCTTCGATGAGGTCGTTGGATCCATGTGCGTCCTCTGCGTTGAGGGTAAAGACTCGTCCTTGGTGTTGCGGTCGGGGATTCTGACTTGACGACCCTCCATTACTTTTGCAGTCCTCGCATAGTGGCCGAGCTTGCCACATCTAAACACACTCCTTGCCCGGCTAGGCAGGGACGGTTGCCATGATTCTTTCCGCGGGGCACTCACAGCTTGCGGGGGGGGAAGCAGAGGGGCTCCTTGGGTGCCTTGTTCTTGTTCCCATTGGGCCCTCCTTGTTGATTGTTGTTGTTGTTATTGCGAGGACCGCCCATTCCGCCTTGTTGATGGTTGCGGTTTCGCGGCCGTTGGGTTGAACGGCGGCCTTGGGTGTTGCCGAGATGGTTGATTGTTGGGTCCTCTTTGTTGTTGTGGTTGATGATGTTGTTGTTGTTGCTTGAACTGATTGGATTGGTAGGGATGGTAGTGGTTCCTCATTTGAGTCTGATTTGATGGCTTGAACTTCGGGGCTTGAGGTCCCAACCCACGACGATCCACCTTGCGGCACTCATCTTCTTGTGCCCTTCTTCGATGATTCGGCACTTGTTGACTAGGGTCGGAAGTCCCTAATCTCCATGTGTGCCACAAAGTTAAGTTCGGCCCTTAGACCGGCCTCGAACTTAACACACTTCCATACCTCATCGGGGTTCCCTTGGAAAACTCGTGAGAACTTGATCAACTCTTCAAATTTCGCCGTGTACTGGGCGACAGACATTCCACCTTGGACCAACTGCATGAACTCAATGTCCTTGGCGTTCTTCACGGATTCGGGAAATACTTCTCATAGAAGTACGTCTTAAACAGCTCCCAATTGATGGCTGCGCCGTAGCTTCTAGCAGCCTTCGGGTGGTCCACCAAAACTCGCGTCGGCTTCCATCATGTAGGCAGCAAAGGTGACTTTCTGCTCCTCGAACAGGTAACCACAGAGTAGATCTTTTCCATGTTCTTGATCCACTCATCAGCCTTGTCGGGGTTCAGAGCTCCACGAAAGGTTGGGGATTAGCCTTGCGGAACTCCCCAAACGGGCTTGTTCCACAGCTTCAGCGGGGACCTTGAGCGTCCCTTGGTTGATTCATGCGGTCGAACATGCGTTCCATCGCCCTAGCCATTTCGCGTAGCAGCTCAGCCTCATCTCCTCGTTCACCGCGGCGTCTGCGTTCCTATTCTGCCGGGTGCCATTGGTCCCTAAGCACACAAGTCAACAAATACCGAGGTGATCAGGCTCAACATTCCGAACTGAATGAGCTAGTTACCATGGCATAGACAAGCAGACAAGGTCATGAATGCCTACCCTATAGCTTATCTCTAATAGCTAAGCACTACACATGACATACTAACGTAACATGCTTCTAAAGCATGGTCAGCCAATCCTCAGGCTCCGTGAGAATCGAACTCTCTTGATACCATAATGTAACACCCTAATATTTAACCTCAATACGCCTAGGACGTATCAAGACTAATTATTAGTTATTACTTCTCTTTAAATTCATTTATAAAATACTTAGCGGAAAATACGGGTAAATTTTTTTTTGAAATGATTTATATAAACCAAAGTGCGAGCCTTTGCGCGTAACATAAACAACGTGAAGCGGAAGAATAAATAAAACATACAGAATATAAACATTAAAGAACACATCCATCATAAACATCATTCCTCATTACTTTAGATAATATAGTTTAGTACATCACAAGGAAATATAACAGAAACATAAAGTCTTACCCGTACTAGTGGGAGAGCTTGCATACAATGGGAAACATAAAGACAAATACATGGTAATAATCCCAAAAGATAAACACCCAACTATCACTACCCTCCCACTCCAAGCCTCCTGGTGACGCCGTCCTCGTTGGGGAGATGTAGCCCGCGAACTGACGAAGCTCCTCGGATGTAGCCCAACGAAGCGGAGATCTAGGCATGGGAATCGAGGGGACAGCGTGGCCTCCGCGTCGTGGTCGCCTCTCGCTGTCGAACGCGCCTCGCATGCCTCGGCTGGTGACGTGTCCTCACTACCTCCTCCGTGACCCATAGGGAACGAAGGGAAGATCCCTCCAAGGATCAGCCTCTAATCGAGAACGGGGAACATACTCAGGATATCGCGTACCTCCGACGAGGAAGGTTGGGCACGACGGTCTGCTCATCTCGGGTCGTGTCCTCTCAAAGATCAGGTCGTCGCCAAAGGGTGAAGTCGGATCGAAGTGATAGCTGGAGACGGGGGAAGCAAAAGGGCGTCCCACATATGCAAAAACGCGCACCTCGCAATGACCCTTGAAGTGGTAGGACTGATGCTCGGGGTCATAGTGCACCTCCCATGTAGGCGGGTCAATGAAAATCACGAACGACGCCATCGATATCTGAAGACGTAACGGAAAGAGACGAGAGAGGGGTGAGAATTCTTACTAAAGAATCTCGGTAGGGAAGTCCTCTATCCTAGTGCCATCGTTTACGTCCCAGGAACCTTGGGTTTATTATGAAAATGTTGAGCATGCATAGGTTCATTATGAGGTTTTCACAAAGGTCGTTGTCCAAGGTCCATGTCTTTTATAATGATTCTTAATGCATGTATGCAACATAATGTTTCATGGATGCATGGTAGCACTTTAGGTAAATCAAACAATAATTCAAACAACATTTGTGTGGCATGAAACTTTTCTTTGAACATCTTTCCTTTTCTCATACTTGTGTCACCAATAATATAGTAACCGCACCCCTTAAGCTAGGCTATGAGCTCATACCTTAACTAGTCGTCACTAGTTCTTACTTATCCTCTTGATAAGCGAATCATAAATATCATAATCCCGACTCCAGAGTACGGGTAGGGGGCCTAAGGATCACCCATCATGGGACTTTCTCCTTCTTCGAAACGCATCGACTGGTTAAGACCAGCGACTTTGTCCGCTTCGGTATGGCTCGACGTCCATACCCCCACGGGTTTACTTTCTAGCAGGAGAAATGCGTCTCGCGTATAACTTTTAAACTTCATATTTCTCAAAAACTTTCTTTTTGTCCCTCAAATTTGACGGAAATTCGCGGCATAACAGCTACTCTCCGAATTTCCTCAAATTTGAGTCATGCCACATAATTTCAGTCACATGCATCATTTTCATGGAACTTTCTCATTGCCACAACTTTCTAGTTCACATGAGCATATTTCTCAATTTCATTCATATCTTTGAAACATTATGCATTTCAAACACAACAATTCATCAAATTATGCATATAAAGTTTCATGCTCAAGGAACTAACATAATCACATCATCATACGTGTGCACGAGGTTCATCATCATAATCATACTCTCTCGTCCACCTATCTCAGTATCTTATGCTTTGCCCTTTTCGGGCTTTAAACTTGTATTTGCATTATTATTACCCTCAAGGGGTTGGCACTTAAACTTTTCCTCTAAGATTTGAACTCACCAAGATTCCACTCAGCACTTAACATAAAAGGGCAGAAAATATATATCGTTTGCTTAAGGGCTCTAGAATCTCCATTCGCGACCCTTTTAAGATCCATTGCGCCTAAGACTCCATAATTAATTCTTAGATCAATTATGAGGGATTCCTAGGCATGTTCTCTAAGTTATAAACCACTTAGATCTCTTATCATCATCTTATACTTAGAAATTAGCACCTAATCATTTATGAAGGGATCTTGTACATGTCTTACTAATTATGAATCATTTATCCCTGAATTAACCATTCTAACAGATTTGCACTTCTTTGTATTAAGGTGTTCTAGAATTCTCATCTCAAGTCCCTTTTTAGTTACTTATTCTTTACTAGCTTCTCTAAATCGATCCTTGCTTCACTCAACATAATTTTACACATTTAACACCTTAGAACAGCATTTATACAGTAGCCAAACATAGAACCAAATCATGAACCCATAAGATCACATAATCTCTTGGGTTGAAATGCATATAAGTTGCTAGTTTTCTCTTGGAATGTTCTGAAACAAAAGGTGTTCTGGTAATCGATTACATGTTCCTAGTAATCGATTACCAGGAGCTCAATTCATTCTGGGTTTTCAAAACGGGAATCGATTACACATAATGGTAATCGATTACGTAGGTTAATCCGTTTCAAAAAGTAAAGAACATAGGTAATCGATTACATACGACGTAATCGATTACTAGGTTAAATATTTCTGGAAAGTAAAGAACATTTGGTAATCGATTACATTATAAAGTAATCGATTACAGGGTTTCCAGAAGAGGTTCTGGGCATGAAAAGCCGTAGTAATCGATTACACTACCTCTGGTAATCGATTACCAGAACCAAAAGTCCTTCAAAACCCTTCTGGTAATCGATTACATGGGTGGTAATCGATTACCAGAACCTTAAAATTGAGAAAACATGATTTTGACACATTCCAAACTATTTTAAACCTCTTGAGACCTCATAAAACAGTTTTCCAACATTTCCTTGAAAATCATTCATGTATTTTACAAAATCAAACCATTGTTGGTTCATACCAAAACTCATCCATTTCTTTTTGAATGGAGTTCCTTTTTAGGATACTTAGGGCAAGTCTTTGAGCTCTAGAGTGTTTAGGTGATGACAAAATCTTAAACATGCCATGCACTTTATTTTACTCTTCATTAGAAAGTAAAGTGAGAGCATAAAATAAATATGAGATGCAACTTCATTATTATCTTTAAGGATTAAGTGATGACTTGAAATATAAACATGAAATGCAAGCTTGGGAATTTAAATATGGTAATGCAAGTTCATTCATTTACTCTTGTGAAATTAGTGATAACATCAAAATAAACATGAGATGCAAGACATAAATTTAAACATGAATGCATCTTGTTTTTGTCTTAGCTAGAGCTCTTGCAAGACTTTTAGAGGAACATAAACCTCAACCCATTATGCATCATAAGGCAAGCTTTAGAGTTCTTAGCACCTAGACTTCAAGAGAAATCTTAAGGTTTGAACTCACCATCAAGCTTAAGGAAATGGACCCAAAGTTCATCACTTTGTCTAAACAAAACTACAAGAACTAAGTCATATTCTTTATTTTATTGCTCATAGGCTTCAATCTAGCGGATTCTAGAACGGCCGACCAACTTTAAGGTTGGCAAGGGTAAGCCTAGAGCTCTTTGAAATCATGAGATTAACTTTCTTAACAAAACTTTCGTGATCTACTAGACATATTTTACAAACTTTGTTCAAATCCATAGAAGAAAAACTGAAAATCCTTAAAGGAAAGAGGAAGAGGAAAAACCGAAACTTAAGCCAAGAAAAGAAAGGAAATCCAAGCATGTATGGTCCAAGACCAAGTTGTTTCAAGCTTTAGAGGTTTCTCACATGACAACAACAAATCATTATCTTGAAACCTCATCATCAAGCTCACATTCTTTTTAAGAAGGCCTCTTGGCCGAAAAAGAAAGAGGAAGGAAAAGGAGTTTGAAACCAAGAGAAAAACTAGAACTTTCTTGAAGAACACAAACAAAAATCATCAAAACTTAACCCCTACCTTAAGAAGTCTTGAAGAGATGTAAGAAAGCTTTGTTTTCTAGATGGAAGGAGAAGGAAATCCTTTTGGAGTCTTGAGGAAGAAATCAGCCAAGTTGAGGGAATTTGAGAGGAATGAGAGAATTTGCAAGAAGTGTGAACTTACCAAGTGAGCCAAAGTGTGACAAGGTTCATCAAGGCTTGGTATTTATAGGAATTTTCAACATTGAGGCTTCCAAGGGGGAGGAAACCGGCGCCATTTTGGAGAGGAGGAGGGAGGAAATATCTCACAAAGGTATGGTTTAAGTATGGTTGAAGCATGATGAGGCATGGCAAGGCATGGTGTAGGCATGGCCTTTGGAGTGTGAATGGGTTAACACATGATGGGCAAAAAGAGGGAGGAGTGGCCGGCCATATAAGGCCAAGGGAGAGAAAATTTGTTCATGTAATTGTGGTTTAAGGATGTGTTTAGGTGTTTCTTTGATTAGGTTTTGATTAGGAGTTGTAAGAAAGCGTTTAGGTGAAGTAATTGGTTAATTAGGAGTGTCAAGACTTGATTAGGGAGGGTGATCTTATTAGATTAGTAATTTAAAATAATTCTTTTGGTCAAATGAGGTATGGCTCAATTCCTTAATTTAAGGAAAGAGAGAGAAAACACTATTCAAGATTCCATGACTAGAAATCTTGAATTTAAAGAATACAATTAGAGTTTATCTAAGCAATCTTAGGTTCTAATTAACCTTAATAAATCATTTTGACTCTAGATTAATTATCGAAATAAATTAATCTTCGATTAGAGCCTAATATTGCTTAGGTTTGCTAATTGCTTCATTAGGCGCACTGTACACTGTTCTAGGGGCAAAATGGTAATTTTGCACTAAACTGCAGGGACCTCAGGTTTAACTAAACATCAAACGTTGCTCATAAACATCATTCTAAACTTCCTGGAAAAGTTTCGGGCTCAAACGGCATCTTTTACCCGTGAGACAGCAGGGGTATTTTGGTCATTTTGAGCGGAAGTTTAGAAACGAGGTTTCCCCTCGGATATCATTCATAACAGCATAATCCCCTTCAAACATCGAGTTGACCCATTCGAGGGTTGGGCAACTGCCCTCGAATTTCGGGTAGAATGACCTCAGGGGCATTTCGTCATTTGTACTCTAACAACGGAGTGAGACGTTACACATAGCTTTATGGTACAGATTAAGTTTAGCCTCCTATCATGACAACAAAAGAATAAGCATATTCAAATTATCACTATTAAAAAAAATACCGAATTTAATTAAAAGAAAGAAATTCCAAAAGTATCATCATAAATAAAGATAGAAATATAAAATGCTATACTAATCATTTTTTTAATCATAAAATGGTAATAAGAACTACGACAATAAACAATTACCAAAACTTTCTAGAAGAGTCCAAATCTAGAATATATTGCTAATCTTGATGAGGTTACTATATGGCATAAGAAAAATAAATATTTTAGTATTCACCATCTTATACCTATTTGATTATTGTTAAACACTTTATCAACACTAAAGAATTAAAAAAATAAAATAAAAATTACAATCACCATTCTTATGAGACTTTAGTAACTTTTAAACACATAATTTGTTAACTCTATAGGCTCTAGCATTCTTTGTCACCATATTTTGCTTAGCCATCCATGAATTCCATTTTACCTAGAACCAAACAAAATATCAACAAACAAATAACTCATAATTACGACAACACTTATAAATGTCGAATAAAATTATAACTCACACGCACATAATTAATCTGAAACAAAAATATAGTGTTATGAAAATAAGAATTACCGACACATGCCCACAAGACTTGGTATTAACAATTATGGCTTGACTACTGCTTGATGGTTCTACAAAATCATAGAAAAAGTTATTTGTCGTTTTTGAAAATAAAAAATGACTTGATCTGGAGATTAAAAGTTAGTTAAAAAAAATACAGAACACAATATATGAGAAAGGTGAAAAAAAAAAGTATCACCATGCATATGTGATCGAAAAGCCTTCTCCATTTGCAATTGGCTTAGTTTATAAGCTCTAGCAATCTTAGCATTGTTCTTGTCAATAAACTAACACAAGAAAAGTAGAATATGAGCATCAATAGAAAAATCGGATTCTACCTCTATTAAATCCATTATTTATAACATGACCTTATCTTAATAAAAAAAAAACCAAAACAAAGTTGCCATAATGAAATAAACTCTCCAACAAAGAATTCCTCACAACAACTTAAACTCTCCATCATGGCTTAACATTTATTTTGACTCCATGAATTCCATTTGGAAATATACCTTTACAAATAGAACTAATCAATAGCATCCAAAAAGGTTTAGTAACACCAAAAAAATTGTGCCCAATATTTATATAAATAAATGAATGAATTGTTTGTATACAAACTTTTGTTTTGGTTGCTATTTGAACCCAATGTTTTCCTATAACTCACTTTAATTAGAAAAAATAACTAAAATAGCATGACAAAATCTATTTGCCTTCCACCATAAAAATCATACATGAATAATTTACCTAGTAATTAATTTATGATATAATTTAACAAATTATAAATAAAAGTCAAACTCATTTCTACAATTCTTAATCTAATGTTTTTTTTTTTTGGGTCCAATAATCTATGTTCTTTTTTTTACCCTTATGTTTATAAAATGAAAATACCAATGGCCCAAAAACATTATAGATTCATATGTCTATGACAATAGTAGCAATAAAGAAAAAATTTAAACTCCAAAGAAAAATTAGACAAATTCAAAAAATTGGGCCAACTGATAAGGTGATTAAAACATTTTTTTGTGTCTTTTTACATAGATTAGAAATGGACAATAAATAAACTGCCTTAATGCAAAAGGCACACAAAGAACAAATAGTAGCCTCTCCAGAGTAAAACTCGCAGTAGCCCCTGATTATTAACACTTGCATCCATCAAGCACCATATGTAGATCCATTATAGGAAAACCATAGCTTCAACTTTGTGATCTCCATAAACGTTCTCTATGACAACCCCTTTGGCAAAAATTTTTATTCCTGATAATAGTATTTTTTATTTCATTCAATAATTTTTTTTAATGTTTTACATGAAAAAAAATAGTCCAAGGGTAGACCAAAAAAGTGACCAAGCTCGATATCAACAACAACAGTACTATTATCATAGTAGGAATACATAAACATATTGAAGATGAGTAAGAAATTAAACAAATTAAAGTAATTGGGCCATTGGTATCTTCATTCAAATAATAATTTTTTGTGTTCTACATGCAAAAAAAAAAAAAGGAAAGTTCAAAGGATTGACTGAAAGAGCCTCCAAGCCCAATTTAAACAACACAAACTCACTATTAGACCACATAATAAGCCTAAAACTAGACCACCTAATAATTCCAAAGAGTATTAACCAAAACCTTAAAAAAATCCATCCAAAATCAGCAAATCTCTAGTTAACTACACATTTACTACATACTCAATTCAACCTAACAAACACATTAACATCAACACATGTCAGAAGCCCAATAAAATACTAATAGTTAGTCTAAAACTACTTTTTTCCCATTGATCTCCTCATCTGTAGAAGAACATGCAACCTCATTGAACTTATCTTGAAGTTTCCTTTTGGCAGGAAAACAGAACCAAGACCACACTGACCACCTTTCAAGCTCTCAATGAGCATAACCAAGCTACATAAACAGGAACCAAGCTTCTCCATTCCAAGCAAAGAAAAAAAGTTATCTAAGTTTTTGACTAACCAAAATATTAAGAATAAGAAATAACAATAAGAAAATAAGAAAATAACAACAAAACCAATATACTTGCCTTATCATGCAAAGCATGCACATCACCCACAGCTGAATCATCACCCAAGCTAATAGTACCACCCTCTCCTACACCCAGAGAATCCAACTCCCTTATACTCAACATAGGAGGAAATGCAGGAGAAAATATTGCCTACAATAAAACAAAGCAATCAAAAATAGCTTCAAATATCTGACAACCTTAACTCTAGGGTAAAAAAATCTTACTCACTTTTGATGGGTAAGCTGACACCATTTAAGCAAAACATAGCCAACACTACGCTATCATCACATATCCATTTAACACAAAAAGTGCCATGGTATCTATTGGGTGATACCACTTTTATTTCAACTTTAAATAACAATTTCTGACCATACAACGCAGAAAAATATAGGGGTACACATTGGCCCTAACAGACTACAATTGAAATAGTTAGATAAATGGAAATTATTTGCGAATCACATATTCTAATAATAAAAAGTAAAAGCAAATATATCAAAGAAGTTAGTATAATATTCGGGGCTTTTCATGTGCTCTAAAAATATTTCCGCACATGTCTTTTGAAGCAACAAAGAACACTCACGTTCAAAGATAACAAATACAAGTACTAGTAGAATCCTCCATTTCAACTTTCAATTTGAATCTTAGATAACAAAGGAAAATAAAAACACAAATTGTTAATTGTAACAAAAGATATGAATGGAAATTAGCAAAAAAGGAAAAGAATGTGAGCTTAATTTCATACCTAGGAGACACAGAGAAGATATATTTCATACAAACATCACAACAATACATCCCCAATTCAGGCATAACTGATCACCCACAATGACAGGAAGAGTACCACCAAGGGCCTTCCTCAATAGCAGACTTGATGGTTCTTATAATGATAAAGGAACCACCTTGATACATACATTAAAAAAAAAATGAACATAATGTTGTAAACTAAGAATATAGTTACATCTTGATGTAGCTAGCAAAGAACTTTACTCTTCCAAAAGAGATAAGACAAAATAATGACTGAGTTGAAGTTATAATAGTTGAGCTTATTTTCATTTTTATAAGTAGTAGGTATACTAACCATAACAAGGGTGAGGAAAAAGTGAACATAATCTTGTAAACTAAGAATATTCAGGCACTAAAACGTAAGTAAGTAATTTATTTAAAAAATACCTCTTTGTTCTCAATCAAGTCCTCAATGGGGCACTGAGGTGTTAATCTCATGAAATCCTTATCCACATTGACATGGGGGGCCCTCTCTAGATGTTGAAGCCAACACCATTAGAGCTCGACACCATTAGAGCTCAACACCATTAGAGCTCCCTTCAATCAAAATGCTTCAAACACAAACAAGCAAACATAGAACAAATTAATATCAAGTATGATAGTAGAAATGTATAAGCAAGGATTAAAACAACAAGACATAAATCAACCACCTCTTGAGCATTAGGATTAACGAATCTTAGTCACAAACATAACATTTTGCAAGTCCAATATTTCCTATGAAGAAAAGCAAATTTAAAGTACATCAATAAAATCTCCTGTTATAAGTAATGACAAATAATGAATCAGAAAATAAATAATAATATAAACAAAAAGAAGAAAAAATAAAGGCAGATACCTTTAAAATTTTTTACCTTCACACATTGAAGGGCAACAAGGCAAATCAACATCCAGAACCAACATATGATTAAATAATCCACATACTCCCAAATAAGGCACATTCAAGCTTCAAGCTAAATGAAAAAGGTAATAGAGACAAAATAATCAATATAAATTTCAGGAATAAAAATATAAAAATAGATTAAAAACACTAAATAATATAAGTCTCATACTTCTAGAGGTGAGTTCCATCATAGACATTCTGGACAACTTACCATCCCTCTCATATTCCTTTGGTTGTGTAAAAGGAGTCAACAAACCAATGACATCTAATGAACAGAACAAAATTATAGTTATACACTTAAAATCATACATAATAAAGTGAACAATGTCAGAAATGTAATACCCAGTGTACATGTGTTGGGACATGTTCTGTAGCCTAAGGTCCAGAGCCCACTGCGGGTCCTGAACTTTGCTAAGTTTGGACCCTACATCTCCTTGGATGGCTATATGTTAGAGTCACTTTCTTGGGATCAAAAGTCCAAGTAATTGTTCCTAGAAGGAAAATGAGTTGAAGAGTGATTTTTAATGAATTTTATGAAACCTTTAAACGTTTCGTTTTGAGCCCCCAAGTTTAGAAAATCTTGAAAACTTTTGGATTGGAACTAAAACCCAAAATTTGGATCTTGAATGGTTGGAGCTTTGATTTTTTAGATATTTATTTGAATCCAAATGAGGAGTATTTTCTTATTTACATTTATGTTTTAAAGTTTTTAGCTTAAAAGTAAGAAATGTAAATAAGTGAGATGATCCAGAAGCTATGTGATTGGAATTATGAGTAGTTGAGTGTTGTTGTCACTTATAGTGGTAGGACTGTGGCGGTCACCAGAGGGCGTTTATGTGTTGCGGTGGTCTGAGGACCACTATAGCGGTCATAAGTGCAGTAGGTGAGGCGCGGTGCGCAGCCTGACCGCTATAGCGGTGCTAGAGCATGAATAGTGCCAAAAACGATGTCATTTCATTTTTTGTCCCTTTTAAACCCCAAGCTCGGGATTTTAGGGTAGAAGCTGAAACCCGTTCCTCCAAACCCTTCCCCACTCTCTTCCACTCAATCCATCATCAATCCTTCTTCTTCAAAGATCAAAGGTAAGGGTCTATGTTGGTTTTGCCATCTCCTTCCTTTCCTTTACATGTTCCATGGTTTATGCTTTGTTGTTTCTCTCATTGTTATCAAGTGGGGTGTTTCCCTAATGTTGTTAAGGTTATATTAGAGCTCTCTAAAGAGTATTAAAGCTTAATCTAGAGTTATGGTTGCTCTATGGCAGTTGTTGGTGCCATTCCAAGCTTCCACATCAAGTTGGTGGTGCCCACATATTCCTGCTTCAAACGGTGAGTGGATTTGACCCATAGCCTTAGTTTCATCATTATAAATATGTTTCTTCCATGATTATTGTTGAATATGAAGTTAGAGATGGAAGTATAATTATATATATGTTTTTACAAGGATGACAAGCTAGACAAAAAGTATGATTTTGACAATAGCATAAAAAACATATTTTAGAAAACCATGGGACCATAATTGATAGATTACATGTTATGGAAATGTTTTATATACAACTCTAAGAGATTTAATGTAAGAATATATGATTTAGAATATCAATTAAGATATTTTGGCAAAAATGTTAAATGAGCATGACTTAGTTTCATGAATAGAGATACTATTATAATGTCAAGTTTTTTTATAATTATAAACGTTTCCATTTTAAAGTATGATATTAGAGTTATTAAATTATGAAAGATGTTAGCTTGAGAGATGAGATTTTAGAAATTCAGTTTTTATGATACTCAAAAGTATGGAATTCAGTATGATTCATAGCTTCCAGATACATATTCTGTGGGCTTGAAATGGAATGCCTACAAGCGGGTGATCCCCATAGTCACATTTATACTAAAGTCAGATTGTTAGAATTATATGAGTCAGAGCTTTAGAGTTTCAAAAGTTTTAGATCTAACTGATTTTATGTATATTAGAGATCTTATTATTTCAAGAATAGAGTAACTATGTGATAGAGTTTTAAGCCCAAAAAGAGTCTAGAGCAGAGTTTTGGAGAAATGATTAATTTATAATCTAGAGATATACGGTAGATAAAGAAAACAAACAGTAAGTTAATGGCTGGAAAAAATAATCGTTAACCTTGGTACTAAGTTGTCCTAAGAGGACAATCTCCTAGAGGCGAGAATGAGACCTAGTTAGGTGCCCAATTTGGATCCCAAAGGATCCCAGAAGTAGAGAAATTGTTAAGTCATGGTTGACATACATAACCAAAGATCCTGTTTCTCTATTAGAGTATGTTATTTATGTTTTTAGAGAATACTTATGTTTTAAGAGAATATTGATTTAAGAGCCATTATGTGTATGAAAATTGATTTCCCATTGGAGTAAAAATATAGAGATGCTTTTCTATGAATTTATAAATCTAGAAATATCTTTTCTATAAAGTTATGCATACGAATATCAAATGATTTGTGACTGATGCATGTATATTGCACTATATATATATTATCCTTGGTTGTCCATGTAAGTGATGGGTGAGAGTTCACTCAAGTCCATTGACTCACCCTCTCCATTACTCCTTATAGTTACAAGTCCAGATGTTGTTTAGCCTCCGATTTTGCAGCAGTTGTTCAATGGTGAGTCTTACTTTAGAGTAAGACTTAGTTTAGAGTCTTGTTAGAGTAGAGTGCTCTAGTAGATGTGGGCGGGATCCAAGCCATGCATAGATTTTCATATTTGTATTTAAACTTCAGTATTTGAACAACCATGTATATGTTTTCAATTTATAAGTATGAATTGAAATTATAGAGTTTGATTAAAGATATGTGTAAGCTAGAGATGAAATTATGATTCTGTTTGTAAGTTAAGTTCATTTTTAGAGTATGATTAATATCTTATCAGAGTTTCATATATCAAGTATTTAGTTATATAGTTTTAGATATAAAGTTTGAATAGAGATTTAGATGAAACCATGATTTAGAATAAAAAGTATATTATTTTATGCATATAGAGAGACTAAAAGGCCATGAGGCTTACGTAAGATAAGATTCCTTATGTGGTCAATTCCCTGGTCGGGTCGTGACAAAGTGGTCCTGGAGCAAGTGTCCACAAGTAGCATGACATTTATGTTAATGGAACTGTACCATTCACGTTAACGCAATGTTATTTGAGGCTTATAGCAAAGTCAGTTATGTTTAGGTTCATGAAATCTCTGTCATTTCTTTGGGATTCTTGATCCAAGCCTCCTATCCTTATCTTTTCTTTTTAGGTGAACTACACCACCTGATAATCATGAACGTAGTAGCAACACGTCAATTGTACCAGTTGCGTATGGCGCCTCAAGTGGGCCATTTCGAACATGTCAGAGATTATTAGTGAATACGTCCAAGATGGAGTGCGCTAAGAGGAAACAAAAGCGGGAATGATTAGCTCAATGAGGTCGTGGGTACCGTTGGCCAGGGCCACCCCTCTCAGTGCCCTCCCCGACGTGTCCCATTATCATGAAGAGGGCAAGGCAGCAACCAACTAAAATGGTAAGATTCATGTGGACCGGTTGGTCACACCTAGTTTGTTTGACGGGCAAAAAGCCAATGGAGGTCGGTGCCTATAGGCACACCCACTAGCTACGAATAAAGTTGCAAAGAGCACAAGAGGAATGATTTCCTGTTATCTCATAGGACTACAAGCCAAGGAGTAGAGAAACTCGATATATAGAGGAAGAAAGTTTGCATGAGGAAGAAAGTCCGCATAAGAGTGACCTAGAGTTACGGTAGAAACCCGATGAGAGCACGAGTCATACATATAGGCATACTATAGGATTGATGCTTTGTTCTTGATTGCGTGAAATTATTTCAAGCAACCTTAATGACATGAATCGTAAGCATGTCACCTTTTTAAAAGATACATGGTTGCATGATGTATGTGGAAAAAAAATTGTGTTTTCGCATTATGAGAGCATAGAATGTATGTGGAGCATGTTAGCAATATGATGTAGAGTGCTAGATTAGTTTTGAATGTGCATGGTAATGTTACATGATAAGAGTGTGGTATGTATGCCTTGTGTTAACATAATATGAGTTGCTAGGCCAGAAGTATCCATGGTGAGTGATTATGCATGTGGATTGCACTAGAATGTTTTAGTCATCTCTTGTTTTCTTTTCATGATTATAAGCATGATGTAAAGATGTTGCAAATTATGAAGTTTACCTTGCTATGATTAGAGTTAGCATGAATAGGTAATTGGAAGTTTTGATCAAGACATGAGTAATTGATCTTGTTAAGATAGATTAGAACCTATATGAAGGAGTAATAGGAATTCATGACTGCATTTGATGAAACAAGCATGTGGATGGTTAGCATGAACCTCATAGGCTAAGAATTGAACTAGAGGATTCTTGCGCATTGTATACCATTTAGGGCCTTGGTGCATGGTCTTATGATAATCTAGCATATTTTGTCAACTTAATGACTTGAGTGAATGCATGATGCATTTATGTTTGTTAAGCATGTGGTTTCACAGGTGTACATAACATTTGAGATCAGGCCTACGCCATCAGCTTTTTAAATGCTTTTTGATTGTTATGTTTTATGAGTTGATATGTGATTTGAAAACTATGTTAGTACCCTTGAAATGAGTTCTATGAATACTTGAGGCTCTTGGCCAAGGTTTTGCAAATCCTAGAGGAAATGATTTTCTTTTGCTCAAAGAAGTTTTGTTAACCTTGCTTTACCATAATTAGTTTGCTTTATGAAAAGAAAGAATATGAAAACATGTTATCCTGGAATAAGATTTAAGATATTGGAGTACAAGTTTCTTAGACAGTTTGTTTTATGCCTGTAGCAAATAGCTTGATTCATGATGAAGTTGATAAGCTCATGTGTAAGATGCATGCTCTTTTCCTTTAACCCATGTTTGTAAGTTAGATAAAGGAGACTTAAATGAAATTTGTCATGTTAAGTAGCAGCATGGTAACACAATGATAAGAGATTAATGGGCTTAGTAGAGTAATAAGAAGCATGTTGTTTGCCTAAATTGCATGAGCATGATTGAATGTCTGGAATGCATGCATTTGCATTTGAAGAGTAGTTAGGGATCTAGAGGAGAAGGCCAAGAAATGCTAGTTCATGATGTATGTGGTGTGTTGCATTCGTGCATGCTAAAAGTGTAGGCATGTGGTTGAGGAACCAACTTGCAAGTGTTGAAACGTGCAAATTGAGAATGACGCACATGAATGCCATGTTTACTATTTGTGCCTTCTATGTGCATGAATGAGTCAGTTAAGAACTATGTTTATACATGTCATGTTTTTTTGTGCATATTCTTCTACGTGAACAGATAGAATAGTTTAGCTTTCATGCATGACATGTGCATAGAAAGTGAGAAAGTTCACGAACGGAGGCTGGAAGTCCCTATTGATTGATATCGAACATAAGAGAGAAAACCAGAGCATGGAAGCAAGTGACGTTTAGCCTCCATCTTCGAGAGCTAGCACGTGCACAAGGCGATGTAGCATAGATGCTCATCAGGACTTGCACCATGGAAAGGGCTACCCTTGGAGGCGGAGCCCGTGTAAGTGTTATGATCGGAACCATTGTCACCTCGATGGGAAAGGGTTGCCCTTAGAGGTGGAGTCGGCCAGATGTGACAATTGGCATCCTTACCTAGAGGAATGGAGCGGTGGCCTTCGGGTGGCATGTCTCATGTAGAGTATCATGTTAGAGTGTTCTGGGCATTGAGGCCCATCCTTGAAACCCCATGTGGGTTAAGTATCCCGTCTCTTTGATCTTCCAGCTACACAAGTTCAGATTTGGGGACCAACTCTTTTAAGGGGGAAGAATGTAATACCCGGTGTACACGTGTCAGCGAGACAAGTTTTGTACGGCCTAGGGATAGGAACCCACCGCTGGGTCCTGACTTTGCTAAGTTTGGATCCTACACCTCATTGGAGGGCCATATGTTAGAGTCACTTTTTTGGGATCAAAATTCCTGGTAATTGTTCCTAAAGAGAAAATGAGTTGAAGAGTGATTTTTAATGAATTTTATGAAATCTTTAAACATTTCGTTTTGAGCCCAAGTTTAGAAAATCTTGAAAACTTCAGGATTTGAACTAAAATCCAAAATTTGGATTTTGAATGGTTGGAGTTTTGATTTTTTAGATATTTTATTTGAATCCAAATGGGGGGTATTTTCTTATTTACATTTATGTTTTAAAGGTTTTAACTTAAAGGTAAGAAATGTAAATAAATGATCAGAAGCTATGTGACAGGAATTATGCAGCGGTTGAATGTTGTTGTCAGGGTATAGTGGTCAAGGCTCTGGCGGTCACCAGAGGGCGTTTTATGTGTTGCGGTGGTTTGAGGACCGCTCTAATGGTCAAAGTGCACGGTGGGTGGGAATATGCGGCCTGACCACTAGTGGTAAGGGACCACTGAAAGCGCCCCTAGAGCGTGAACGAAAACGATGCCATTTCATTTTTACCCCTTTTAAACCCCAAGCTCGGGATTTTAGGGCAAAAACCGAAACCCCTTCCTCCAAACCTTTCCACTCTCTTCCACTCAATCCATCAACAATCCTTCTCCTTCAAAGATCAAAGGTAAGGGTCTATGTTGGTTTTGCCATCTCTTCCTCTCCTTTACATATTCCATGGTTTAGGCTTTGTTGTTTCTCTCATTGTTGTCAAGTAGGAGTGCTCCCATAATATTGTTAGGGTTATATTAGAGCTCTCTAGAGAGTATTAGAGCTTAATTTAGAGTTATAGTTACTCTATGGTAGTTGTTGGTGCCATTCCAAGCGTTCCACGTCAAGTGGTGGTGCCCACATACTCTTGGCTTCAAACGGTGTATGGGTTTAACCCCATAGCCTTAGTTTCATCATTATAAATATGTTTCTTGCATGATTATTGTTGAATATGAAGTTAGAGATGGAAGTATGACTATATATATATATTTGCAAGGATGACAAGCTAGACAAAGAGCATGATTTTGACAATAGTATAAAAAAACGTATTTTAGAAAACTATGGGACCATGATTGATAGATTGCATGTGATGGAAATGTTTTATGTAAAACTATAAGATATTTAATGTAAGAATATATGATTTAGAATATCAATTAAGATATTTTGGCAAAAATGTTAAATAGAGCATGACTTAGTTTCATAAATAGAGATACTATTATAATGTCAAGTTTTTTTATAATTATAAATGTTTCCATTTTAAAGTATGATATTAGAGTTATTAAATTATGAAAGATGTTAGCTTGAGAGATGAGATTTTAGAAATTCAGTTTTTATGATATTTAAAAGTATGGAATTCAGTATCATTCATAGCAACTACAGATACATATTCTGTGGGCTTGAAATGGAATGCCTACAAGGTGATCCCTTGGGCATAATTTCATAGTCAGGTTATGCTAAAGTCAGATTGTTAGAATTATATGAGTCAGAGCTTTCAGAGTTACAAAAGTTTTAGATTTAACTGATTTTATATATATTAGAGATCTTATTATTTCAAGAATAGAGTAACTATATGATAGAGTTTTAAGCCCAAAAAGAGTCTAGAGTAGAGTTTTGGAGAAATGATTAATTTATGATCTAGAGACTATCCAGTAGCTAAAGAGAAACAAACAATAAGTTAACGGGAAAAATGGTCGTTAACCTTGGTACCAAGTTGTCCTGAGAGGACAATCTCCTAGAGCAAAGAATAGAACCTAGTTAGGTGTCCAATTTGGATCCTAGAGGGATCCCAAAGATTAGAGAAATTATTAAGTCATGGTTGACATGTATAACCAATATCCCATTTTCTATATTAGAGTACCGTTATTTATGTTTTAGAGAATAGTTATGTTTTTAGAGAATACTTGTGTTTTAAAGAATATTTGATTTAAGAGCTATTATCTCTATGAAAAATGATTTCCCATTGGAGTAAAAATCTAGAGATGCTTTTCTATGAATTTATAAATATAGAAATATATTTTCTATAAAATTATGCATACGAATATCAAATGATTTATGATTGCTATATGTATATTGCACTATATATATATATATATATATATATTATCCTTGGTTGTCTCATATGGGTGATGGGTGAGAGCTAAGCTCATTCTTTGACTCACCCTCTATTCCTCCTCATAGTTAGGTCCAGATGTTGTTCAACCTTAGGTTTGGCAATTGTTCTCAGGGTAAGTCTTACATTGGAGTAAGACTTACTTTAGAGTCTTGTTAGAGTAGAGTGCTCAGGATAGATGTCAGGCAAGATTGGAGCCATGCATAGATTTTCAGATTTTGTATTTAAATTTCAATATTTGAACAACCATGTATATGTTTTTAGTTTATAAGTATGAATTGAAATTATAGAGTTTGATTAAAGATACGTATAAGCTAGAGATGAAATTATGATTCTGTTTGTAAGTTAAGTTGATTTTAGAGTATGATTAATATATTATCAGAGCTTCATATATCAAGTATTTTAGTTATGTAATTTTAGATATAAAGTTTAACGAGATTTAGATGAAACCATGATTTCAAAATAAAAAGTATATTATTTTATGCATATAAGAGACTTAGGGCCATGAGGCTTATGTGGGGATGGGATTCCTCACGTGCCAGTCATGTTCCTGGTTCGGTCGTGACAAGAAAGAAAGAAGTATTACCTATCAAATAGTTAGTGTTCAATGAGTCACTAAGAACCTCATTGAAAGGAATGAGGTAGAACCATAGAGGTCCACTTCAGTAGCTCAATGGGACTCAAAGTTGCTTGAAAATGGAAGATCACTTGCAGTCGTCTTAGTAGTCTTATAAGAGCCTAGATTGAGCATCTTAGCAAGATTGCATATCCTATAGCACCTCCCTCTTCTAGGATATTATGAAATGTGGAGACCAAATGTCTCCTCATTATGCAATGGATATTGTCACCGACAATATTTGTAAAAACACACATATCAAGTCCAAATCATATACTACATAAACAATATCATAGCGTCACAAAAAATAATGAATATGAATAAAGAAATTGATAATTGAATAAACTCAAATTTTTGTCCATGAGAACCATTTCAACATCCAGCAACACTTCCATTGTTAAAGCTAGGTCAAGTCCAAAGCCTAATAACTCTGACCATCAAGTTCAAAGTCTCATGACAACCAAAAACAAAAGCAATAGCAATACATGAAGGAGCCATGTCAACAATAAGAAAGCACTAGGAAAAAATAAGAGAAAGAAAGAATAACAGATGAAGCTTTGAATGTGGAAGTGGCAAATGAACCACTATCTACGCCAATTATAGGAAATCAACCCCAATTTGAATTTTCAAAACATTGGAGGGAAAAATGGTTCATTTGCCACATAGAACAATCAAACAATCTGTCACATAGTATGTGCAAAGCATCGAAATTTGCTTTTCAGTATCCAGAGACACATATTGTCAACATCATTCTAGGCCAAATACAAAGAAAATGATGCATGTAGGAAGAATAATTAAATGCGGATACAGATAAATATCTAGGTTTTGCATAGTAATGGAATTAGTGGTCTAATGGCTATTGATAATAATCCCTACAACAAAGCAAACCCTAACAAAAAGTGCATATATTGGGTAATACAAATAAAATATAAAATGAGAAATGAATCACCACCAACATCGGGCATAAAAATAACCAAAAATGGGGAAATATTTTGTAAGCAGAGATCAACATCAACATAGAAAGTTAGACCCAAAACCAAAAATATTGATATTAAAAACTAGAAATATTAAAAAAAGAAAACCAAAACACATAAGGATTTGTGAAAATCCAAACACAACTAAATTCTGTTAAAATATTTTTAAAAAATTTCTTTCTAGTCAAAACGCTTAAAATAATACGAAATGGAAAAAGAACATAAAAAATAATGTGAACAAAAAAAGGATTTGATATTTAAAAAATTATTTCTAGTCAAAACAGTTGAAATAATACGAAATGGAAAAAAGGAAGAAAATAGTAGGATTTGTGAAAATAGTAGTGAACACAGAAGGATCATCATGCACAGAACACAAATGGACCCCTAATTGGAAGTGAAAGCGATCATCACCAACATAAGGCAGAACAAAAACAAAAAAAAAAAGGAAAATATTTGGGATGAAGAGATCTTGGCTAGGAAAATACAAAAAAAAAAAAAAACAGAGATGAATATGAAAAATGTTAAAAACAAAAAATAGAGAAAGATCTTGCTGACAAAACCAAAGAAAAAGAATCAGAGTTCGAAGATCAAACTGTTTAACAAAACGTTGGGAAAAACAACATCGAATGAGCATGGACGAGGAAAAGGAAAATATTTGGGATGAAAAGATGTTGGCTGTGAAAATACAAAAAACAAAACTAGATGAATTTGTGAGAAATGTCAAAGAGAAAATAGGGAAATATCTTGGCTGACAAAACAGGAAGAAAAAAGAGATCAAAAGTTCGAAGATCAAAACTCTTTAACAAAACATTGGGAAGAACAATATCAAATAGAGCATGGAAGCGGTCATTCGGTGGATGAGGGTAGAGAGCATAGGAGGTTAGGTTAGAGAACGATTTCGGTAAGCAAATAGGTACTATAGCGTTTTGTTTCTCTATTTCGGAAAGAAAGCTATGGTTAGTAGAGGCAACAGGCAGTGTAATATGAGAGAAGAAAGAAAGAAAGCTAGGGTTGGGGATGTGGGAAGAATGGCTTTCCAACGGATCTAATGTGATTGATCTACCTCATCAGTTGCATGGAAATTGCTTCGACCATAAACATGGCTCTCTCCTCCGCGTTGTGGATTGCTCAAAAGTGCAAATCCATTGAGCATGGATGTTAGGCGCTGCTTGGACCCAACTAGCTAAGGCAAAAATAAAAAAAAAATAAAAAAAAACCAGAAAAAGGAGAAATTAGAATGGGATATTGAATGGATGGAGAATGTTGAAATGTGGAGGAGAGAGTGGATTGGGTTCTTCCCAAGTGTAGCCTAGGGGGATTTACAGACAATTGGATCTTTCCATTCTTTCTTCTAGCCGCGTACCCTCCCTGTCACCATTTTTCATAGTAGTGTTATCCACTTTATGTGGACGTCAATTACCCTGTTAACCTTTTTCATGGCAGGGTTATCCACTAGGTGTAATCCTTCTTTAAGACAAACACTTACAGCTTTCTTCTAAGTTGAATTTTCGTCTGTACTCAGATATAACCTGTGGGCAGTTGAAAGAAGAAAAAGTATCCTCAACAACAAATTGACCTTTAATTTTCAGTGGCACTGGTAATTGGTGTCCTGATGCAATTTAGAAGTGATCTTAAAGGAATCCCATCTCAATAACTTAGTGCTCGGGCAACGTAAAAGACAAGCTATTTTTAATTCCGTGTGAAATTGCACCAAAATTTTCCTGTGGAATTGCCCAAGCAAATAGAGAATTATGTAAGTGACAGAGACAAGATACTTACCTTTTGAAAATAATAAGGGAAAATTTATCAACCGGACTGATCCATAAAACAGGAAATACCCCAATCGTCATACATAGTGTGACAAAAAAAGATGCAATATTGGTTAAGAATAAAAAAAAAACAAAAGAAAAAAATAATTGCATTGCACACCTACTATTACAGTTATTAAACTGGGACCGATAACCAATTCGACAGTATCACCAGATTACTAGTTAAAGGGCGACAACTGGTTAACAAAATAAATAAATAATTATATATTATATAAATATAATAAATTAATTAATTATTGAGGCATTATAACACAACAATCTGAATTGGGTTCGATTTCAGTTGGTGGAGTGACTACTTCGACATTAACTGGCCAGTTTACATTGATTGAGTTAGCTACAAGTCTGATCCACATAAAGAACCGGACCAATCAGGTAGGTGGATCAGTGGTTTCCTGTCTGAACTTGTCGGTCTGGTCCACTGTACTACCAGTTTACTACTCTCCCTTTCTATTTAAGGGTAAGTGCATACCAGTTACCAAAGCGAGGGAGAAGAGAAGGCGTTAGAAAATGGAACAAAGCAAAGGAAGAGTGTGTGTTACAGGAGGTACAGGGTTTATTGGTTCATGGATAATCAAGAGGCTCCTTGAAGATGGTTACTCTGTTAATACAACTGTGAGATCTAGCCCAGGTAGAAGCAACTCATTTGTTAAATATTTTGAACGTTTTTGTTTCCCTAATAATAACCTGTTGCTATTATCTGAAATCTGAATGTTGCAACATACAGGGCATGAATCGTTTTAGTTGATTTGTGCACTTTATGTGATCATATATTATTGAATTTAAATCTGGGTCTAATATTTTGTTTCTATACATCTCTTTATAATAATATTTATACCATTGTTATACGTCGTTTATTTTAGCACATTCCTTTTGAGCAGAGAAAAGTTATTTAATTTGTATCAAGTTCTGGAACATATTTAAAGAAACATTCTCAAGCTTCCTTTAAACATTTAGTTCAGAGTGGGTCCGGTACAGCAATATTCCTTTTGAATAGTTTTCTTATTAGAGGAAGCTGGATTTGTGTGTTGTAACTTGATTCACTGAACCAAAATAATAATTTTGTTTGTGTTTTCAAATAAAGCAGAACACAAGAAAGATGTTAGCTTTCTTACCAACTTACCTGGAGCATCCCAAAGGCTACAGATTCTCAGTGCTGATCTTAGCGATCCAGAGAGTTTCAGTGCAGCCATTGAAGGGTGCATTGGGATTTTCCATGTTGCTAGCCCAGTTGACTTCGAAGAAAGAGAACCTGAGGAGGTGGTGACCAAAAGATCCATTGATGGTGCACTAGGCATTTTGAAGGCATGCCTCCATTCCAAGACGGTGAAGAGAGTTATTTACACTTCTAGTGCCTCTGCTGTTGGTTATTACAATGGCAAACCAGATGACAATGAAGTGTTGGATGAAAGTTTTGGAGTGACGCAGATTATCTTAAAGTTTCAAAGCTCCCTGGTTCGTCCTACGCAATTTCTAAGACACTGACGGAGAAGGCAGTACTAGAATTTGGAGAAGAGAATGGGTTGGAGGTTGTGACAGTAGTTCCGACTTTTGTTTTTGGACCCTTCATTTGTCCTAAGCTTCCTAGCTCAGTCAGCGCTTCATTGTCTATGGCTTTTGGTAAGGAGTTACATTATATGTACATAGTCAATGAGTATGTGTATCGACCATTGAGAACTGCATCTGTTGTTAGTATGGATTTTACATTGATGGGAGGACTTAAACTAAGTAATAATGTTGCTACTTAAATGAGGATTGATATGCAAATGATTGAGAATTTTACGTATATGACTAGGAACAACATTATTACTTATCACTATAGTCTCCTCGATCCCCATTCATCAATATGTGAAAGCCTGTCCATCAACATGTCCGTTACCCCGGTGGCCAATGGACATATTCAAATAGCATTATTCTTTGACATGTGATGCAATTTTAATTGATTCTCTTATTTTCTACCATTTAATAATTGACAATGAGTTTAAAGCTCATGACTCATATCACTATAACAAAATGTATAGGAATCATATATCAAAGACCGTTAAGAAATGATAGATCATACATGATAACATTCTGATTTTGCCCGAGTACAGTATGCTTAAGATTCTTAATAAGAGCCAATTTATGCAGGTGAAAAGGGTCCATTTGGTTTCACCCTTCAGACACCTATGGTGCATGTGGATGACGTGGCTAGAGCGCATATTTTTTGCTTGAACATACTAACCCAAAAGGGAGGTATAATTGTTCATCATGTTTGGTAACTGCTGAAAGGATGTGCGAAATCATTTATGCAAAATATCCAGAATTTCGGCTACCGACACGAGAGTGAGTTCTTTTGTGCTTGTTTCATGTTGTTTAGACACTTGACAGTTTTGATGTGAGACAAATCTAGAAAATTTAGGTGATGGGACAAAGATAACTTTTATCCTAGTATGGGGGAGTAATAGAACAATTGGCCAAAATATGTATATACATACATACTAATAAAAATTTTCTAAACTCTTTATGGGGCACATTCCCCCAATATCACCTAAGTAGAGACTTTCTTTGGTCTCACTGCAATAACTGATTGATTGTTTCTTCTTGTAGCTGGTTCAAACAAATTGAAGGTACAAAGTTACCAGATTTAACGTCAAAGAAGCTCATAGATGCTGGATTCGTGTACAAATATGGACTAGAGGAAATGGTTGATGATGCAATTCAATGCTGCAAAGAAAAGGGTTACCTTTGAGATAGCTATGTATTAATTTTTATGTCATAAAACAGATATCCATAAAGCGAGACAATAATAATCTGTGTAAGAAATGGTTGTGCAGAGCTTCTATCTAGCAATTGGGGCTTAGTGCTTTCGTGATTGGAATGCTATTGAAAACAGAAATAAACTATTGCAAGCCTAAATCTTCTGAGGTTGTATTAAATTTAATGTTGAAATGTACTTTATTTTGTTGGTTGATGTAAATAAGAACTCGTGATTGAGCAGTAGGAGTGTCCAAAAGCTTTTGGAGATGTGTATACTGAACAATAAGCTTATTATTTGAAAGCAAATATGACCTGACCAATGAATTTTTGGGTACCCAATGTAAGATAGCTTAATTGCTGAAACAAGAAATATTGTTCTGGTTATATGGCCTCTTTGGGAGCTTCAGTTCCATTAACCTGTTATTCAATACTCACTTTTATAACCCAATTTATTCTATACACAATTGTGTGTTGTTACTTGGTAGCAAGTAAACCCGTTTGCTTACCATATTCTAGGTTAATATAAACTTTTGGGTGAAATATTAGCCAAATGACCCTAATATTCTTAAAGCTTTATTTCCTATGTTGCTTGGACATAGGTAAAGTTACCTACTATTTAGAATTCCAAGGATTATTGAATATACAGATTTTGTAAATAGTGGTGGTCAGCCAATATATATATATAAAATTAAAAAAATCATAAATTTATATGATAAAACAACAATTTCAACATAAAACAACTAAATTGTTCAACAATAGACATTACATTCCAAATTGAAATACTACAATACTCAACAATGTTAAACATAAGCACATATCAATAATTTAAACATAATTAACAATCAAACTCTAATAGTCTCAATCTCATCATTTCCTTCCTCATTAGCAGTAAAAAGAATAGTCTCTAAAATCAGGCTCATCAAGTGAAAGACTAGCAACTTCAAGAATTAGCTCCATCAAATGAGTCTCATTCATCTCCACCAATATCCCACATTTTTGAGCTACCCTTATGATAGTTCTTATTCTTTCTTTAGAGGAGGACGAAGATTAGTATGTATGAATACTAAATCTTCAGCTTTTTGATTAAGCCTATTTCTTTTCAAGGAGTGAATAAAGGAATAAGTGCTCCAATTCTTTTCACAACAAGAGGAAGAACATGGTTGTGAAAGGAGCTTCAAGGCTATGTTTGGAGTTTTGGAGTTAAGATCCATGCATCACCCACCATTCCTTGGGTGAAGATCCTATGTATCTTGCAAGCTATCAAATTGTCCAAGCTCATCTACACCACTTGAGAATTTCACAAACTTTGTGGTTGCCTGAAGTCTATCCCTTGATTTTGGAAAGTAACTCCTAAGACATTTGTTTCTTCCAATACAAATCTCATTGTCCTTATGATGAGGAACTCTATTTGGAGTCTCATAAGCCATTGTCTACAGTAATACTTAGTAAATAAAAGGCAATGCATTATTAATATATCCAGTAATACCTAGTAAATAAAAGGCAATGTATTTTAAACTTACTTTGGATTAAGTGAATGAGCTAGGCAATGAAGGGGTGTAACTTTTGGTCCATTTATCAATTAGAACACCATGCACCACATCATAAAAGGATGATTGTGCACTCAATTCTTTGTCTTCATGCTCATATATTGCCTTCTTCACTTGCTCAATCCTGGAATCCCATTTCTCATAAACTAAATGGAGGGATGGCTTATCAATGTTACAAGATCGCAACGTGTCATAAATAGGCTTTGTAAAGCTCAAGATATAGTCAACTTTTTCCACCAACTATCATTTAAAATTATCTTTTTCACATGTTGCCCTTGGAATATCATCTTCTTTATAATGAGACCATTCTTCACTAATGACCATAGATTGGAGACCATGCTTAATGGTTCTCAACCTTTTAAGCATAATAATGATAGAAGCAAATCTAGTCTAGCAATGGCAAGTAGTTTCAGATGCACAAATTTATTAAATATGGCAAGTCTCATAGAATGGTTCATTATGAAATTCTTAATAAAGAAGGCATCATCAACAACATTGGAAATCCAACTACACTCAGAATAAGCAACTTCATTGGTAGGTGTATTTTTAGGAGCACAAATATTTTTTAGAGCAAGGTTTAGAGTATGCACCACACATGGGGTCCAAAACATATTTGGATGCATCGATTCAACAATTGATCAGGCTTGCAGACGGGTGCATTATCTAATAAATTGAACCACATTTTGTGGTCCAACTTCATCAATGGTAGCCAAATCAGATTGGCAATGTAATGCTTATCCTTGTATTCACCTGACCATCAATAGTTTTCAAGAACATAGGTCCTGAATCTAAATAGCCATGAAGTTGATTAATGGTCTTCTTTGAGTCAGTCCAACCATCAGTGACTATACTCACACCTTTTCAAGCCAAGTGTCCTTGATTGGTTTTAGCAACTTCATTATATTAGCTTTCTCTTTTTGCAATAATGAAGTTCTAATGGCATTATAGCTAGTGGAAGAAAGCCACTAATATTATTGTTAGCAGTATACGTAAATGCACTAACAAAATAAGGGTTTCTAGCAACATTGAAAGGCAAACCAGAGTAAAACAACCTAGCTATTTCACAATTCAAATGTTCTCTTGCCTCATTATTGAAAGCCTTATGTATAGGTCCTCATGCACTTTTTTCTCTTGTTTCTATCTATGGGTGGGTTCAAACTTGTAGTTCCAATAGAAAAAGGAACTTGCATGTTGTGCCTTTTCAATATATTCCCTTTCTATTTGCTTAATCTCTTCAAAGTAATCATTATTCACTTCTGCACAAATAGCAATCCCATTTCCTCTTTCTCTAAGCAAATGAGATTTCACCCGAGAATAATCCCTTGTAATTCCCACCACAAAAATTGCAGCGCCAACTAACATTCCCTCCTCTAGATTTCTTATCTTGCAACACATTTACATAGACCCAAAGGGGCCATTGTTCTAAACTTTCCAGATAGCATATTTATTGGTCAAAGATGCAGAGGAAGTGGCATTATTACCACTTCCAAGTCCCCCACAATTGCCACCACTACAGACCAGTTGTTGAACCTTGTGAAAACATCTAATAAGTGACTTAAATAAACAACACAATTTCAGCAAGAACAATGTAACACCCTAATAATTAACCCAATACACCTAGGTTGTATCTGATTAATTACTAGACTTTACTCTTTGCTTCAGTTCTTTTAATCATATTTTGAAAATACTTAGTGAAATTACAAGCCATTTTTTTTAAAAAAACATAATTGAAAACGTGAGCCGCATAACGTGATTTAGCGGAATATAAAAAGACATATTAGAATTTAAATACATCACATCACATCACATTGGCTCCATCATATAACATCCATAATTACTAACACATAGATATTTTGCCTACCAACAGAGTTAAGCTAGGTGTAGGCAATCAAACCAACATAAATAGTATATGGATGGAAAAACATCCATTAACGGCACCTACTAATAATACTTCAGAGATAGGAATAGATATCCAAGCTCACGCACAAAGTTTAGCGAGACGTTCCTCAAGGATAATAAGCTGGTTCACCATATCAAGTACATCTACCAGGTGAGAGCATCAACGGGAATCACAAACATCACCATCACTTTCTAAAGACGGATGGAAAGAAAAGAAGAGGAGTGAGAAACTTATAAAAGAATCTCAGTAGGGTACTCACCTCATATGCATCGTGTCATCATCATCGTCCTCAGAACCTCGGGGTTATTATGAAATAGTGAGCATGCTAAGATTGATTTATTAAGTTCGAAAATATACTTTACCGAGGTTCGTCGATTTTAATCATGCGTCTTATAATGCATCATAAACTTAGCATGTCATGTTTATAATGAACTTTTCCTTTCATATATAATAACATAGTTATGCATAAAATCACATCATATTCCTCATCATCATTTCATAATACTATGCATAGCAGAACATCATATTTCTCATCATCATCTCATAAATACTATGCATAGCAGAACATCATATTCACATAATGCATTTACTTAGTTTCTTAGGTGACTTAAAGTTACTTTCATCATCATTTTCCTGGGCCACCCTATACTCCACCCTTTGGGAGTAATCTAGGTTATGAGCTCATACCTTACTAATCGTCACTAGCATATACTTATCCTTTGATAAGTTAAAATCCCACTCTACCCTTTTGAGAGAACGGTTTAGGGCAAGAATCACCTTTTCACCACCTATAGTCGATGGGTCCAAAGGATCATTTTAAGTCACCATTAAATCTTTGCATGTTATATCATAATACAACTCTCAATTCATAATCATCAGGATGCATAAACATTCTCATTGTTTGCAATAGCAACTATAACATGCAAGCCAGGGAATCATTCAATGATATCAAATACTTAATAAGCATCAAATCACTACATAGACTTATCATTTCAAACTTCAAAGAACCATCATCATAAATTCTTCCAAAACTTCTTAAACAATCGAAACTTTAGAATCGAGTAACCTCAATTATCAAACTAATTAATCATGCATCTAAAGGATTCATTATCATCATTACCATTAATTATAAGCCTTAAGAACATTATTAAACTATATGGGACAGCATAGGCAGCAAGTTATATTTAAGGCTTCACGGTGTGCTAGAAGTTGCATTTTTAACCCTTTCTCGTTACGGCTTTCCTTATGGTGCTAAAATTAATTACTAAACCAATTATGAATCATTCTCCCTTATCTAAACATAATAGAACCTGGTTCTTAGGGCTGCTAAAGGTTCTGACAGAACGCATAAATTTCATTTTCTAGAGTTCTAGAAATCTTGCTTTTACGTTTTTTTGGGAAGCTAGTTTTATTTCTAACATGCATAGAATCGTTCCCTCAGCAATAAACCATGATTATCACAACTTCAAACATATTAAACCATCATCATAGTAGTATTAAACTTAGATCAGTGGCTGAATCATGAACCTCACATAATTGCTTAAAATCACATTTTAAGTACATGTAAGATACTAGTTTCCCATAAAATCTTTGCAAAGCCTTAAAACTCTTTTAGAAACTAATTCTTTTTGTTAATCTTGAAAGAAATTATAGAACTAAATCAGTAGCTATTTAAATCACTTTGGGCCTACCTTAATTATGAGGCCGATTTATATATTGAAAGAATTTTCACGATTAAAATTCTCACTTAAGATAAAAGGAGCAAGTCTTGAGCTTTATAGATTTAGGTGATAACTAGAATCATAAACATGCTATGCAACCTCATTTTAATCTTGTCTTTATAAGGTGATAACTTGGAATTATAAACATGATATGTAAGATTGAAATTTAAACATGATGTAGGTCCATATTATTATATTCACGAATTAAGGTGATCTGCTTGAAATATAAATATGATTATGCAAGTTTGGAAATATAAACATGATGCAAGAGCTTGAAATAAATAAGAACTCGAATGGCGGTAGTCACTGGACAAGTGGAGGGAGAGAATCTTAAGAAGGGCGGCGTAGTCCGGGGAAGGGTGAAGAGAGAAGAGAATTCTTATTACATCTTATTAAGCTCCAAACTCAAGACTTTTTAAAGAATGAATTCTTTGACTCCATAATCTTAAGTAAGCTTTAGAGTTTTTATTAGCATGGTTCCAACTTTGCTTGTGATACTTGGGCAAGTCTTTGAGCTCTAGGATCTTTAGGTGATGACATAAAATAAACATGTCATGCATTGATTCTTTTAGCCATTATAAAATAAAGTGAGAGCATAAAATAAATATGAGATGCATCCTCTTTATTATCTTTGAAGATTAAGTGACAACTTGAAACATAAACATGAAATGCAAGCTTGGAAATTTAAACATGAATATGCAAGTTCATTTATTCATTCTTGAGAATTTAGTGATGACATAGAAAGTAAACATGATTATGCAAGGCATAAACTTAAACATGGATGCAAGTTCATTTTATTTCTTTACTAGAGCTCCTCAAAGACTTTAGAGAAATATAAATTCAACCTAATATATCTTAGCAAGACAAAGTGAAAAATACATCTTTCAAATTCTAAACTCAAGATCTTTATTTTTACATCATAAAAACATCATTCTTTAAAGTTTTGCATCAAGTGGAATTTTCAAGCTTTAGAGGCCTAACTTGTGATGGATTTACAACCAACACTCAAGGTCCTCATCATCAAGCTATCATCATATTCCCATATAGGCCTTATGGCTGAAATGTTCAAAGGAAAAAAAAGAAGAAACTGAATTGAAAAGCTAGAGAAAGTCCATGAAATCATCATTTTGAACCAAGAACAACACTTAGCAAAGCATAGAAATAAGCTTAAAGACAACTCCCTCCTAATTTGTTTTGAAGGAAAGGAAGAGAACTTGGTTTCTTTGAATGAAATGAAAGAAAATCTCCTTGAAAACTGAAGCTAAGGTTTCAGCCAAGGGAGGAAAGAATGAAAGCTTTTGAGCTTTGGAAAAACTAGAAATGTGTAACTATGATTGAAGGCTTCTAACACTCCTCAAGCATGCCTATTTATAGAAGATTTTGAAGCTCATAAATGGACAAGAAAAGGAGGAAAGTCTGACCAAATTTGAGGAGGAAACAAGGAAGAAAAATCATCTTGTTTGGTGGCTTAAAACATGGAATCATGTTTTCATGGTTCCTTGTTTTCATACCTTGGTTTTTGTGCATTCTTTGAAAAATTTTCTGATGCATTATGGACCAATAATTTCATCCATTACAGCCCATGGAAGAGGAAATTTGTGTGTTCCATGTATTATTTAGGTGTAGGTAAGGTATTCTTGCAAATTGAGAATTTACGATTAAGGGCTTAGGTGAATTAGTAAGCAATTTTGGTGTTTTTAAGCAATTTTAGGTTCTAATTAATCTAAATAAATAATTTTGACTCTAGATTAATAATTAGAATTTAATAAGCTTTAATTTGAGCCTAATATTGCTTAGGTTTCATTAGATGAATTGAAAATCTCAAAATTAAACTACAAAAGACGGGGCAAATGGTCATTTCACTCAAAAATTGCCGAGGCCACCCGAGCTTAACCAATGGACAATCATAACTTAAAAACATGTTTTAAAACATTTTAGTGAGGTTCGGGTCAAGTCGGAAGCAAATTGGAGTTAAAAAGCCGCATGGGCGTTTGGTCATTTCACGTGGAAGCTCAAAATTAGGATTCTCCTCCTCTATTAACACACATAACACAAACAATCCCTTATTATCATCAAAACATCCTTTGAGGACGGGTGGGCCCATGATCCTCATTTTCTGAGTAAAATAACCTCAGGGGCATTTTGGTCATTTTACACGTACAAAATCGAGTTTGCAACTTTTGCCAATTGCTCCTAACCTTTCTTCTAGTGTTATATTCCTTTGTTGAGGATTGTTCGGTCTCAATTATATGAAAAATTACCTAGCGTAATTCGGTAATTTCTAAACAACAGTAAAAATTTACATAAAAATTGGGGTGTTACAACA